>JAQPZY010001285.1:0-380000 GCA_029931535.1 Margaritifera margaritifera
TTCACACATAACATTAATGATAATTATGCGCAGTGCAATCAGACTGATCATGACACGTAAAAATTACCAGAATTCATTGTTGAATATTGAAAAGGATATAAAAATGATAATTAAGTAACCCGAAAATAATTGTTTGAGAGTATTATTCAACATCTTATTGGAAGAAACTTAAATAATATAAAGAATAAACTGACCCAGTTAAAATTGGAGTCTCATTGTTGTTGGCATGTTTTATAATAATAATAATAATAATAATAATAATAATAATAATAGCAAGATGAATGACAATGACAAAATAATGAAGATAAATATCACATTGAAGGCTTGCCTGAAGAGATGAATAACTCTTTTCTTTCAAATTCCATTGAACAAATGAAAGAGTGTGGGACTTCAACAATGACTGATGTACTAAATGACTTGCTTGACGTCTTAAAGATTTTGTATTATTTTTTAAGACAATTATAGAAAGCGAAACAATTATTAAAAAAGCGAAAATTACATGATTGAGTGTATTTTTCCACATATTATTTGTAAAAAAGGTATTATTTATCATATTATTTTGACAAAGGTAAATGATATAAATAATTAACTGACCCAACTATAGAATCGGAATTTAACTGAAATTGTTAAATAATAATAATAATAATAATAATAATAATAATAATAATAATAATAATAATAATATTAATAACAAGGATAATAACCACAACAATGACGATGATAACTATACTATTAAAGATTTGTTTGATACGATGACTCACCAATTTCCTTCAAATATCTTTGAAGAAATGTATGATTGATGGATTGAGAGAAAAATAAAATCAGTTATTTTTTATTTACGTCAGAGACAAAGGGATACATTTTTTCTTTGCAATTTGTTTTAGGAATTTGATGAGAAGACTGCAAACCAGAAAAATGAGAAAAAGAACTGGCTTAAGAAGTTATATTTGGGGATCAGAAAGAGAAAACAAATTGGTGCGGATCCAGAGGTCATCATAAACAGAAAGAGAAACAAACAGTGTGAAGGTACAAAGGTCATCATCGCCGATGAAAGTGACCCCAACCTGGTAACGGAAAAAACAATATCTGGTGACCCCAACCTGGTAACGGAAATAACAATATCTGGTGACCCCAACCTGGTAACGGAAATAACAATATCTGGTGACGATTCAGGTGATATAAAAGAGATAACAACGCCCGATAACATAGTAGATGATAATGAAGACGAAGAATCGGAGACAGAGATGTAAGTATATAAATTATATCGTTTGCCAATTGCGATTATGTTACAGTAGTTATGGCCTGGTGTTTACCTAGGCCATTTGCTTTTACACACACACACACACACACACATATATATATATATATATATATATATATACATATATATATATATATATATATATATATATATATACACATACTTCAGATCTGTCTTTTTTTTTTTTTGGGGGGGGGGGGGGTAAACGGATCTTCTAACATGTTATTGCTTATATCATGTTAGATGAAATAGGAGCTAAGTGCCTTTCCCAATGACACAATGAGGCAGCCGACCCGGGATGGCCTGAGCGGGTATCTAACCCGCTACGCTAGCAGTTCGATTCCGACGCTCTAACAACTGAGCTACCGAGGCTTCAGATCTCGAGTGAGATATAGGAAGATTATAACAAAGGTTGTCGCAACAGGTGACTAAAGCTAGTTCACAGAAACAGTCAATAACAACAGGCTTGTTTACCTATGTCTTTTTGTGTAAGTCAATCACAGTTAGGGTAACGTTTTTTTAATATAAAGCTATTTATATTACGTCGTTTGTACAATAAGTTGGATGGGTCGCCACCAATATAACATGCCACCTGCAAGAATTGACACCGAGACGTAGGAAGTGTAAATCGAATGTGCTACCACTACGTTATCCTAACTAACTTATTTGAACCTTCGTCCCTTGCCAAGAAATAAATATATAAATAGAAGTTCAGTTCAACTGAGCTTATTAACCGTACAAAATATACTGAACGTATTTCGTTTCCCTAATGACACCATGTCTGAGCAAATAAATTTGATAGTATTCCTTATTGAAGTTATTGTTTTTTTAAGGAGACGAAACTGAGAGTTACAAACCTAATTTTTAAAGGATGCAGCTTATCTGATTAGTTTCGCCTGAAAGGGAAATAACCCCAGTACTAATGTTGATAAGAATATTCTTATTAAAATAATTATGCTTTCTGTTCTTTTCCCTCTAAGTTTTGAGATTGATGAAAAAGGAAGAGAGATTAACATGAAGTCTAAACCACAAACTAAGGATTCAGATGTACGTGCCCGTGGTAACCACGAGGAACTAAGCAACGGAGCTTGTATTATGGTTAAAGGTTTGTATAAAATGTTTATAATTTTGAACCCGGGATGTTTTATGAGAGGGATAAAGTACTTACATATTTTTGTTATGTCACAGAGACAGGTAAAGTTTTGTTGTAAGTCCGCCTTTACTGTTATTTTTAAGTCATCTTCTCTAACCAAGGGTCGATTCACTTTGTAGCTTTATATAAAGTATTTCAATAATTTTTAGAATTATTTTAGCACACAAAAAACAACATCCCACTAAGTGATCATTGGAAAATTGGTATAAAAATAAGTAGACAACAAATTAAATCTTCTTTATCTACAGCTTGCCCGACAAATGAACATTTTGAACTTCCTCATGCCTTAAAGTCTGACTGCGAGCCAGAGATATGTGGGATTTCCAAGATGAACTGCACAATTGATCTTGGAGTAGATACGGACACATCACCCGTACCACCAGAGGTAGGTTGTACACAGGAGAGAGAGAGAGAGAGAGAGACAGAGAGAGACAGAGAGAGCGATTTCATGGATGCGTCACAAGTACAAAACAAATTTATATATGACCCATATCATAGAATGTTTTTTTATAACTTCATCGCTTTTTTCTCCTTTTACAGCTGACAAGAAAGGCAAAGAAACTTGAGAAAAAGACACGAAAAGGTAATATTGTAAATGAAAAAATAATCAAACAATTTTTATGGAAGCATTGATTGGTTGATGGAAGCTTTAGTACGATGGTGGATGGGAATGTTTGTAAGAGTGGTTGGTGGTTGGTGGTGTGGGTGGATGAAGCGTTAGTTATCAGGAGGAATAGATGTGTTGATAAAAAGAAGAGGTCAACTTTTACCTAGATTGCTATGCAGTGTTTTTATCGCATTTCCTTCACACATTACTCAAGATTCAAATACAAATGTTTGTGATTTTATTTTATAAATGGTGAACTTTTCTTTATACATAATCATATTACGATAAAGTATTATATTTATTTGTGTCCAGTGATATAACCTGTGGATAGATGGGACAATAAAAAGATTAGGAATTGAGCTCATCAATTTACCAATATAATCTTTAATTGTACCTTCTTTTTAACCTTTTCAATTAATTTCATACCCGATTTCCTCCAGAAAAGTATAAAAACTTTCTCTACAACATAGAGTATCTTTACAATATCAGCAAACCCTAGATGTAATTATATTAAGAAATATGAATCATTTTATCTGTCGATATAATAATAATAATAATAATAATAATAATAATAATAATAATAATTATTATTATTATTATTATTATTATTATTTGATTGCATCAGTTGTTTGAGTTAATATTTTAAAGAACTTCAAATCATAATCTCAGAGTCCGCAGAAAGCATCAAATCAATCAAAGAATCAAGAAAGGTCAAGGACAAGGGTCAGACAGAAGTCAATTTCGAGAAAAGAAAGGTCGAGGACAAGGTTCAGGAAAAGGTCACTGTCGAGAGCTCTGATTCAGACACTGGCCCTCACGCACCAGATGCAGCAGAGGTCAGAACCTTAGCCAATGTGAAGGTCATTGCTATCGAAGACTACATTGCACAAAACAGAGATGAGCTCACCCTTAAGGCTGGTAAGTGCTACTTACATTTAAGTTTGCCTTTGATTTTATTCCTGATGTAAGTACACTTGACTTGATACCTAAAATGACACGACTAGTTTATACACTAAATTAAATATGGTAGAAACTGCTGATTAAGATTGCTGCACATTGAGACCCTTCATCTATATAAATAGCCCTGAATCGTACAATGTAGTTTCTATGTCATATACATGTTTGCTGGAAACTGTCTGATGACATGTGCAATCCGTCAAATGAATCTTCGCTCGCATCTTAGCGTCCCTCTTTCTGCACAAAACAGAGATGAGCTCACCCTTAAGGCTGGTAAGTGCTACTTACATTTAAGTTTGCCTTTGATTTTATTCCTGATGTAAGGACACTTGACTTGGCGGTATTATGCGGCAGCTGAGGTGAAGTAAAGCGGAGAACCCGGAGAAACCATTGACCTTGGATGTACTACGACGTACACTCGCGCGTGACGAAGCCGGGGATCGAACCCAGGACGGCAGAGGTGCGCTATCAACGCTCTATCAAGACCCAGCTTGATATATGTAAAGAATAGCATCTGTTACGAATCAAATGATACAAAAAAGATCAAAACCGCATGCCAGTACAGACTATTTGATGCAGTGTTTTGAGAATGAACCGTTTGGGGCCAAGAAAAGTATCACCAGAGAAAATCCTAGATGACGCTCATTGTGACACAGGCACTAATTTATATACACTGTAACACAAAGTCGTCCACACAACCTGCCAATGCAGTCTCCTTATTTTGTCAAGAGTGAACCTTTCTTGTGTGTGTAACAAAAGCATTACGAGAGTAAATTCTTACACGAAAGTCAGTGTGACATAGATTCTTAATTATTTACACTGTAACATCGAATAGCTCCCATGACTTCCAGGTAGCAATTTTTGACTTCTTACTCCCCAATACAAAATAAATCGCTCAACAAACTTGCGACGGGCTATGTTTGTAAATTTAATTTCATCGACCAAGACAGTAAATCAGCCTGTGTTGATAATTTGGAAATATAGTTTAATCGATGTTTCTGCGAACATGTTTGGATGATGAGATACACAACCTGGAGTACTTATTTGCCATGGACAATAACAAACTTTTTTCCTATCAAATATTCGTGTCTGTGAACAGCGAGTCTACAGATTCTCTGTAACGGTCTCATCAATTGTATTTTCTGCCCAAGTGGACAGCAATACACTGGTAATCACTTTCTTAGTTCCATGCAGCGACGACATTGTCGATGATATATCAGACTTGGTGTTTTTCAAAATATTTATCACGGGAAGGAGTACACACATCATGCTGCGGTTTACAAGAACGATAATATTCTGTGAAACCCTTGTGGAGATAGAAAGGTCATCACTTTTAATTTCTAATTATAGGTAAGAAAATTAAACAGAAGATCCCAGCTAATTCCGATGGCATGGCATACGGATGGATCCGGAAGGGGAAGCTGAGAAGGAAGATTTACGGGTATTACCCAGCCAACTTGGTCGAACTCAAACCAAAGAAGGAAAAGACTGGCATTCGTGGCTTGCTGTCTAAGAAGAGAGGAGTTCTGAAAGTCGCTTCCTAATTGTTGTATATGATAGATTTCTACCTACTAATACTTACTCGTACCGTAGCTATCATTTGTGTATACTAGATTTCTACTTACCCATACTTACTCGTACCGTATCGAACACTTGTGCATGATAGATTTCTACCTACCCATACTTACTCGTACAGTAGCTATCATTTGTGTATACTAGATTTCTACCTACTCATACTTACTCGTACCGTTGATATCATTTGTGTATACTAGATTTCTACTTACCCATACTTACTCGTACCGTTGCTATCATTTGTGTATACTAGATTTCTTCTTACCCATACTTACTCGTACCATATCGAAAACTTGTGCATGATAGAATTCTACCTACCTATAATTACTCTTACCGTATCGAACATTTATGCATGATAGATTGCTTCCTACCCATATTAATTCGAACCATATCCAACTTGTATGCCTGACAAATTTCTCTCTAGCCATAGTTACTCGTTTCACATGGAACATTTGTGCATGATATATTTCTACATAACCATCGTTACTCCTACCATTTTGACCATTTATACATGATAGACCTTTTATATTTATTCGAACCATATCGAATACTTAATCGAATAAATTAGACCCACAATTTGTATTGGTATATTGGTGATATGGGGTCTGATCTCACCAATTCATAAAACATTGCAAGTACTGCAGACAGATTTGTCAGCAACATATAAGTGCGCATATCGACTTCTTTTAGACAATATCTGGGATTTCTCGCGGTTCTTGAGTTACGGTCGTTTGAAGTGACCTTTCGGCAATTTGTACGGCATATTTCCGTATCAAAACCTGTGTTTGACAACTTGTAAATCCACGTGGAATCATGTAACCCAACTTCCTGTCGCCATTTAGAATTACCGGGGTACATTGGTGGATAATCGGCTGTCTCATAAATATTGAACGACCAGTCAGATGCGACTTCGCTCATTCGAAATGGTTGCTTTGGTCTTGTGACTCGAGAATCTGTCTATTTGTCACGTGGCTGTTAAGTGATGAATACCTCGCCATGTAACTATTTTCATGGTTCACTATTACAAAATGGATGGATTAATTGACAGTGTCGAAAGCAATTTGGGTTACAATGTAAATTTAATCCGACCATTTTGTAATTGGCACGTTATTGAACAGTGATAAAAGTTACACGAGGAGATATTTATCACATGACAGACTCATGACAAATCCACTGATACTCGAGTCACGTGACGAAAATAACCAAAATATTTTCGAATCAGCGAAAGTCGTATTTGATTTGTCAGATGCGACTTTCGTTGATTCGAATGTATTCTGGTAGTTTTCGTCATGTGGCTTGAGTGTCCGTGAATTTGTCATTTGATTGTCACTTGATTAACATATCATTTATATCACTGTTCAATAAATCGCCAAAGTACAAAATGGACGGATTCATTTTAAATTGTAACCCAAATTGCTAAGAACACTGTCAATTTATCCGTCCATTTTATAACTTGGTTCATTATTGAACAGTGATAATAGTCACATGCCGATATATTTATCACGTTTCAGTCACGTGACAAATCAACGGATACTTGAATCACATGACGAAAACAACCAATAAACTTTAGAATCAGCGAAAGTCGCATCTGATTGGTCGCTCGATATTGATGGAACAACGGATTATCTGCTGACTTCGAACTGTAATTTTAAATAGCGATAGGCGCGAGGGTTGTGTGATTCCACGTGGATTTGTAAGTTGTCAAACATCGGATTTGACACGGAAATATGCCTTACAGATTACCAAAAGGCCTTTCAACCAACGGCAACTCAAGAACCACGAGAAAAATGCCGGAAAGTATCTGAAAACAGTCCATATGTGCACTGGTGTGTTGTGGACAAATCTGTTTGCAATAGTTACAATGTATCATGAATAGGTGGGCTCAAATGCCAAATCACCAACATACCAATACCGGTGTAGGTGCTGATTTATCCGACTAATGCGGCACATCCTTGATTAACATGCCGTCAGGAATGTCTTCATAACAAACATATGCTTTGCTGTGTATAGGTTAACTTTGACTTAAAATAGATAGCTTGACCTCATGGAAATGGATATATCTGACAACCAATTAAAATATAGATGATTCGGACGTAAATTCTTTAATCAATACCTCCAAATTCGGAAATTTCTCTTGTAGCTACGTAAGACAAATATAATTTTGATGTCAGTAGTCATCTTTGGGCCTGGTCCATAAACTTTTTCTAAAGGTTTAACAAACCAGGTCCACCTTTGAATCAAACTGACCATGCATACAGTTTGCTTTAACTCTGCAAGGCATGTACGTTTGTTTGAGAGAGAGAGGGGGGGGGGGGGTAGTAACACTTCGAAGATTTGTTTCGAGAAATAAACAACAGATTTTATGTTTGTTTTGTGTAGCAAATTATTTTATTCAATTCGAGGGTAATAACAGTATCATTCGGGGCTGGATTGTTTTCCTATGCGCTAAATTACGACGCCATCTTGAATACTTTATTTGAAACTGCGGAATCATCCTCATGGACGGATTCACGGTTTTGCGAATCTGGTTTAGATTTTGGAAATTTATTGTAAACAAATGCGTCGCTTTAAAAAGAAATTGGCTTCAGTTCCGTTGTAATCGCTACCATAATCATCAGATGAAGTTCGTGAAAATGCCCATGTTCCGCCCAGGTAACGTCTCAAGTTATTTATCATGTATAGGCCGTGTAAGTAAATGACATCATGCAACAGGTGACAAAAATGTAAACAGCGGAACTATTGTTTGATGGGTTTGGAGGATATTAACAGTGGTATATGTACGTCACCGTGCTTGTATGCTAAATGTGGTTTGTGAGATCTCCATCCGTGCATACATGTAAGGCACTTTTGCATGATTTTCGTGCTGACCCACAAACGTGTTATAAATTTGTCAGATTTGGGACGGAGCAATAACAGTTTTAATGTATTTATGCAATAAAAGAAATCAAAACGACAAATAAAATAAGCAATAAAACGAGTTTTAAGAACCTCTCATACATCTTGACGTGTAATGGACCATTCCAAAACTAGAACAATAATATAAACATTGTGCCATGATATTTTCCACGGACTATGGTATCAAGTTTGGAAAACCGAACAACCATCGCTGAAAATATGGCGGATCACGAAATAGCCTGATGTCGTGTTGACAGTAGCTATGTGCGAATAGTTAGATTTTATCACTTCTTTCTCCACGCCTTTTGAAAACTCAGAATAAAGGAAAAGTCACAGAGCATTCCAATAGTGTCCAGAATTAGGCTTAGTCTGGTGCAAGCGGATTCACAATAGACGCAGTCATTTTTTATTTGCCGTTTCGCCATACTCTAAGTTATTCACTTACAAAATCCCTAAAGTTGCAATTTTATTGGCTGACTAAAGTGGTTATCTGAATATGACCCGTTACATATTTCCTCATTTCGCGTCAAGTCAGTATATGTATAAATCTTGAAGATGCGATTTCAAATATGTTGCAGAAAATTGCAAATATATAAACATCGACCGGCAAAGTAAATAAATCAGGTGACACATTTCCAGCAAAACCTCTGATTTGCAGATGAGGCAAGTGTCACTATCTCCAGGTCCAGCCTGGAAATCATAGATTCTTGAGACTGTGTTTGAACTTGAGATTTTGTATTAACCAATCACAAAGGACTTTACTTCCGAAAGGTCGCTTTTGATTGGCTGAAAGTGGAAAATCGTTATAAAATTCAAACGTTGTATGACATCAAGTTCCGAATGTCATGGAGGAAAGGTAGGAACATGGGCTTGTTAGTAGAATTACTCGAAGCAAACAGACAAGTCGTCTTCAGTTCATAACGGTCCTAGATTTTCTATTCTTAAAAGCCCCATAGATTCACATCAGTCCTGTCGAACAATTTTCCAAACAATCCTAAACATCCTATCAATAGCGCTCAGAATTAAATCCATATTTGTCAATGAAAAGTTAGGTCGAGGAGAGATGAAGAAGATAAAGTTACATTGGTGAAATTTGAAGAAAGAAAAAACTGAATTAAAATAAATTAAAAATAAATAAATTATTTATAAACTTACCTGTTAATAGTGAACCAAGCATCGTTCAACAAATACGGTTGTGACATGTAAAGTGATGCTTTAAATAAGTCATTTGAAAATAATAATTGATTGGGGGATGAGTTAGAACTTCGCAGTCTCGAACATATTTTGTTATTAGACACAAATATTGTGGAAAAAGCACAAGATAGTTTTTTAATCCACCAAAAAATCAAGAGAAACAAGTAACGAACGACATCGTAAATGTTTATTGTGGTATACACAACAATGCATACAGCAAACATAAACTGTTAGAAAAGTGATTAGTTGCTATCTGGAAATAATTCTGTCTTTTTCAAGACATATCAAAAACAAATAGTGCGAGCTCTAGAAACCATTTAAAACAATGAACTTGTGCAAAATATGCTTCTCAAAACTATTTTGAAAGGTAAGTAAATAGAGTAGATTATATGCAACTTGATTAAAGGTGTATCTTTAAGAGTTTCTAGTAAGTTTAAACATTGATACAAACACGAACGAGAAAGATGTTGCACTTGGACAAATAATTGACACTGAACTAAACCTCAACAATAAACGTTTTACCAATCTAAAAACGTAAGACAATGGAAGATAAGAGTAAGTTGGCAATACATTATCGGCTATTGAACGCAGTTGTCCTGAAAGAGCTAACAACATTTCAGAACTTCAGAAACAGATTGATCAGAACCTACCAAAAAAAACCATAGAAGAACTTGAATTATTAAAACAAAGATGTAGTACCCTAAATAGACCTACCAATAGTAAAGAAAAGAGCAAACAAAGGATTAATATCTAAGAACAAACAGTATTTACAACCAATTGAACAGTGGATAAATACTGAGATAAAGATGCCTTGGAGACTGACGTGGAGAAAATAAAAAAGAATCAATGAAAACCAATAGCATTTTACAATCTTAACTGGAACAGTTATAGATAGACTTGAATAATAAAAAGTAACAAAACCTTGAAGAAAAAAAAAATCTAATGGAGGAATTTAGCACAACAAATACTGACCTGAATAACAAGAAAATTGATAATACTAATATGTTGATAGAATTGTAGAAAAAAATAATTAAACAGAGATGAACAAAGTGATAGACTGCCAATAAAAACAAATAAATATTATTGAAATCATGATTATAGCTATGAAAACAAATTGCGAATGTTTACTGATTTTACCGAAAAGCTTAAAAGTCAGTCAGATATATACGACCTACCCCATAATTTCTAAGCCAGTCTGTATTTTTTTTTTTTTTATTTTTTTTTTTTTTTTGAATCTCGTGTTTTCAGTTACGTTAGTACTACTAGATTAGTGCTACGTTGTGCTATTAAACAAAGTTTCAAAGGTAATTACTGTACACTCTACCAACGATGTTCTTGTTCCACAATAAGGCTTGCTCTGAACGTGCAAGAATTGTTATGGCCGTCTGTATTTTGTAATCTGGTTATTTGTCTGCTATAATGATATGCAATTAAAGTAGTATTGAGATGGCGACTGGGAAGTTCACTATTTTATTTATTTATGTATGTATTTATTTATTTATTTATTTATTTCAAGCCGCTGGCATAAATTTAGTACATTTTTGTAGCAGTGGATTGATTACGAAATGCTATAACATCAATCAAAACTTTTTTAAAAAGTTATTTTGTTGTAACCTCATTATGAAACTGGCAAAAGACAACTTAATAAAACCCAGTCGAATGGTGTACTAGTTGTCCTACAATTCATCATCTCCAAACCACTTAAAATTTTGAATACTATTCGATGTTACAAAGGAGACTCAGTCTGAAATCATCTGGTACTGTTATGACTCCTATACATTTATTATAGTGCGTGGCGATACGAAAAAAAAATCCATAGATGAAACTGTTTTTATTTGTTGCTTGGTTAGTTGCTTATTAATGCTACTTTCAACATATTATTGACTATATCATACCTATGAAATGGGAGCTAAGTGCCTTTATCAAAGACACACTAAGGCAGCCGACCCGGGATGACCTGTGCTGGTAACAAAACCACGACCTTTGGACTACTAGTCCAGCGCTCTAACAACATTATTAAATATGAATATGTGCGCTTTTACCGTGGCTTACAAATATGAATATGTAAAGAATTTTAAATGAATGCAAAAAGTAGATACGTATATATGTATGTATATATTTACGGACGGATAGGGTGGGTGAGTGGCTTGCTGGATGGATGATAGTTTTCTAGGAGAGCGTGGGGTTGGTATGATCTTGCATGTCCGTAGACATTTTGAAAGGAGTTGGGGGGGGGGAAGAGGCGGATTTATAACTGAATTAGCGTGTGGACTTAACTGCTTCATTGCTGATTCTAGCTTACAATGTTACACTAAGCCATTCATGGAATATATATTACCATATTAAACTATATCCTAAATAACACAAGTTATTAATGAAAATAAAGATGAATATATACATGTTACTTCTATATCATTGCAGTTACTTATCTACGAATTAAATTTGAGTTTCTCAGGCTGGATTGGTTATCCTTATGTTCGTTTGTGGCAAGACACTTCTTTCAAGCCTGGTCTTGAGTAAGTGAATCAATCAATCAATCAATCAATCAATCAATCAATCAATCAATCAATCAATCAATCAGAAAAGCACACAAAAATAATTAATTAATCCAGACCCCCAACTATATATCTATCTATCTACCTATTTATCAATCAATCTATCTATCTCTCTATCTATCTATCTATCTATCTATCTATCTATCTATCTATCTATCTATCTATCTATCCATCCATCCATCCATCCATCCATCCATCTATCTATCTATCTATCTATCTATCTATCTATCTATCTATCTATCCGCAATGAACTTCGTGAAAAGTAAAGCCTGGTCTATGTTCTTGTAGAGAGGAAAGGAATGTAATATTTCATTCTTCTTCTTCGTCTCCGTCTCCTCTTCCTGGTTCATTATTATCTTCATCGTCATCATCAAAATCGTCATCATCTTCCTCTTCTTCTTCGTTACAAATAATGTGTCTGGTTGTATCTTAACATCTATTGACCTAGCGTGATGTTAAGTTGCGATCAAACAATATAAGAGGAGATGGGGAATTTTTAAGAACTGTTACAGCCACTATCTACGTTCTAAGGGAAGCCACTCGCATAAAGTATTAAAAAGACGTTGAATTTCATTGCTCCATGAGAAATATGTTCAAAATTTGGAACAGCTTTGAATGAAATAAAAATTACTGATGATTGACAGAAGAATAACTCAAGGTATGAAAATAAAACCTATTTACTCGAGACAATGACTCAAGGTCACATGGAGTTCCATTAGTAAAATTGTAAGTAAGTATTTAATAAATGAAGTAATAATATTTCTTAATGTAAAAAGATAAAGGTTTCAATGAACAGTACATCTCTAGGCGGACAAATGAATACAAAGTTTCCTTTATTGTTTTCCCTCTTTGTTCAGGTCTTAATTTCAGGACTGACAGAAGGTTAAAGACTGAGATGCTACATATTAAAGCTCACACACACACACACGGGCACGCACACACACATCAAATTATTCCCAGGATACAAAGGTGGTTATAGATTGAAGTACATTCAAGGTTACCATATTATACAGGTTTGATCGAGAACTTATTATCTTCCTAACATGTAAGAGATACATTTTGAAGAAAAAAAGCACAAAAAAAAAACAACAACAATAAAACAAAGTCGTCTTCTGATTCAAAATCAATACAAATTCAAAGACATCGTGGCTATTCATAGAGTCATTTCATCTAACTACACAATTCAAGAGCGACTGGAAGACCAAACGCCTGTTAACGCACCTTATTTGCCATTTTCAGCATGGTTAAGGTAAAGTCTAAGGAGTTTAAACGGACAGGTATAGCTAGAAGGGGGATAGGTACCATGTGCTACACATGTTGTGATTGCTCAAGCAAAGGGATCTTTGTGATATACCCGTAGTTAAAAAAAAAGATGTGAAAAATCTAGCAACTATTGGGTTTTCTGGCGAGGCACGGAGTTGTAAGCTAATTTGATACTCCCATATAGTACCATTAATATTGATATGTAATCAATCAGGTGTCAAACTGCACCGGTCAATTACTGTGCCAGCTGGTAACCTTTAAGACCTCTCTCATTTATGGTGAAAACCTAACTTTTGTCCCTAACTGACTCAATAATAATTTTTTCTATATAGAAATACGTTATTATTATTATTATTATTATTATTATTATTATTATTATGCATTACCCGATCACTGACAAATCTTAAACATGTGTCTATTATTCCAACAGTTTTAATATCCCCTATAAAATTCGTCAGAGCGTGCGAATCTAACATTAAGATTGGATTCAGTTTCTCCATGTATGAAAATGATATGAATATATTTAACTGTTCACAGCCGATATTTCGAAAAACGATGTAAATGTTTTGCACCTTGGGGGGTGATATGCCGTGAAAATTATTGCAGGAATAAAAAATATGCATTTTTAATATTAAAGAATATGTTAGTCAAAGACTCTGATTCTCGCATGCAAAGGTTAATTCCAATATATCTACGAATGTAATGCGTTTTCTGTTTAGCTAAACGTTAAAAGCGTCGACAGTAAAATCCACGAGGACTCAATAACCTCTTGATCTACTAAAACCAGTGTTTATCTGCGACACTTAACGCCTGATGGTTATCGTTTATTTATTTTCTAACATATGTCATCAAGATTCGGATTACATATAGCAAAATAAAATAAATGCTGAGGGTTTTCTTTATTTATAATCTATCTCTACTGCATATTATTTCCCCATACTGGCCTCAACGCCTCGATTGAAAGTAGCCAATCAGAATTGTTCAAGTTAACTTGTGATTTCAAGCTTAAAAGGCCAACGTTTTAAACGAATAGTATCGATTCGACATAAAAGTCAGTCTTTGTATCGTAGTTTAACTTCGTTGTGAATCGAATGGTAAATTACCGCAATGGAAAAAGTTTATAGAAGGAGTCTTAAAAGATAATGTGGCAGATAGGTTTAGAATGTGGGAATATTGTGGTTTAAATTATGATCGGCTTCACCGTTCGAAGGAATCATGACGACGAAGTTGCACAAATTGTCATCGCCAATGGGAGTATAAAGGAGCTGCCGTGACTCAGTGGTTAACGTGCCAGACTCGGGACCGAGAGGGTACTGGTTCGATGCTACCATAGGATCATCATGGGTCGGCTCCCGTCGTGTGCCCTTGCACAAGGCACTTTACTCCAATCGTCGTGACACTGAATAGTAAATAAGCTACTTGTGTTGCTGTGCCGTAAAACACCTTATTACATATCCATTTAATCTTACACGGTTGATCTGCCGTTCGATACAGATGTTCAATCCGTATTTTCGCATCACACACCCATATTGGAACTGTGTAGGTGTTTTCTCTGACGTCCGCTCGTCGATATTCTTAAACGCACCAAATGGAACTTGTATAAATCCCAATTTGTTTTGAATTTAATTTATACTGTAAGGCTAACGAGATTTAGAATGCGTGAAAGAGGGGGTGTGTACTAAATACAAAATCGAATTCGAGTTTTGTTCGAATTGGAGGAAAGAACTCGTTTGATATGACATATGAATACCTCTCGACCTGAAGGTCTCGACGTATCCCTACGCCACATCAAACTCGTTCTCTCCGACTACTCGAAACAAAACACGTATGTAGTTTTGTTCATAAACCAAAACCAATATCTCCAGACTGATCATACGTACGGATTTTACCGTAAGACTGACCATACGTACGGACTTTACCGTATTATCCCGATTTGACGTGATTGTTGAGGATATGCGAATAGATATTAAATTCAAAAGTGCAGATTTTGTTTCATAATCAAAATTACATTTTTACACTGACAATTTCTCTCCAGTTCCTTTATTTACTGATTAATTTTGTGAACACAATATCTATGCATTTTAAAATATTGCAGGCTGGAGGGATGAATTACGGAAAATAACATGATAATAATAGCAACTTCGATTTTTATGTTCCTAATACTCCAACCAATTTTCTACGTAATTGCCATTAATGCTGATTTCATTTCTTAAATGAGAATAAATATGAGGATTTGTTTGGCAGACCTGTGTGCTGTGTGCCCCCCACCCATCAACACACATCCATTCTCTCCTTCTCTCTCTCTCTCTCTGAGAAAAGCAAAGGATATTAGAAGCTTTGCTTGGAATATGTTGTCAGAATTATATTTGTTTTCTTCCGCCAACACACCACAAATCCAAATATTTGCACTCTATTGTTTACATAATATCAATATTAAAAATCGTCAAAACGCATTGGACTGCGTACAATGTCAAACAAAGATTACATATTGTTATAATTTTATATTGTAAGACCTTGAAAACACATATCGTCTATCAACCTCTCTCTCTCTCTCTCTCTCTTTTGTGGTCGTTATTGCGAAGGAAGTACATCGTACTGAGCTCGATTGTGCGCTCGTGAGCGATCGCTGGCGCGAGATTCATATCGTAAGAAACAGGTGTTAGTACTCCAATAAATATCTGATTTAATTACATTAGTTTAATAGGTAAACACTTCTGAAGTAGGTTAAAAACTGTCATAAATGTTTTGACGTCATTGTGACGTCATGATTCTTTCTAAAACGTGGTGTTATAATCAATCACACTTTTGGCAAAATTACAACATAATTTTCCAATGCTTAAATAAATCAGACTTTTGGCTATATTTCAAAAACAATACCAGTGCATGTTAGATTAGGGATACATGCACCATGTTGACATATTTTCTGAGATATATATATATATATATATATATATATATATATATATATATATATATATATATATATATATATATATATGGTTATGCTTTCATAAACGTTACTTTCTTATCATTTTTTCACCAGAGCTGTCTTCTCGTTTTTGTTGTTTTTGTTTGTTTTAATGACACTTTTACCACATTATTGTCTTTATCATGCCGAGGGAATAGGAGCTAAGTGCCTTTCCAAAGGTCACACCGACGGGTATTAAAACCGTGATCCTTGAATCATGGGTCCGACTGTGTACCGACTGAGCTACCGCGGTTCCACTTCTCATGGGTATGCATTATTCAATATATAATCATCCGTGCCAGCTGACATGTGCACAAGTTGTCTAGAAGCAGTAAAATCATGTTATTGGCAAATCAATGTTATTCTGGATCAAAATTGATATTGATTACACACTTGTACTTCATTAATAATTTATAATTCCACTTTTCAACACAAGATTAAATTCTTACATTATTATGTCCTCGATTATTATCCCAGAGATCAATTTGATATATTGATTACTTCTTGTTAGTGTAGACATAGTGGCAGATCTGCTGACCTGAATCTGACAATTTACTTAAACGAGTTTCACTTTTGGAATAAGATTTTAAGAAAAAAAAATCGAAGTACCTTAATAATTTAGAGAAAACTCGCCATTTCAAAAGGAAGTGAGCATTATTGCCATCGTCATCGTAGCCGTCACTGCCATGATGATGATGATGATGATGATGATGATGATGATGATGATTGTTATTATTATTATTAATATTAGTAGTAGTAGTAGTATTATCTTGTTTAACAGCCCTGATGATAATGATATTTTAGGTTGATCTCTTCTTGTGGTCGAAGAACTTCCTGTTGGTTTGGATCTCAAGGACTTTTGGTAGTATTTTTAATGTCCCTAGAACTGTTTCTTTAAGCAGTTGTTTTGGCTTGGTATTTCTTACAGTTTTTCGGACTGGTTCTGAATTCACTGAACTCAGTGACCTTCTCTTATTCCTTGTGTTAGAAGTGATGTCCCCTGACACTGCTATGTCTATGATGTTAAGTTAGGTTTCTCTCTTTGTCGACGAGTAAGTACTGTTGTCGGTCTGGATGTTGAAGTCCCAGAGAATTTTCACCTTGCTGTTTTTCACCATTCTCTTTGCTTTACGATTACAGTAGAAGTAGTAGTAAGAGGGGGAGGAGAATTTATTTGGTAAAATCAACATGTAATGCAGAGAAATTTGGATACAAGACAAATAATGTTTGCAACATAAAAAAGCGGTATAAAAGGCACAGATAACACATAAGATAATAGATATAGAATAATACATGCGAATACGTTATACAAAACAGGTACACATTACACCAGTAAAGCAAGACTTGTTGATTAAACATAGGGCTATCAATATGGTCATTATGGGGCTTCTTTACATTGAGGTCCCATAACGTGATTATGGGGCGTCTTTACATCGAGTTCCAATCTGTGGTTCAAGATTTAGAGGAAAAAAATTTAAGAATGACCTGTAAGAAAATAATTTGATTAAAAAGACCAGGTTACAACTATGGTGTACTTAAAAGATTGCAAACAATAGAAACAAGATATATAATTCAATGGAAATTAAATATAGCACACAAATAATTCAACCATATGGAAATAACTACAAGGCGGAATATACTGGGTTGAAATCACATTGTTCCTTGGGTAAGAACATGTGTAATAAATTCATTATTTGTTGAAAAAGGTAGTATTTATTTAAACGCAAGGTAATTATCTGAAATCAATAATAGAGAAAATTCCTTTCTTAAGCAATTTCAGTTTGTTTGTTCGGTTAAGTGAGAATTTAATACAACTTCATATATGATTTTTGTTCACAATGCTTTGTACTACAAGGTTATAAATACTGCCTCTAGTATTAAAATGGTGATGGTCTGATAGTCTAAGAAAATGACTAGATAAATATGGCGGACCACTGTTCTTCACGTTGTTGTAATGAGATTTTTTCTAGTTCTTATTCAAAAGAGTACTTTGTCTATAAAGAAACTTAAAACTACTATTACCTTTTTTATCACAATACCCGTTGCTATTGTCTCTCCTGATAAATACGTATCAAAAGTATGATTTAAATATTTTATTAATTTTTATGACTTGATGACAAGACTATTACATTCAACACTGAAATCTTTGATATTTCTAAGTTGCATTTTGAACCAAAATGAATACATTTTTTTTTACTAAGATGAAGTGATAGTTTATTATTAACTAACCACTGATTACATGACTCAAGTTCTTGTCCCAGTTTTTAAAATATGAGTTTAGGATATTGTTGTGAAAAGATTATTGTGCTACTGCTATCAGCAGCATACAAAGGTAATTTACAGTCCGAATTGATACTTATAACCATGTCATTAATATAACAAAGGAAGAGAAGGGACCCGAGGATACTACAATGATGTACCCCATGGGCTACAGCCATTGGTTCAGCCATTGTATCATTTGCTTTAACAGTCTGGAGTCTGTTTGATAAATATGATTCAAACCATTCAATTGATTCAACTCCCACAGCAGATAATGTTTTGCACAAAATGTAATGATTCACTGTGTTAAATGCCTTTTGAAATCTAACATGCCCATACCAGTGCATAAATCTTTAGAAGAATGTTGTTTTTTTATATTTAGTTCATCAAATAAATGAGACATGTATCTGTAGAATATGAATCCCTAAAACCAGGTTGATATTCATACAGTATATTGCTTTAAACTAAATATATTTCCAGTTGGATTTATCTGTAGAATATGAATCCCTAAAACCAGATTGATATGCATACGGTATATTGCTTTAAACTAAGTATGTTTCCAGTTAGATGTATCTGTAGAATATGAATCCCTAAAACCAGATTGATATTCATACAGTATATTGCTTTAAACTAAGTATATTTCCAGTTGGATGTATCTGTAGAATATGAATTCCTAAAACCAGATTGATATGCATACAGTATATTGCTTTAAACTAAGTATATTTCCAGTTGGATGTATCTGTAGAATATGAATCCCTAAAACCAGATTGATATGCATACGGTATATTGCTTTAAACTAAGTATATTTCCAGTTGGATGTATCTGTAGAATATGAATCCCTAAAACCAGATTGATATGCATACAGTATATTGCTTTAAACTAAGTATATTTCCAGTTGGATGTATCTGTAGAATATGAATCCCTAAAACCAGATTGATATGCATACGGTATATTGCTTTAAACTAAGTATGTTTCCAGTTGGATGTATCTGTAGAATATGAATCCCTAAAACCAGATTGATATGCATACAGTATATTGCTTTAAACTAAGTATGTTTCCAGTTGGATGTATCTGTAGAATATGAATCCCTAAAACCAGATTGATATTCATACAGTATATTGCTTTAAACTAAGTATATTTCCAGTTGGATGTATCTGTAGAATATGAATTCTTAAACAAGATTGATATTCATACAGTAGAGCAGCAACTGCCCAAGCAACCCCTGCAACTGACGGGGGGAGGGGAGGGGGCAAGCCCAGTATGGACACAAAATTTCCATGAAACAACTTTTTGTTTTATTGGAAGGGGATCCCATAATAAAGTTTTGATAGGGGGAGGGGCACGAATTTTTTGCTACACTACTGAGTATACTACTTTAAATATGTATGTTTTCAATTTTATATATGATGCTAAGAATGCTTACTGGCCGTAGTTTCCTATTTAAGATCTACTGTTTTTCTTAGACAAGGGTTTTACTCTTGCTGTCTTCAATTCATCAGGCATAGTGTTACTTGGAATAGAAAGATTCAATATATGAACAAAATGAGTCCTCGGGACATGGGTTGCATCCCTTACAACTCTGGAAGGTATATCATCTAATCGTGTACTTTCACTGGGGTCCAAATTGTTTAATTCCTTATAAATAAATGCTTCACTGACTGGTTGTAGTTAATAATAATTGGCTGTAACATTGTTTCTTCTATAACAAAAAGGCTTAAAAGTCTTACAATTTTACAACGGATAGGAAGCTTATATATAAACATTGATATGACTCAATGAAAACATCTGAGATGGCGTTTACATCATAGCATGTTTGTCATCAATAATCAGAGTTGAGTTGCCACAATTCTGGGGGATAATTTTTATTTTGTTCCAAATTGTTTGATGAATATTCAGATTTAGCTCTCTTAGTGTCCCTTTGTACCTTGTTTCTTAATTTATAGCAAATGTTGTCCACACACACAGAGAGAGAGAGAGAGAGAGATTCCAATGTCAAATATTTACTAAACTTTCAGGATAAGTCCAAGACTGTGCATTATTTTGGCTTAAACTATTTAAAAGGAGCAATACCATCTAAAACTGAGTGAAGATATTCTGTAGAAGATATCCCTGCTTTATTCACATTTAAGGTATGTAAAACATATTCCAAATTGACGCCTGGCAGTTTTGAAATAATAATCCAATTAATTGCAATTTTGTAAATATATAATTTTCACAGTGTTATGTTTGTTGATTTGACCTTTGACAATCTGTCTTGTGCAATATATAAGCAAATAGTGGCTCAGTCCTACGCGAATAGTTCCTGATTGACAATTCTGTTTATGATTCTTACACAAAATGTGGTGTAATAATGTTGAAGATGAACTGGTAGTACGAGTAAAATAATTGTTTAAGACTGCTAAGCCTCAAAATATTTGAATATTTATTGAACAATGTTGGTACGATTTGAATTCGTACCCTTTCGTGAGTGTGGCACATTAACCACGGAGCCACCGCGGTTCCGGCCTCCATTTGTTGCCTCTTACGACATGCAGAAAAACGCATCGGGTGTATACTACATCTATGTGCCCGCCTTTTTTTTTTTTTTAGTTAATCGTTTTATTTGATGTATTTTTGGGGGGGAGGGGGGCGTGGGGGGGTCGTGCGATGCACTTTGGGGCTTGTGGAAATTTAACATTAAGGATGTTGCTATGGGTGTCTGTGAAAATTTAAGATTACGTGTAGGTCATTGTAGACTCTAATCAGATTTGAACATTAGGTTAGGGTCACTATAGACTCTAGTAGTATAGATTCGGAAAATTCTAAGCCACCTCTTGCATTTGATTAATTTATTAAAATACCAAAAGTGGCTTAGTAAACGCAAAGTGAAATTAAAACATTTAAAGATGTTGAAGCAAGTTCGTTGCTACACACACATCAATTAAACTGACAAAATACGCATTACTCTTCGGAATTTTAAACGAAAAGTTAATCAAAATAAAAGGGGTAACTTAGAAACCATTATCTCGATAACACATACATTCACATTCCAAATATCATGTGTAGCCTAGTAAATTTACTGTACATATACACTCGTTGTTCACATTCTAATACAAGATGTGGCCTAGTGATGTCCAAGTACTCCTATACGAGTCAATTACACTTCAGAATTGCATAACATCTCTACAACGAGGTTGTTGCATCGTATTGCAACGAGAATAGTTGTAGCTTGTATCTTGTCTGCCAACAGACCTGACCTAATTATATAGTCCTTAGCTAATGCAGAAAATCCAACAAGTACAGTTAACTTCATAAACTCTTGAAAATTTAGTTTGTAGCGTGGTCCAATCTTTAAATAGAACAATTTGGTTATCAGCATACTGCATATCAGCATACTGTATGACACGATGAAAGGTGTATCGATTGCTGTGTGATATAAGTCGTTAATGATGCCTTCATTTGACTCATTTATTACATTCAATTGTTTAATATTTCAGAATATCTCCAGGATGAAGCTATTGTGGTAACTGACTGACGAAACTGTTACTTTTCGTTTGACTGTTTCTACTTGTGGTTCTTCTAATGTAGCTTCTACTGAATTAGGATTTGACTCAGCGGCTTTCTTTCCCCTCTCGCTGTACGTGCTAAAGGCTTTCGCATAGAACCGAATTCCTCTAAAATTACAATGTGCTTGCCTTTGACATTCATTTCCAAATCACATATCGCTTTACGTATAAGGACAATAGTCTTGATACTGAGGTTGAAATATCAACCTTTTTCTAGAATGTGAAAAGAGAAGAAACAAAAAGTGAAAAATTATAGCAAACGAATATTGAATTTTTTCAACGTTAAAACACAAAATATGCGAGAAACCGAGAAAAAAAAAATCAACAAACACTAGTGAATGAACCTCAAATTCTAGCAAACAAATGGGAACATTTTGCTGTTAAGATTTCAAGGTTTTCACAAAATGTTAGGAGATATGAATAAGGAATCAACAAATTTTAGTACGACTCTGCAAATCCATGAAATGTACCAGAAAGCAAAATTTAAAAACTATGATTTCTTCAGTTCAAGCCATGATTAAATAAGTAAGATCTTCAAGATTCAGTATATTAAAAAGTGCTTTTGAACCTATACGCAAAACGATAAAATGAAAATTACCTACTATATCTAGTTTGTTGTTGAGAAGGGAACAGTACTAGAAGTAAGAAAAGTACTAAACAGAAGAAATGAAAGACGAAATTGAATACAATGACCGAGAACATTATGAAATTCACACGACGAATAGAAAGACGTATACAGAAACATTGAAAGACTAAAAGAGAGTGCGTAGAGCAGAAGTCTGAACAGAAAAGCCACAACAAGAAATATAAGTTAAAAACATTACTTCCTCCAATGAAAAGGTCAATTCGTATGAATTTACGTTAGGCAATGACGGAGAGCTGCACTTGTTCTCTTATCAGGTTGAACCTGACATCATCAAGATTGTGAACAGAAAAATAAATAAATTAAATTTTGTTAATGTGCATCTTAAACTGAAGGTTACTCTCAGGAAATGTACGCTTTTACCAAGTGGACAAGAAGGGGAAAAACTGTATTACTCCACGAACTGTATTGAGATATTTCAAAGTTTGGTATTAGTAATTCTATTTGATAACTGAAGCACTCAGTTGAGTCAAAAGATCACAGTGAATGCCAAGTGGTATCTTGATAAAAGATGCTCGTTACCTGAACATTGATGAATTTAAGTCATTAAAGGGTGGGACATATTTTGAAATGCCCAACTTATTTTTTGAAAAACATACTTGCTCTAGTGGACAAAACAAGATAAGTATATATATATATATATATATATATATATATATATATATATATATATATATATATATATATATATATACATACATACACACATATATATAATGCAATATATTCAATTTTAAATACTCCTAGTGGATATCATACGTACAGTCCGCATAAGTAGAACGTATACAAATATCTTAAAGATGGTTCAATAGCAAATTTGAAAATTAATCTAATATATCAGTCAACGTGTATCGAATGCTAGAAGCGATAACTACAGAAACTATTTCAGAGGAGGAACATCCAAGACTGCTACACAATTTACTATAGACAAAGAAAGAAAAAAAGTACATTAGACCAGCTAGAGTAACAGAAAAGAAAGTGAATCAACACTTTGACATGTAATCATTTTTGATGAAATAAAAGCATTTCACTATGCGGGAATTAAATATTTATCTAAGCTTCTCCCAAGCCAAATAGATAAGCACACAAATCACAGATTGTTATACAAGAAGTGTCTACATTATTTCCCTTCAAAATAAAAAACGAATGAACATAAAAGGGTATGTTACAATGCAGAATATACAATCTACATTATGCCTGAAGAAGGTTCTCTTGTGAAATTCAAAACCTTTACTTGTCAGCTCAAATTCCACGTGTGATATATTGTAACTGTGTTTTGGTAAAATCTGATAAATCAACATTAACTGAAAGTACTGGACTGTCAAAGGCAAACCTATCCGCCAGTTACGATAAACGTTGCACTGAAAAACTAGACAAACACGTACCATCAGGATTCTGTTTGCACCTTAAGTCAATTCACAAAGAATGTAGGCCAATCATTTACAGATGAACTGACTGCATTCATGCATTTTACAAATTGTTGGGTAGGATTGCAAAACTTTTATATAATGAATTGAGATCTGAAAAGCAAATCCTATGATCTTCATGGAAAAATCCAAAAGGAATTTTGATTCAACCAACATTTTTCACATTTGTGATAAAAAGATTTTTCGAAACAAAGTTATAAACTTTAATCATTAACAGGAGAATATTCCGGTCATGTACATACAAAAAGCAATTCAAATTTTATATATCAAAACTTCATTCTACTCTTCAGTCACAACTTGTTTGGATATGATTCGCACCTGTTCATAAAAGGATTTGTAAAAGAAGATCCGATAAATTAAGTAAAAATAAATTCCCAGCAACTAAGAGAAATATAATCCATTCAGCAAGGACTTTGTTGTTGATTTAGAAATGATGATAAGTTCGTAGAGACTATTAAACGTTTTGAGAACATGCAGAATAAATTCCTACAAAAAAGATATTTATCCTGACGAATACATAGATAATTTTGAAAACTTCAATGGGACAACATTACCCGGTACATAATCTTTGTATTTATCATTGCTCAGTTGAAACATTTCATATTACGAACTTAAGTACGTTAAAAAGATGTTATGTCACGCTTCAACCTTAAAATATTAGGCTATATTCACTACTATTATATGGAAAAATATAATTTATTGTCTTACAATATTTTCAATTACTTTCGATCTGTCTGTATACCAAAATTACAAACTTAACCCAGCGCACTTCAACCGTGCACCTCATTTATTACAAAACGCGAATTTGAATATAACAGGAGTAGAGCTATAGTTGTGAACTGGTTATGACATGTTTCTCATGATTGAGTCTGGGATTTGCGTGGGTGTTAGTATGATACCGCAAAGACGTGCACAAGTTTATCAAACGTTTTATGTTAAAGATGCTGAGATGTCTGAGACCGCTAAAGATGACGGTGAGTTCGATCAGACAAAACATAAATCATCCATTCTGTAAGCGGCCCCAATTACTTGAATGACTAGGCTATGTCTCAACATTTACCAGCAAAATACTTCAGATAGGGAAATGAAAACGAAATTAAATGGGTGGAAGAAAATTTGCTAAATGCACCTGGTGATAGTAATACTGGGTGAATTTTGGTAGTGGATTGAGAAATACCTTTATAATTACATAACTACTTCAAGGGCTACTCCTTCGCACCGGAGAAATTTTTCCCAGACGAAATGGATCTATTTCTCCTACAAACACATTCAATTAAAGAGAAAAAAGAGCGACTAAACCAACAGTGCCTATGTTGTTGTGTACACTGAAGAACAAAGAAAAATATGTGATATATTACATAAACATAAAAACATACATGAAATTATAAGTGACATTAACAAAAGTGAAGAGTCGTTCTTTTCAGTCAACAACCGTAGTTAAAGACATACATCAGTACTTCATTGAGACAAAAGGCAACTAATTACCTTGAAAAGGACTTCTTCAAATTGATGAAGAACTCAGCGTTTGGGAAACAGTTGGAGAATTTGAGGAAGAGGACAACTGTGAAAATATGTACTGATAAATAAAAGTATGGAAAACTGCAAAAACGATTTTGTAGACAGAACGATACTCGATGAGAAATTAAATCTTTTTGGGTATGAAAAACAAAAAGATCAAACTTATGGTGGATTTACAGTTTTAGAGCTATCCAAATGGATAATGGACGAATTATATTACAGCAAGTTAAAAACAAAATACTGTGATTGAATGAGACTGCTTGCGACCAATACTGATTCGCTATGCATTCATGTTAAGACAAACAATTTTCATGATGACATGAAAGAGAACATGCGTTTTCTACGATACAGAGGACTATCGTAAAAAAGAGCATCAATAATATCCCTCAAATAAATAGATACTCTTCGTTTTTAAAAATGAACTTTCAGGTATTTTAATAAGAAAGTTTGTCGTTTAAAGATCAAAATTGTTTTTGCCCAAAACCGATCACGATGAGAAGAAATTTGCAATGGCATAAAAAATGCGTGATCAAAATGAGTTTAAAATTCGAAATATGCAAGGGCTGCCTGTTTAATCATAATGACAACAATCAACAAGTGACACTACTCAGGTCGTACAATCACTATATGTACACTATAAAAATTAATAAAGTGACTGTATCCCCGCTGAGGACAATTGCTATTTAGTTGAAAGTATAAAAGCATTACCATACGGCTATATATCACCAAAGTGATTTAGTTAAATCGGCAATGTTAAAAAAACAAAATGTTTCAACTAAATTAAATACCAATTTAAATCACTAACATGATAAATTCGTCGATTATAAGGGAGATGTATTAGAATATTATATGTCAGTTGAAAACTGTAACCGACATCACCAATAACTTCAAACTAACCTTGATATTAGAGATATCCTATGAGCTTAAAAAGGACAGAAGCAAACGCAGAACTTGTGAAATACTGGTGTTCCAAGTAACTCTTACTAGAAAATCATGTAGAAGTTTAGTATCCCCTCGCTATTTAGACGCATGGAAAAAAAGAAAATCAAATACTATTGCAGCTACAGGTATAAATACAGTTCCAGGCGGAGTTACTAGTACAAATACTATTGTACTTACCGATGAAATTCATCAGCAACAAGAGACTAACACGCATAGTAGTAAGAGAAGGATAAACGAAGATATTTTACCTAAAGAACCATCCTACATTATAGAAGAAGTCCCACTTAAATACATATACAATTTGAGTGATGAAGATAACGCGAAAATGAACGGTATTCAACAAATTCCAAATATTATTGATCTGTACAAAAAAATTCTTTACTAGTGTATAATACGTAAGTGTATCCCCTCAAAGCAATCCCCATGCACATATACACACTTTTTTATTCTGATTATCCAATTGTTCAATGTCATTTGGTATGTACTTTTTGGTATGTTGTTCATACACTGGAAAACTGTACTTCCAACACCATGGCGGCTTTCATGTCGTCTGCCCCTCGGCGAAAACTATGATAACACGATTCAGCTGAAGCTTAATCAGGATTTCTTTGGAGGACGTGACAAAGTTTCGATGCTATGCACCTTCAGCAAGTCTGTCAGGACGGCGGATTTATGCGCCGGTGCCTTGTCATAGAGTATATGGATACTTCTGGTAGCGGTGCGCGGACGGGTCGTCAGGTGGTGTTCCACAACTTTTGGCAACACTTTGGAGGCACAAAAATGTCTAGTGACAATAGGTATCTATACGACTGAGCCTTTTGCATCGAAAATAATGCGTATAAAACTCTCTTGACAGTCTGACTCGTTTTCTACAATCCAAACTTCTTTTATTTTCTCCAGAGTCGGGTTCAAAATCCATGTTTCATCAACTTTGACAATCTCACTCAAATGCCACTGGTCACTGTTTTCATATTTGGCGAGTAGCTGTTTGGCGATTTCAACCTGAGGATTCTGTTTTTAATCAGCCATCAATAAATGCGGGATTCATCTTGCACAAATCTTTCTGAGCTTCAAATGATACTTTAATATATTAAAAACAGCTGACAAATTGATGCTCATGATAATAGAAATATCGTGCACTGTGTATCGAGCATCTTCATCACTTGTCCCCTTTACAGCAACTACTTTCCATCACCAATCGCAGACAACCGTCTTCCAAAACGTGGGACATCTTCCATGGATTCGCGACCATCTTTAAAACGTTGAAACCACCTCAGAATTGTAGGATATGATATAGAACTACATCCGTAAACTTTATCCAAGTCGGCCTTGATATCAGTCAGAGAGGGTTTTACAGTATGCTGTTTGTTTAGTAACAAAATTGTTTCTCCTTCTCGGACATTTTTACGCCACTGTCAATTGCCTATGTTACGTCTCAGGAATATATATCTGCAGATGAACGGCATGCTGCACGTGCAGCTGCAGATCATTTTTAAGAACGTTATTTTGTCTATCGATCGGCTTTAAATTTATTGACAGGTTCAAAGAAACTAAAAATTTATCACAAAAGATTCTGAACTTTTTAATACCCCTCCCATATCTGTTGACAAAATTGAATGTCAAATGAATATTCCTCAATAAATAGCGAAGCAGCTCTACGAAAATGTCAGAGTTCATTAAATTCACGAGTCATAATAGCTTTATGCTTGATGCATATACTAAAGGAAAAAGGAAGATTGGAGTCAAAAGAATACAGTTAGTCCAATCAAGGTACAAAGTTACAAATCTGCTCATCGATGGCATACCAAGCCTCATTTTAAAAGCATTGTTGGGAAATATTAGGTGATGAACTGAGACAATCATTCGATGAGTTGGATAATCTCGAGGACAGATTAAAAGATGCCAAACAACAATTGGAACATCTTATGTCTTACGTTCCAAACATTGTTCAGAAAGCAGCAGAAACTTTTAAACCACCCGAAAAAGCTATGGAACCGACTAATGAAAGACATCCAAAAAGGATCTTACGATACACCATGCAATATGTGCAAGACAACAATGAAAATTATTATATCTTTATCTATGGAAATCAGCCATTAGGAAAGAAGAGTTTCATATGGTTCAGTTATCATTTAAAAGGAGTGAAAGCGATTTAGGTCTTGTTACAACAGGTTACGTCATCTTTTGCATTACATTTGTCTAATCTCAAAGCAGAGGGAGGCTACTTTTGTCCCTTCATTTACAGCTTGCAAATTTTGTATTTCAAGATTGGACCACCCTAGAAACTAATGTTTGAAGAGTTCATGAAGCTGATTGTACCTGTGTGTTTTGCTGAGTTAACCAAGAACTATCTAATTATTTCAGATTTGTTGCCAAACATATTATACGATAGTTATTCTCGCTGCACCTTCAGAAACAGAGTTATTGCGAATCAACATACTTGTTGTAGAGATGCTACTTAGTTTGTAATGTAAATAACTCATATAGGAGTTCTTTTACATCACTAGGCCAAACCTTGTATTTGGAATGTGAATAACTAGTGTAGGATTCCTTGAAAATCATTACGCTACACTTTGTAGTTGGGATGTGAACAAATACGGTAACTTTAGTAGGCTGCACATAATATTTGAAATGTGAATGTATTATAGAGATGGCTGCTGTAGGTTACTCCTTCTACCTTGATTCATTGTTTGTTTAAAATCTAGAAGAGCAAAGAGACCTTTATCAGTTTAATTGATGTGGGTGTAGCAGCGAAGCCGTTACAACATGTTACAAAGTATTGAACTAACTCTCTGAATTTACAAACTTTAATAAATTAATAAAAATACGAGGAGGTAGTCTAGAATTCACCATCTCTATACTACTACAGTTTATAGACGCAATGTTTAATTTCCATAAATCCCCATTGTGACATCCGTAATGTAAAGATCCCATAAGCCCTATGGTACTTCAAACCCCACCCCAACCTCCACCCCCACCCCACACTCCACCCCCCCCCCAAAAAAAAAAACAACAAAGTCTCAATAGTGGCCCAACTCAAGTTCCCATGGTAAATCGACTACCAAAACTCCAAAATAAGAATTTCAATCTACCAGGCTACATCCAATCATGCGACTTTCAGAGGTCGCTATGTAGACGAAGTCACGCAAAACAACAGCCCAACTCACTGAACATGCGCATTCATCACCAATATGCCCCCCCCCCCCCCCCCCCCCCCTGCTTATCACAGGATCCTGGAAAACGGAAGGACGCAGAACAAAAAAGCTCAATTTAATACCTTCTGTTTTTCTGCAAAATTCGGGAAACACAAAGGCATTACATGAAAAGCATGTGGATTTGCGATAACGAGCCATCAAAGTAGCTTTATTTTATTGTATTTTGAAAAAAAATATACCGATTAATAGACAAAGAAAATTGAAGTTCATTTTATATATGATATACATACTTCATCAAGTAGTTACTTGTCATTATTCATTGTTATTGCTCATTCTTTTTCAATATAATCAAACTTAGAATGATAGTCTACTTGTCTAAATGTAATGATAACAAAAGAGTATGTGTTAAAATTAAATGCAGGTAATGAACATAGTCCGTGACATTGCATTATCTATCTATCTATCTATCTATCTATCTATATATATATATATATATATATATATATATATATATATATATATATATATATATATATATACATATATATATATATACAGATATTTACTAGTAAACATGAAAGATATCGACAAATTATGTATAGGCAAAACCTATATCAAATAAGCATGGTTGACTGGGATTATATACTTTAATTTTGCTCTTTGCCACCCCTGTATGATTTCTGAATGCATGTATATCAAAAGATAAGGTTAGTGAATTTTACCTTGGTTCAGGGATGGCAAATTTCTGATATTTGTTTTTAAAGACTCTAATTTACAGGTTCTTGATAGAACTATCAATCATGTCATTCCCCTATGCAACCAATTATCGATTACTCCGGTCGTCTTCTCCAATTCGTTCTCGATTACTCCAGCTCGTCCTCTCCAATTCATGATTTCCTGCTCATTCTCTCCAGCTCGTTCTCACCAGCTCACCCAACGATCATTCTAGCTCACACTACGATCTCTTCAGCTCGCTCAACGATCTCTCCAACTCGCACTACTTTCCCTCCAGCTGACCTACGATCACTCCAACTCACCGTTCGATCTCTCCAGCTTGCTCTACGATCTCTTTTGCTCACTCTACGGTCACTCTAGCTCGCCCTATAATCTCGTCAGTTCCAGCTCGCCATCTACCACTCGCTCTCGATATCTGTCACTCGATCTCGAATACTTTTTTTCTCATTCATTTTAAACGATTTGGCGTTTCATTTGTTGACCTTGAGTGCCTGGTATTGCATTGCCACCCGGCAGTCCTATTTTTTTTTCTTTTTTTTTTTTTTGCTCTCCTTACTCTCGAAGCTGAATCCACCTCCTGGTGCCCTCAGGCCACGATCTATCTATCTATCTATCTATCTATCTATCTATCTATCTATCTATCTATCTATCTATCTATCTATCTATCTATCTATCTATCTATCTATCTATCTATCTATTGTAGTAGTAGTTGTAGTAATAATAATTGTAGTAGTAATAGTAGTAGTAGTATACTAAATGTATGAATGTACTTTTCTCTCACTGCTACATTACTCATCTAAGAAAAAGTCTTGAATATGCTGGAAATGCCCACAATAAACACTACGGCCACACAAACTAGCCTCTACTTTTCTTTCTTCTTTCATCGCTTCTGTTATTCAAAGGAAGACACAAATCGATGTACTTGAACTTTACGAAAACGGTTTTATCTCTTTTAAATATATACACGTTATTGCTGGTATCACGAACGAGTCTTGTTCGCTATTCTTGATAGGCCTAAGATTGCTTGTGACAATTTTGAATAAAGAGGTGTTCAACTAAACGAGCTTCATCAGGTTTGCTGGCTTGTCGAAGAAAAAATTATTTTAACTTGCTTGATAGCTTTTTAAAAAATATTTTACCTTTTCTATTATTATGATGATAATAAAATCCGTTAGTGATTGAAAAATGTCAGAAAAATGTGTTGTTTCATTCAATTTCTACCTCATTAAGAAGACTATTCGTAATTTGTGTGTAGTCGCATCACAAGCTAACAGTTGCATGTTTAGCACTATTGATGGACTTTTCATTATACTACTACAACTACTGCTACTATTACTAATAATAATTATATCTTAAACCGGATATAAGCTTTTTCTTTGTCTCTTATTTTCTTCCTTCATATATGAATATGAGCTATAATAGAATTCCTGACAATTATGGCAACAGAAAACTGTGTTGTGCTAACTTCCTACAGAGCATTAATATCTCTCCTGGTGATTGTTCGGTGCCCTTTAAGTAAAATTATGTGCCATGTACTATTATGTACTAACCTATCAGGAATAGTGGTTACCACTTTTGTTTCTGAGAATGCGAATGGGAGCGATCAATTTGACCTGTCCACAACAAAGCTGGCAGAATGATCCCTATCATTTTCCCACGTTACTATCCACCCACCAAACACACACAAGTAATAGCAATAGCTGCCGGCACCTACAGTAGATTTAAAAAAAAAAACTAAAATCTTCAATAGTTTAGTATGAATTTTTAAAAAATCAATCCACAAGCACATCATAAAATGTATCGAGGCATTAGTTGCTAGTGCTACAAATAAGAAATTTTCAATTGTATCATTCATTAACTGATAAACAGTTACGAACATTCCACGCATGATGCATGCACTTCAATACGTAGTTCTCTAGTGGACCAGGTCGTTTATGAATACTGTGCTAGAAGATCAATCGAAGGGTCATTCCGGTTTATCCCTATCTTCGAGTTTGTCCGATGGTATGTAAATAAGGGGCGAATACAAATTAATTTATATAAACGGGACACAAAAATAATGTTCCCGTCTTTTCTTACATATTTGGCACGCGTGCAGCTAAGATTTTGGCTTCCCAATTTAGGCCGGGCACCAGCGAATGCCTTTGGTTACTTACAGATTAGAGTTCCATTTTGAAAAGGGCTCTAAATTTTGAGATGTCTTTACCTATCGTATGCCAAGTTGAATATGGTATGGTATTATAACTGGGTGTGTGCTGACGTCATCAATTGATGTTGGCGTTGCAAACTCCCCGAATGATGAGCATTTCTCGACTGGTTTCCACGACAACCGTATACACAGCCTAACACAATAAGGTGTGATATTGCGGAGAGCTGTACATTAAACAAAACGGAAATATATTTGACATGCTGACTCAGGAGATAATTTGCAATCAAGCAATTATCATCGGAACATTTTTGTCTCGCCTGCTAATGGCAAGTCATATCAATCACTCTTCCAGCTGCGGTGGTGTCACTCGCTCTGGAATGCCAGGAGTTCCTGTCTCACCTAAGCTGGTGTCATAATTGTCAGCAATGTTAAGGTTCCGTGCGAATGTGTTTGAAAGTCATATAAGAACTGAAACATCGGGATAACATAACTTTCTCCAAAGTTTGTATTCTGATATGCTAAGAATTTCTGTACCGCATATGTAAGCAGAACGCTACTGGCATCATTGTCAAAAATGTTAAGGTGCTGTGTGAAAGTTTTTGCAAGTCATATCTCCTCTTGATGCATTCTATCAAAACAATCTATCCGAAGTTGGTTCCCTAATATGCTAGGTCTTCCAGTAAGCAGAAGCTATGTCATATTAACGTTAGTTACAGTCAAGCCACTGTGTTCAGCGGAACCTTTTGTGTTTCATTTGGAATAGAAATGTTACTAGAGGATAAATAAATATATAAAAATAAATCCACTCTATTTTCTATGACATAACTAATTACAGAAAGATAACTATACAAAGGTAATTTATAAAGCTAACCTGGTACAAACTTAACTGTCATAGTCATAAAATATCAAACATTAATAGTAACTATATTTGTATACCTCGTACACTGTACTCGCTGTGAAGTACTTAAAGTGTCCATTTTGTGCTTCTTCGTCTGCGGTGACAGTTCAGTGCTTCTGATACTGGCGTTGCTACATTCAGTATTACATAAAAAAAAACCATTCAAAGTTCAGTTAAAATAACAGTTTTGCCATCTTTGAACCTAACAGCATGTATTATTACTAAGCAGATGGGTATAATCTCTCAGTTAAAAACCTTAAAATAAGATAACACTAGCAAAAGCAAGCACTGCCAGGCAAGAATATCCTTGTATTCCAGAATAACTATCTATGTGTTCCATACACCATCTATGCGGAGTTCGAGGAACTGAACGTGCCAGTAGAAGGCCCTGCTGGCAATCCGGACAAAAGCAGCACTCAGAAATTTGCTAACCAGGTCCTGCTGCGGGTGCAAGGGGCAGTTTTTATGCACAACTTTAATGCCGTGTCCACCTGCCTAATATAAAACTTCATTCAAATAAATACACAAGTGAAGTCAAAAAGGTCCATATTTTTGGATAGCTATAATACACCAAACATAAGAATATCATTCACTTGACCTGACAAGTCAGTGGAAGTTCACAGCAAACAAAAGTTTATGCACCCCAACCCCCAATTTATATATGCATGTTTCACGTCCAAGGCCATTTTTGACACAAAGTGATGCTCACAGTGCCCTTTCCCTTGTTGATAATGTTGAAAATCATTGTGTGCTAAACAGCTTCATGCAATTCAAAATAGTTTCCATCCCAGCAGTTTTTGAGATATCTACTTGACTTGAACCCACGCATCTACTGCTATGGGTGTCTAGCTCTGCTTCCTAGCCGACTATTGGTATTTCACTCTCTACATACCGTGAACTTACTATGGGAGGTGTACATGCCTCTCATCATTTTAAAGAACAACACATAATCGAAACACCTAATTTACAAATATATCCATATCTTTAATTATTAAACAATAGCTCAACTGTCACATCGTTGTCTTAAGTTAAGAAATTTGACAGGGGCTAATTTACGAAACTGTCCCCTGCAACCTTAAACATTTTGCTCAAAATATTTTCTGTCAAACGTTGTGTACATATCACATATTTAGGCATTATCTAGTAAAATGGTATAAAGGAAAATGTATTGTATGCAAAACTAATAATGCTTTTACTCTTTTAGAAAAGTGACTACTTTGCGGCAAAAAGCATTGCATTGTGTATATTGAGAGTTATGACTGCCTGCATTTGTTCAAAGATTTAAAATTGTGTGCAACCTCAGATGCTTCTTGTCTTTATTTACCATTAAAGCATCAGGACAGAACCAAATTCCTTTACAATGCTGCTTGAATGCCAAGAAGGAATTTTGGAGTTAAAAATTTTATGAGTGAATGACAGAAATACTATGTTAGTTGTCAATGACAAAACTGAAAAGGTTCTCTAAACTGTTCTAGCTAACTTAACCGAAAGAAACCACACAGTTAAGAAAATAATGTGCTTTAAAAATGGTTTTAGTCTTATATAAAAAAGAATAGTTCCTAATCTTTCATTATTGTTCTGGTGGAGCTAATAGCAGCAGCAATGTTGTGTGTGTACGTGTGCGTGTGCGTGTGTGTGTGTGTTGGGGGGAATCACAACAGTCTAGCTAAGAGGGAGAGATCAAAGTTTAATCAACAAACATTAGGCCATATTGGAAGATTGATATACATTTGTGTGTAACCCAGCTAAGCTTACAAAGTGACATATCAAATAAATCTAATGATAAATGGTCACTGAAATTGACCATACATATATAAATACTCTATACAATTTAACAGCGAAATTTCTTCTCAGACTCCCATGCACTTACAACTGACTTTAATAATTTTGGGAGTTTACGAAATGACATAGTAAGATAAGGTATAGGACAAATATTAACAGTGGAAAATTCAGTTCAAGATATGAAGCATTTCAATTGCTTGGCTTTTAATGAGTACATACCACAAAACACAAGTCTTGCGGAAGCTAGATATGTCAGTTAAAGTCACTCTCTTGTGCACTTAGATCCGGATGAGTATCTGGATGAGATTCAAGCTAGTAATTCTATCACAATGACTGGCCAATTAATCGAAATATTTTACCAAACAAATTGAGAACTGCAGAAATACAACAAAACATAAGAATATAATTCACTTGACCTGACAAGTCAATGGATGTTCATAGCATAAAATGTTTATGTACCTCAACCCCCAATTTTATATATGCATTTTTCACATCCGAAGCCCACTTTTGACATAAAGTGATGCTCACATTGCAAACGCAAGCCCTTTCCCTTGTTGATAATGTTGAAAAACATTGTGTGCTAAACAGCTTCATGCAATTCAAAATAGTTGACATCAAGGCAGTTTGTGAGATGTTCTACTTGCCTTGAACCCACGTATCTACTGATATGGGCTCTGCTTCCCATCCGACTATTGGTATTTCACTGTCGACATACTGTGAACTGACTATGGGAGGTGTACATGTCTCACGTCAATTTGAAGAACAACACAAACCAGAAACACCTAATTTACTATCTATATCTTCTATTATTAAACAATAATAGCTCAAAAAGTCAAAAAAAAGTCAAAAAGTCACAGCATATCCTTAAGTTAAGAAATTGGATAGGGACCAATTTACGAAACTGTCCACTGACACCTTCATAATCATCCCCTAGGAGCTGGTGTTATACCGCGGCGAGATGTTTCGAAATCCAGCTGAGATTATCATGGATGAAGACGATAGAAAGGTTTGTCAGGAATCAACCAACTGCCACATAGGTGACGAGAAGCTCGGTGATGACGACAGGGTGAGATCACTGCCATATTACAGGTAAATACCGTGGCGCCTCTCAAATCATGTAACCTAAAGTTGCGCATCTACACCGAAAACACGACGGTGATAGTTGTGATTCATAACCTGCGTGACTACGACGGTCACCTTCTCATGAAGGCTATCGGAACAGCCTCGAGGAAACATCAGCGCCATTCCAAAGGAAGCTTAAACAAGCTATGGAGGAGCAGCCATACATAGACAAGGAACACGAATCATTCATGCTGACTGCCAATTCTAAGACTGACGACTTAGTATTAGCGCCGCTCGCAAAACAAGTGCCTGACATCGACAAGGAATACAAAACCTGGTGGAAGAGTATCTGAACTAACTTGGGGTTGACACCCACCGGTGGAAAGAGGATGAAAGGCAGATAGACACTGAGCACTGTGGCCGCCCATAACGCCCTAAGCCGACCCGTGGTCAGCTTGGGATAATTGCGTTTTCGCTGTCGACACAACAACCAAAAGTACTACCCTTGTGGGGTCACGGGCCCGATTGTTATTGCAATAACAACGAGGTATTTAGCGTAAAGACGCCTACGACGATAACCTTTCCTTCGGGATATGTAGCCATCTATCACTCGTCTCGCCTGTAGAAAAACATCGTGTGATCTTCGAAAAAGATAGGTTTTGTCGCATAACAGTGATAGGCCAGAAAAACAAGCAATCAGTAGATCTGCGAATATAAGACATAGTAACTGTGACTTTTGACAAGCGTGGTGGCGGGCGTGTTGAAGACCGAATTATTTCTGCATCTAGTGATATCAAGCAAACTAACTTTTTTTTTTCTTTAACATCCTTGTCCTATTGCCAGTACACCACGGCGATCAGTTAGAGGTTCGTGTCCGCAGAGGATTTATTAAAGAATCCACCCCTCCTTGTCAATTAAACTTCACATCACACGGCTTATCAAAGAGTTGTAGCATGTCACTGGTCCCAAATCTCGACGATCCCCAGGATTTTCGCCAAAAAAATTAATATCGGAGCTTGAAAATACCCTGCCTGCAGAGGCTGAAAAGCGCCGCACTCTGAATAAAAAGTACAAGAGGCAGTAAATGCTGTGGATGGTGTTGACACCACACTAACGGTTGTGTCTCTGGTCACCGGTGTGGCGGGAATTGGAATTTTGGCAACAATCGTTGCTGCCCCCATCATTTTAGCGGTGGTCTGATTTCTGCGGCTGGCAATTTTATGAACCGGCGCATATCCATGAAATCAAAAAAAGAACGATGAATTCCTCTTTTGGGCTGAAACAAAGCTGAACACAATCGCAGACAACATATCTAAGGCGATACGCGACAACGCTGTCACCGAAGACGAGTTCGAACTTATCCTAAGCGAAGTCGACAAATACACAACCATCCCATAAAGAAATACGGGATGCATCACACAAGGCATACACTTCGGTTGTACTCGATGAAGTAGCAAAAAAAAAAGGATTAATCGACCCAGGCAGAGCCGAAGCTCGCGAATTTATCATGAAAAAATGTCATTGGAAAAATTCATAATAGGGTGTGTGGTGTCTGTCCAAACATCGGAATGACAGCTTTCTGACTCGTGGCCAATCCCCAGTGCGTCGCCGCCATACAGTGCGGACTTTAAATAACAGGTGGACACAAAAATGAGATGCCAAAGCAGCCTATTTTTGCGCCTGCTTTTTAAGCGAATTAAAAGAATGGTAGCTGCCTCACGTGCCATCGCTCTTATTCAATATAGCCTGTATGTTTGCAGTAGAAAGTCGTGAACGACCAGTACATATGTTAACATTTTCGTTCCTTGGTGGGGGGCCAGTTTTGATGAGAACATACCCAACCCAACCACAACCAAGGCTTTCATAGTCAAAATCGCCAAAGCAGCCGGTGCACGTGTTGGCTAATGTGCATACTACGGCACCTCTAAATTGGCATTATAAACCAACTAATTATCTAGTCTCTCCACAGTCTGCGCTGGTCTCTAGGTGTCTAAAACCCATGTTTTTTAAATTGTGGGGCAGAGTTCTCGGCCTCACTCTCACATTCAGCTATCCATGAGTTGGCTAAAAAAAACATTATGCCTAAATGAATAAACTTCCGCGTGATGTAATCTTAGATGATCAAACCATTTCTTCGTTGTATATTTGGTGTTCTGCCCCTGTGCGGTTGTATTTTCCTCAATACTGTGACCACGTTTTTGATCGTGACTGAAAAATTAACACCGTGACCGAAAAAGTGACTCCGTGACCAAAAGATCGAACGCCTAACCACTATGAGGTAAGTTATAATTAGTGATTGATATGAGTACATTGTAAGTTGCCATTATAAATTATGCCGTGGGCGCCGGGGACGGGGGGGGGGCGGCGGGGCCGCCCTTATGTCCCTAGAGATACTCCACTTTTTGTGCATTCCGGGGTGCTGTGGGAGGGGTCGGTAAGGGTAAAATAGGCTCGAAATCACCAAATATGTGGTTTGTTTGCCCTCTCTGCTGCTGTCGAATAATACCAGTACTACAGTATTTTCTAAATAGAATTCCCAACCTCATTATAAATGGCGCGAAGATATAAACGTTATAATGCCCAGCGGGCTAGCTGGTGCACAACAATACTTTTAAAATGAGGCTTATTTGGCGTCAGCCCGTCTGGGGATGGAGTGGCCATAAATTATTCTTTTACGTCTACTTCTGTATCAAATTCAGTCTTGATGTGCATCACAAACCCGTCTTCAACTTTGTAGAGATAACAAGCATGGTACCTTCAACAAACGTCTTCTTTGTAGACACTTTATGTAAATATACCAGGTTGATTTGGTAGATAAGGTAATCTTAACCACTTACATTCACAAGTTAGATTCATCTTTATTAGTTTTGACGAAAAGGTGGTATATTACATTTGTTCACATGTATGCAGTGGTGTACTGGCCATTGGGCATACCGGGACAAATCCCGGTGGGCCGCCGCAAAAAAAATCGGTTTTTACCGGTGTTTTACTGGTGTGAGCAAAACCCCGGGCCTGTCCCGGCAGATAAGTCCAGGGCCGTGTTGCTTACCCAGTACACTCCTGCAGGTATGTCAGCTGTTTTAGTAACCATTCCTTGTAAGATTACTCCACAGTATTAATATTTTGTATTTAACCTCAATGATGAACGTTAATTTCCCAACGCGCGAAAGTCGCCTAAAAACTTTTCCTTGTTCATGATATATGAGAGGGAAAACAGCGTAGGAAGAGAGACATTTAATTTTGTGAACACTTTACTACAAATATTTATTTAATTCAATGGAGATGATGATCCTTTGCATGCAAAATTAAAATGTTTATAATTAGCGTTTTGGTACAAGGATTTTTTAAAATATGCATGTGGAAGCGAAGCAGTTGCCTAATGATCTACATTCATTGACGAAAACAATTATCTTAATCAAATATTGATGTTGACTATTTCATTATATTTAATACATAATTAATTTATTCACTTTTCACGCAAAATGTTTAACTATCTTCTCACCACTTGGGCGCGCACAATTTGTCTAATGATCTAGATTCATTGGCAAGAACAATTATCTTGATCAAATATTGATATTGATTATTTCATTATACTGAATAAATAATTAGTTTGTTCACTTTTCACGCAAAATATGTTATTACCTTCTCACTATGTTTTTCTTATTATTTCAGAATTGTACCATTTGTATTGATTGCGTCTTGTTTGCGTAGACATGTAATGAAAACCTGTCTAACGGAATTTTAAAATTGACGTAAATGTCATTCATGTTTGCAAGCGAAATCAAATGGAAATTATAATATAGTTACCCATGTACATTTTACCAATACATTACTGTTTAAAGAAAGAACAATTCTTAATCTTAAATGTATATTTTAATTAATTTTGAATTCAAAATCTCGATCGAAAAGGGCCATCGTTATCATTTATGTTGCTGTTATCATGCTAATGTTGATGATTACAAGTGTTTAATAAGTGTAGATTATTAACTGTGTATCGACAAATATTGGGCCCGAGGTCAGGTGGCATAGGATGCTCAAGGTCAGGCGGCATAGGATGCCCGAGGTCAGGTGGCATAGGATGCCAGAGGTCAGGTGGCATAGGATGCCAGAGGTCAGGTGGCATAGAATGCCAGAGCTTGCTCAGTAGAGCGTTATCATATACTTTATAAACACTTCCAATATCCAGCGGTATTGACCGTAGTTAAGTAAAAATATTCACCGCTTCATTATATGGTAACTCCTTCTGGCTACGGCTAAATAAAAATGACGACAGAAACACAAAATACTATTTCCTTATGTTCACATATTATCCAAGACAGATGGGCCACAATACCCTGGCAATAGTCCTGACGCACACTGCACATTTCAAATGTACCCGCCACCATGACAGCAACATCGAATAAGGACAATTACAACGACCATCTTAGACGGAATTTTTCTCTGGCTCATCTTTTCATAATTGTGTCTCCAATTTTCAATTATTTATTCCGTCATTTTTTCATAATATCATTATTTCGTTGAGTTTCTTTGGCGACATGACATTGCATCCTCTTTAACAAACATATTTCTTTCCCTGTAAATGAAAATCGTCCCAAGTACACGCGCGCTTCCATAGCATTAAAGTAGCGTGTATTACTGGGCGGTGATCGGGTTTCATTCATACAATGAACGACGTGTAAAATGTTCAATAAAATGCTGCAATAATTTTTGTTTCGATAGTGTTATTTCTGCAACATAATAGAACCAATACTATTCTTGCTTTCTAGTATATAATAAAAAGATCATTGGCTGAGTATTAAAAAATAGTGGGCCCTTGTTCATCTGACTAACAGTACCCTCGGGCATTCTACGCCACATGACATCGGGCCCAATATTTTTTAATACTCACTTAATAACCTATACTTATTATATACTTAATATACAGACCTATTAGTATAATGTTGTTGCTACCAGTCAGTATCTAACGGTATTGACTGTAGTTAAGTAAAAAGCATTCGCCGCTTCCTTATATGGTAAACACGTGCCCACATTCGATAAACTACTTCTGGCTACAGCTAATTAAAAAATAACGACGGAAACGTCAACCGCTGACCTCGTCATAAATCTGGTGGCCACCAGAGGCAGACAATGTAACCCTTACTACCTGACACCAGTGCTGGAGAATCAGTAGAGCTAGCTCTCATCCAAAAAACATATCTATTATCCAAATTAAATAAAGAAAATCTGAATACATCCAAAGACTTGAATTGCAAAAAAAAAAAAAAAAAAAAAAAAAAAAAAACCCAAACAAACAAAATATGATTTTACAAAATATTGAAAGTCAAACTGACCTTTGATACAATGTATCAGTCAGCAACTTCTTTTCACGTAAACAGTGCATTTTTATCCACTCTGAATAGTATTGTTTTATCCTCTACTAGGAATTTAATGACACACAAGCAACTCCAAAATGAATCTAGATCCTTATTTTCAGGTATTATTCAAGACCGATAGAGCACAATCCAATAATAATAAGAAGAAGAAGAAGAAGAAGAAGAAGAAGAAGACGAAGAAGAAGACATATTTACAATTAATATTACTACTACTACTACTATTATTATTATTATTATTATTATTATTATTATTATTATTATTTGTATTATTATTATTATTATTATTATTATTATTATTATTATTATTATTATTATTATTATTATTATTACATTTTTGTAATGTTAGATATATTTCCAACGAAATTTGTTACCAATATAAAATGTACAGAGGATTTAATTGTTTCCTGTCTAATCTTTTACTAATGTAGAGGAGTCTACTAGCAGTAAATTAATATTTTTTGTATTGCGTATTAATGAACTGGAATGCCGGATAAGAATTAGGTTATACGTTGACCCCTCCCCCCCCCCATATCAATTATCCTCACCCCATGCCCACCCACCCCACACACACACCCACCGCCACATCTCCCCACCCCTACCTCCCAATAATCAAAGGATTGCAGGTGGAGAAGAATAAACTCCGATGGATGAATGAACAGCAGAAATATTTCAGAAATATATATATATATATATATATATATATATATATATATATATATATATATATATATATATATATCGAAATGAACATAAGACTATTGATGTGGGTTTTTTATTAACTATAAATGTCCATTATGATACAAGGATAAATTGATTGATGACTATATGATTATGAAGTATATAATAATAATAATAATAATAATAATAATAATAATAATAATAATAATAATAATAATAATAATAATATTATTATTATTATTATTATTATTATTATTATTATTATTATTAATATTAATAATAAAGTAAAAATGTAATTATTATAATAATAATCATCATTATCGTTATCTATTTGCTATATTAATAGTAATAATAAAGTATAACAATGATTATAATAATAATAATAAATAATCTCTGTTGAAATGAAATGAACATAAAGTGATTGATGAATATATCATTATAAAGTAGTAGTAGTTATTATGATAATGATTAATATTATCGTTATCTAATTGATATATTTTTAGTAATAATAAGTATAACTATAATTGTAATAATCATACATAATCTATTATTATTATTGTTATTATTATTATTATTATTATTATTATTATTATTATTATTATTAATAGTTATAATTATCATACTAATAATGATCATAGTGATGAATGATCATTATAAATAATCTATTATTATTATTATTATTATTATTATTATTATTATTATTATTATTATTATTCCTAACGATGATGTTGATTTCATCTAATTATTATTATCATTAATAAATTAATTAATGATCAATAGCTTTACTTAAAATTAATGCTGTATAATAAATGAGTGATTTAGTGAAATTATGCAAACGTTTTCTAATCTGAAATCTTTTTAAACATTAATAAAACATTATTGTTGAATAGTTCTTGAATTATCTTACCTATTAAATAAGAATTTTAAAAATTCGCCTATATTTAACATAAAAAATTAAATAGACAGCAAATTCTGCAATTATAGTAGATGCACCATTAGCAGTTTTAATGATTAAATGCATTGTCACTGCTGGCATCTTTGATGTTTCAATATACTAGTATTAATTTGTGCACCAAGTGAAAGCATGCATTAGTAGTTATGGGGGCCACTATGGGGATAATTTGTGGTGCAGTATTATATTTGGGCCATTATGGGGATTAAGGAAAGTTTACTTTGTGTTTGAGTTGGTATGTGGCTTATGGAAAAAAAAGCATGGATTGGTATGGAATCTCATGGGAATTTAACTATACATTTGCGAAAGTTGTGGATCTAATACTAATTTAAGATTACTTTTAGGATGGTAAGTGGAATCATGGGAATTTTACCTCGTGAAACAGCACCTAGGGTCGTCATGTTTTAGGGTTACTAGTTCTGCAACATAATTGGGACATCAGGAATAACTCAGTGTTTGCGTCACATAAGGCAATAGTCGAAAAAGAAAGAAAACAATAGTTTCATGGTTTGTTTGGTATTGGCATGAACCGAGTGGTTTGAACCCTTTGATTGTTGCAAATGTGATCCAAAAGGTAGCTTTTCCGTCAGCGTTTTATGATAGTGAATTATGGTGTAATATTTCACAATGTAACCTTTCTTTACTGGATAAAACTTTGAGTTATTCTGCCAATGATAAACAAGGCTATCCAACACATACAAGATCAGACATTGCACTTGGAATGCTAGGTTGAACATCAGCAAAGGCACAATTTGATAGACGAAAATTGATTTTTTGTTGTTGTTGGGTTTTTTTCAAAGATTATGCGTCATGCGAAATGATGCACACACACACACACACACATACAAGTAACTTTAACGCTGGGTTTTATTTCACTTTTTTTACCGGATGCAAGCCAAACTACGAGCTAATTATGGACTAATTACAAATATATGCTACACTACAGAACTTTGATTTGCTACAGTATCTTGCTAATTATTTACATCATTCTGACATTCCACATAAACAAACTTGAGAAGGAATTGTAAGGTCGAACATTTCTGGTTTAAAATACACTTCGGAGATGTCTAATGCCTAAAGAAACTAATTCTGACAGGTTCTCTTCAATATAAAGAATCTCTGAGACCGATCTCACCATGGCAATAAGGTAAAATAAGACCAGACAGTAATGTTTTGCTTATATAGCTGGACTGCCGTCCCACTAAAAGTAGGAATGTTTATATAGATTTGTTACGTCGTATTTGTGTTGCATGTCCTTATGGGATTTTCTGACTGAAAACTTTACACAAAACCGAAATGTTACGTTATATAATGCAGAAAATAAGCTGCACCTGCAATATCTTCTAGATAAAACATTACCAACGAACGTGTTTGACAAAGAAAACTCATAATTATTCATGCGGTATGCAGCCAAATTTGTCTGGCAGTGTTTAGCTTTGTTATACAAATAGAGTATTTGTAAAGTATAACTCATACAGATTATGCCAAATTTAATAACGGCTATAATGTAAGTATCTTGAAGTTTAATATTATATTTTATAGCATAGATGAAATGTGTCATGATTATCCCACTACATGCTTATTGACCTTTTGGTTATGATTATTTGTATTTACTCAATCATTTGTTTTACTTTTCTTCTCATCTTGGACTATTGAATTTTTAACATGATGTGACTATAGTTTTCTATGGAAATCCAAAACGATAAGACGGTATTGCCTTATATTGTAATTTTGACCATAATGAAAGATGGACAACAACACACCTAACGGAAAACAAAAGCCATGTTTTACATCTGGTCAAAAACAGTGGAAATTCTATTGTTAGATTAATAGGCAGATCGACTGATGACGTCATGCAAATTTAGACAGGTTGCGAATAATAGGAATGGTGAAAGAACCAAGCTCTTAAAATAAACTAAATGAAAAAGAAACAGAAAATAATCAATGTGCACAACCCAAAGGAAGGTTCTTATTGTTACAGAGAGGGACACAGAGAGAGATAGATGAGAGAGAGAGAGAGAAATAGGTAAGCGTATATACATTTTACCTAATTTAACAATTTTGTATGTCAGTGATCTGTTATTCGATAAGAAAATATAGGTGGTGAGTTTGAAATAACAAATAAAATCCGCTGGTAATTCTTATATAATGACAGACAAACGCTGACTTTTACCGACAAACACATGTTGTTACAATCTACTACTCATTCACTTACAAACTAATATGCCTAGGGGGAAGAAATAAGAATGTATGCCTCTTGTGAATTATTCGATAAGAAAATATACGTGCCAAGTTTGAAATAGCAAACGAATTTGAATTATAATTTTTATCTAATGAAAGACAAACACTTAAATTTACAAAACACAACTTTTGCAATCTAATACACATAAAATTAGTACGTCCAGGATGAAGAACTAAGTAAACTTTTTATATGCATATTGATTAATTCTCGATTTTGTTATGTCTATTTTGTTGTATTATATAGGAAATATAGGTGTAGAGTTTGAAATAGCAAATGGAATTCAATGATAATGTTTACCTATTGACAGACAAATACTTGCTTTTACAAACAAACACATATTCTCACAATTGTACACCCCACTCTTAGAAACTAATGTGTAGGTTAGACGGTGGTATGTTGACTCTTATAAACACCATTCTTACAATCCAACACCCCGCTCTTATAAACTAATGTCTAGGGTTATTTTATAATATGCCATGATGACAAACACGCGTTTTTACAAATAAACACCCATTCTTACATTGCCTAGGTGTATGATATGTTATTATATGATGATAAACACTAGTACTCACAAGCAAGCATTCTTACTTACAAACAAATACCTACAGGAACAAACAATCAAAGAGAGAGAATTGGTATGGCATGATAACTAACATTTATACTTACAAACCAAAGCATCCTTGTAAACTAATTGATAAGGATAAAGTGGTATGCTGACCCTGACAAAATAAACAGCCATGCTTACAATTCATCACCCACTGATATCTTATGATGACTAACACATACTTACAATCCAACGTACATACTTGCAAACTAATGTCTAGGGAAAGGGATGGCAGTATGACATGGTATGGTATAATGACTAACACTCGTCCTCACAAACAAACACTCCCTCTTACCAACTAACACGCACTCCTACAAACCAATGTCTATGGAATCTGTGATGATATGGTATAAGGACTAACACACTCTTACAAACCAGTTCTCGTTCTTACAATACAACACTCACCCTTAGAAACCGATGTGTAGGGGAATGGTGTGGTATGATTCTGTTTCTATAATCTTTTTTTAAAAATGTTCAAACCCTTAAAATTTCAGTTCTATTGTTAGAGGCGACGTCATTTTATTATCTTTAGATATTGATTTTTTGGGTGTCAAGCTAATGAAATCCATGACTTTACTATACTTTCTCACCTTCATTGGAGTGAATGGCGCTGCAAAGATAAAATTCGCATGAATGCTATTATGTACTTCTATCCCTGCTGACGCAGTTAGCCTAATGTCACCTTCCTACACATTCTAAAGATGGAAACAACTATTCTATTTTTAGAAGCGACTCAAATGGTTAAATGACATTATCCTTTAATCTAGCATTTTTTTCATATTAAATAGTACAAGACAAACACTTATAGATGTAGCTCTCTGATTGTGCGGGAATCTCATTAATTCGCTGACTAGATTATTTTTCTCTCGTTTGAAGCTGATGTTCGGCGGGTGAATATAAATCCAACGGCATTGATGGATGTAATAATCAGCTGTAAAATATTGTACACATTAGATGATATAGATAATAATACAATGTCTGCCTTGTTTTACTTAATGTAAACAAACAGAACAACATTGAGTGCATCTGATTGACATCATCAATCGAACTGCCTATCTTTCTAAATATACAATTTTAATTTCCAGGGTTCGGTTTTAAAAATAAATCAATATCTGAAGATAGTAGAATGACGTAACTTCAAAAAATAAATTAAACTCTCAATGTCTCTGTACAGTTATAAAAGTAGATTATAAAAATAGAATCTAACTATATAAAAATACATCACTCCTGGTAAAACGAGAATTACAAGTTCCAGACATTTTCTAGTTCTAAAAATATAATCATACCATACCACCCCCTTTACAATGGTTTGCAAGGACGAGTGTCGTATTGTACGTGGGAGGTTTTCTTTGTATGAGTGTGTTAGTCATCATGTCATATCATATAATTTAATCCCTAAACAGTGGTTTGTGAGAGTGTGTGTTATTACTCGCTAAAAACGAGTGTTTGTTTGTAAGGACGGTGTTAGTCATCATAATATGCTATATCACACCCGTTCCCTTCCCCTGACATTAGTTTGTAAAAATGGGTGTTAGATTGTCAGTATGTGTTAGTCAGCATACGATATTAGTGGATGACTGATTGCACGTATGGATGTTTGTTTGCAAGATTCAACATATCACCTTTGCCTCCTATACAGTAGCTTGTAAGGATGAGTGTTGGTTTGTACGTATAAAATGTTAGTTATCATATCATTCAACATCTCTCCCATTATTTGTAAGGAAGAGTGCTTGTTTGCAAGTTCGAGCGTTTGTCATCATATCATAACATATCATACCGCTAGATCTTAATTTGTAAGAGTAAGGTGCTGGATTGTACGAATCAGCGTTGTTCATAAGAATCAGCATACCACCTTCTCTCCTAAACATTCGTTTGTAAGAGTTGGGTGTTTGGTTGTAAAGTTATTTAAACATCGGCACCTATATATTCTCATCGATACAAAATAGACATAAAACCAAATCAAGAATTAAGCAAAATGTATTTAAGATATTCAACCTCGTAGACAAATTCATTTATAACTGTTGATATATTAGATTATAAAAATGCGTGTTTGTTTTTAAAAGTGCTTGTTTACCTTTCACAAGGTAAAAGTTATCAGTGAATTTCATTTGCTATTTCAAACTTGGCATCTATATTTTCTTTTGGAATGATGCAACACAGACATACAAAATTCGCCAATTAAGCAAAATGTTTATACGTTTGCTTATTTCTATCTTCTAGACATGTTTCTTTGTAAATGTATTAGTATATATCAAGAACGCTTATTTGCCTGTAAGAAAACAGCTTTTGCCTGTCATTAGGTAAACATTATAAGTGAATTTATTTGCTATTTAAAACTCGGCAAATACATTTATTTATCAACAATGTAAATTCGATGTACAAAATTGAGAATCAAGCAGAATGCAGATATGGGGGGGGGGGGTATTACATTGCAAAAGTGCGTGTTTGCCTGTAAAGATAAGTATTTGTCTCTTATTAGGTCAAAATTATCAGTGAATTTCGTTTCCTATTTCAAGCATGGCAGCTCTATTTTCTTATCCAACAATAGAAAATAGATATAACAAATTGAGAATTAAATTAAATCTATATAAAAGTTTGCTCTCTCTCTCTCTCTCTCTCTCTCTCTCTCTCTCTCTCTCTCTCTCTCTCTCTCTCTCTCTCTCTCTGTAGCAATAGTAACGATTCTTCTGGTTTGCACGCTTATTCTTGTTCTATTTCCTTTTTCATTTAGCATATTGTAATAGAGTTCGGTTCTGTAACATTTCCCATAAGCTCCATAATAATCCAAACGTAATAAATTCCCATAAGCCTCAAAGTGATCCAATCGAAGTGTTAAATTACCCTAGGCCACAGAGTGGCCCCTGTAACTACTTACATTAGAGAATTTTCACTGTGGAGCAATATCAAGGGAAGTAAATCTCTAAGGGAGGTAACAAGGCTTATTGAAGTGACCATTAGTCTCCTCATTCAAGCTGCTAAAAAAAATTTTATGTGCATAACTGTTGCTTACTACAAACAGAATATCCATACAAGGAATCATATCGACCACTTTCAGTCAAATGATCATCTCTAGCATGTACTTCTAACAACATTTCCAAAGACTTGAATTATGTTCAAATCTTTTATCTGGAACTTTTTGACGAGTACTTGAGGCGTAATGGACGCATTGTACCCGTTTTAATTGCTGCTTTTAAATTAATATAATTTTCTTTCCCACATTTAGGACAAATATCGACCCCTTTTTAGCTAATTTGATGAAACCCGTACAGTATATTTTAAAAAAAGAAAGAATATTAACCAAAGAACCTTATACATGATTATTATTAGTAGAATGTAACTGATCGAATCTTTCATGCTCAGTCATATCTAGAATTAGGATGGCATTGCTATATAATAATAATAATAATAATAATAATAATAATAATAATAATAATAATAATAATAATAATAATAATAATGAATGTCCACGAGATCTAAGACATTGGAAAGTAGTGAGATCTGAGGAGAGATGATGAGAACCAGGTACATTTATTCGAACAACTTGTTAAACTATATAACATTAGCAAAAACCAGAACAGCTGTAATAATAACAATAATAATAATAATAATAGGTACGGTATTGTTAGTCCAAAGACATTTTTCAGCACATAATAGGCTATACATGGCGGCCAGTATATTTTGGTGGAGGAAGAACCAGAGAAGACCCCAGGAAGAACCACCGACCCACGGAAAGCTACTGGCAAGTTTTCTCACATACCCACGTTGGTCGAGCCGAGAACTTATGCGGACAGAGGTGAGATGTGTTGAGTGATCTGTAAAGGCGAGCGCTTTAGACCACTCGGCCACCCGGGACCAAACATCATCATCATCATCATCATCATCATCATCATCATCATCATCTCATTTTACCTAGGCGGATAAATTGTCTCATTTTCTACTTTGTATCGAGAGTGATGAATATGAAGTCTGCTTGAATTATTATCAAATATAGCAACCGAAAAATATGTTCAGCCAAGTTCCTGAATATTATAAATATCTTGTAAACGTATTATCTTCAAGATATCGGGTTGTAATTTTACCTGGCAAGTGAGGCATAGTGGTTACCTGTTTGGCTTGCAGGAATGCAAATAATAGCGTCCAATTTGACCTGTACACTTAAGAGTCGGTTATAATTAAGGAGAAAAAAATTCCAGGGTTGTAGACAATCGGCACTTGTATTTAGAAAGAACAACAACAACAATTAAGGCAAAACTATTTTCGAGCCTGCTATGAATCAGAGAATGCGATAATTAATTTTAATTAGCTAAACTATAACCGAGTTTAAAAGATATTCAGATAAAGGCCAAAGGCAATTGATTCACATTGCAATGTACACAAGTCTTTAAAGTCACGAATCACGAACTGTTCTGGAGAAATTTGAATGACTTGAAAGAATTAGTTTCTCCGTTTTCATCAAGTATTATCGACCATCAATGAAAAATTAATAAAATAGCAGAGGATCAATGATTAATGATCAACAAGGAGAAGATTAGATGGAGAAAGGGTATTCAATCTAATGATAGTTATACTTGCGCAAAATCATAAGTTACTCATCAAGAAATGGGACAGAATAACAAATTTTGACATGAGATCAAATGCATTGACACGTACGAATAAAAGGCTCTTTCTTCATTTATAGCTTCACTTTATCATGTGTTAAGTTGTTAACGATTAGCATTGTACCTGGATACACATGAGTATAGGCCTAGAACTTGTTTTAGGGGTTTTGTCCTATTATTGTCGGTGTCGCCTTTTGAGAATTATAACGCTGTAAATTTACACCCATAGCACACTTCAAACCTAGCACTCGTTACAACAAACGTTTATTTAAGACGAATTATATATCCCCCCCCCCATTCCCCCGCCCCCCCCCCCCCACTCCATGTACTGTTATTTAAACGCAGAAAATGAGAGTGAAACTTAATCTTTCTCCTCCCTATAAACGTTATCGTTTGTAAGTTACTGACTTCAAGTACATGGCCTTTGTAATCTTCTGAAGAGAGATCCCGGTGGTTAATGTGTTATAATACAAGAGATTGTGCTATATATTGTATGTACTCGCTTATAAGTCATGTCAAAATTTAATTTAAGTAACTCGCTCTTATAAAATGTGCATTTCTATTTCTTGTACGTAACTGGTCGCGTATTAGTAGGACAGAATCAATGTAGTATTTTTAGTAGTAGTTGTTGTTGTTGTAGTTGTAGTAGTAGTAGTAGTTGTAGTTGTAGTAATCGAAAAAGTAATAAAATTAGTGTGGTATTAGTATTTTGGTGGTGGTATTAGTATTTTATGTGGTACTTTTAGTCATTAATATCACCATTATTACTATTATTCATCATTATCATCGTCATCGTCATCATCTTCTTCTTCTTCTTTTTCTTCTTCTTCTTTTTTTCAGTCTGTTTCTAAATTCCCCTGCTCGTCTCATTCTCACATTCTGTATGATGATGTACCATCCAAGAGGGTGCTGGACTGTATGATGATGTACCATCCAAGAGGGTGCTGGACTGTATGATGATGTACCATCCAAGAGGGTGCTGGACTTTATGAGGGGGTGCGGTTTGGATGACAAATTTTGATTATATGTTTTAGTGATTTTGCGTGTGTTACTTTTATGCTGTTTATTGAATACATTTTACAGAGTTTTGACATCTGTACGCTTCATATTTTGTCTTGTTCTAAATGTTTGCATTTGTTTAGAAAGATTTGTCTTAGTCAAGTTTTGTGCAATTCTTCATTTTTACAGTTTTTGAAATTTACCTTTAGTTGGCACCATATAGCTACTACTATGTTGAGATACCATAGAACACTACTACATACATACATACTCTCTACCCCTTTTATCAACATAAATGTATTTGAACTTGATGTCATAGCAATTATAGCAACAGACAGATATGTTAAACCAAGTCTCCAGAGCGCATATATTTCTCTCAACATACCCGGTGAAAGTGATGTGTTCTTTTAGTGAGATTCCAGGCCGTATATTTACCCTGCTAGTCAGGCATTGTGGTTACCTGTTTGATTTGAGAGAACCGACCCACTTCAAAGTTGGGAAAATATTTGCGATGAGTCCCCCAGGTGAAAGCCGCCGTCACGTATATAAAGGGAGACACTTTCCAGACCTGTATGTATCTCAAGTCCGTTGGTGACTATAGTACTAGTATTTTGGAGACCGTATGGTTTGCAGTACTGATATATACTAAATCGATATGAAACTGCAGGGCACAATGGAATTAAAAAGATAAAGGAAAATTAAGACTATTATGCTCGTCTATTGATTACCTGTGGGCTGTTTCTCACGACTCATTTCGATCTAGTCCTGGACTCCAAAACAACGCAGGATTCTGAAAGAGAATTCAATTTGAAAAGGAGTCTGAAGGTATGATTACTAATGAAACTTCAATATATCGACTATTGCAGATTAAGATTATTTCTGTGTGCGACCGTGATCCACAAGCAAACTTAATCTATTGCTTGGCGAGATAACATTTTCTTATAAGGACAAGAAGTGATAAATCAAGGGACAGGTTTGTCTCATCTATCAATTATTGAATAAACGAGGTTGAGTGGACAGCTGCAAAAAAAGGCATTACAGTCGAGATTGACATCGATGTCTTGAAAGCCAAGTGTGATATTGACCTGAGGAAAGTAAGTTTATCAAAGAGGAATTGTTTACACAAGAGCGTTGTTTTTCATTTCAAAATAAAACAGGCTTTTACAATTAGAAAATGCACAATATCTATTCGAAATAATATAATTCACTTGCAAGGTCGATTTGGAAACGATCGAATTACTTTAATATAGTTCATCAAGCAAGAAAATCAAAAACCATACCAAGAAGACTTAGGCCGTTTTCTGTAAACTGTAGGGAATAAAACGACCAACAGTGCCAAATCAGCAATGACCACATCAAACAACGACAACGACATTGACCGTTACTTGCAGGAAAGCAGCAAGAGTTACAGAGAATGTCAGATTAAGAACAATGCTCGCCGGAACTCCCTGCAGAAACGCACCCTGGGGATAGAAACGGAAAGAAAGATGGCCAGTGCCGAAATTAGCCGAGAGGAAAAAGCCCTCCGTGAACAGTTCCAATGTATGCAGATTGACAAAATGAAACACGCCATACTGCATAATAAAAGAGGTAAATATACAGAAACGGAATGCTCAAAATTCTGAAAATGTTATGAATTCCAAGTGTTCCAGGACTCTCTTACGTATATATCTTTTGTGAGCCTATATGTATGCTTGTCTGTCTCTGTTTTTTTTGTCTTCTTTCCATCTAATTCTCGCTGTCCTTTGATGGGTTTCACATATCCCCACGCCTGAATATGTATATGCTATATACACATATATTAAAATGTTTATATCCTTTATATATATATATATATATATATATATATATATATATATATATATATATATATATATATATATATATATATATATATGATTTGAATCTGCCAGAACTTCCATCTCTGACTGTCATTTAGCCTGTTGGTATATTCTTTGTCTCTCTTATCTAGTATGCAGTACTGTTTCTATTCATACACAAAAATAAAGGCTAATTGGAGGGAATGATCTGAACGTTCACTACGTAGGATAAGAAGATAAAAAAAATATATAGTTATAGATATATATTATATATTTGCCATCCCGCCCTAATGAATTATCAAGGAATTATCAGCATAAAGAATCTTGCATTTCATTTCAAGTTAACTCAAGATATTTATTTCATATAACTCACGACTATATTACTAAAATGAACTGACAGCGACCAAAAGGGCTTTGATTTCCCTAAATAATGTAGTGAGGGGTTGCATTTTGTATAACAATATATAACACAAGTGTAATATCATGAATAGTGATTCATGAAAACATCGACGTATGTCATTTCAAAATCACTTCGGTAGCAATCAGTTAGGCATTCATTACTGTGTGCAAATCAAACCACAAACTTTAATTCGACATTATTGGAAGGCAAATAATTGTACCTGTATCTATTTGATAAAAATAAGTTTGGGTTTTGTATTCGTTGAATAGTTGCATAAACAATACTTGTCAAACATTTAGGTTAGCTCATTATGTCCTTTTTCAGTGATGATGGTTCATGTAAGAGCCCCTTCATAGCAAACGTTTTATAAGTTCTCGACAGTTTTGCTCCAGGTAAAGTTCTTTTCAAAATGGACACTTTTTAATAATATATCCAAGAAAGAACGAAGAATTTGTTATGGAAGTACATCCAGAGGATAAGAAATATCCAACAGCATATATATATATATATATATATATATATATATAAATAAATAAATATATATATAAATATATATATATATATATATACATATATATATACATATATATATATATATATATATATATATATATATAACTATAACTATTTATGCATCCCAATATAACAACAAAAATCTGAAAAGTCAACCTCAATTTCTCTACACTTTTAGAATCTGTACAAGTGTGACGAAAAAACAACGCACCTCAATTCCATTCTGTTGTAGTCTATCCACATTAGAGTTCTCTATAATGTGTGTGGGGCTAATCTAATCTTTTACTCTAGTCACTGTGTAGTATCCATGTATATTTCAAATATTTGCTTGAGACTTGTGATAATAGGTGAGATGTATTTTTTTAATCGTGGCAAATGACTTGCATTTACTTTGATTAAAAACCGAATATACTAAACTAAGTGAATGGAACTATATGCCAAAATTGTATTCAAATATATTGAGCAATTGTAAAGATTTCGCTGATTAATTCGTGTTGATAATTTGGGCTACGAAAATCGCCATGATTGATATAGTTATGACGTCACTTTATGCGCATCCGGGTCCATCACCGATACATATAAATTCACTGTTGCCATAAAGTTAATTTTGGAACTGTTAAAAAAATTACACAGAGCAACAATGTTAAACTATACGGCAAATAACGAAGATTAAATTAAAATTATGGAGATATACAAGCAAGAGGTTTCTAAGACTCTCAGAATTGGGCAACTACTCCGCGCACGTACCAACGGTAAGATAAATGTAAATGATTTGTTACGTAAATTCAACATATTATCTAGATACTATAAGATACTTCAAAAATGTTTCCTTAACATATGAAATCAAATTATGTCGAAAATAAATCCAAACTCTTTAACTACAATAAAATCGTTGATTAACTTTCAATCGACTGACATTTCGTCGCACTACCGGAATTGACTAAATAACGTCACAGCGGAAGAGCTTACTAATATGGCAACAGAGAAAGTCGTCAATTGCAAATGATAAATTGAGAAATTATCTCTTATAAAAGTGCTAAAAAGCACAACTTGGGTCAACACCAAATTTTCTACACATTTTATATTTAATAAAATCGGGTTGTCACAAGCAGTTCGTTTTCCTTTAAGGTGTCTTACGTCAATATCTAGGTTTTGAGTTAGGTGTCGTCTGTTCATCACAGTCTCATAAGGAAGAGAGGGGCTGATAAAACTTAAGGTTGAATGTGCGGTACTTGAAGCAACGACCGTTTATCAAACTCAAACGTCATACAGGTATAGAGGTCAACTTAGGGTTAATGTTGCAAATTATGAACAATTGAAGGCTGCAGTTATCCACCATTTCTTATTTGTTCTCCAAAAACTGAAAAAGTCCTATGAATCGATCATTAACAAGCAAATGTCTCTTGTATCTCCTAGGCAAAGATGTAATTGTGTGGTTCATATCAATACAAGGATGGAATCATCCACAATTTCACGTTTTATTACACTCACATTCAGTGTATCATGTGTGCATTTCTATCCAATACCTGTTACAAACAACCGAGGCCAATCGATTTTGGGCATTATGTACACTTTTAGTATAGGTAAATTTATCTTTCTTCACGGCAAACAAGTGCCTTCCTATCCAAATGTTTACCAATGCATAAACTTATAAACATCGGAAAATTAATGTTTATTTATGGTGATTCTTTTTATCATTAATATCAGTAAAACAATAATATCTGTGTATATTGTATTTTGTTGTAATATATATATATATATATATATATATATATATATATATATATATATATCCTAAGGAAGTCCCGCATGACATTCATTTTTCGTGTGGCTAGCCCCATTTCTTCTAAAAGAGTTTTGCTTTCGAATCAGGGAATGGTCATGGTGTTAGGAGTAACTGTACTTGAGCTCGACAGAAGGGCAGAGGCTTTCTATTGTCTTCTTGCTTCGGGTTGATGGTTACAGTTGACAAGAACGAAAAAAGAGCGTAGCTGGTTTTCGCCCGTGGCTTGCGACAATGCATTGGGAGGGGTCCATCAGAAATCATTTTGATGTGGAGTTTACTGTATCATTATTCGAACGCTGCGTTAATTTTCCTCTCAGGTTACCACAATAATAAATCTGACTATAAAATATAACTGAATATTACAATGTAGATATAACAAGATATAACAAGAATATTCTGTAAGGGATCGACCATATCATTTTCGGGGAGGGGGGAGAGAGGCGGGGCTGGGATTTTCTTTTGATCCGGAATATTTTTGCTTCTTCTACCTCAAGATATTTTCTTCCCTTTTTTTCAACTAATATAATGGATATAATAGGTTTTATTCTGCTATAAATCAAAGCAAGAATATTTTCCAAGCTATCTGAGAGCCTGATCTGTTTTTATATTTTTTTACATACACACATTTAAAAACTGCGTGTGTGTAATCTACAAATTTGAAAAGTAATGACTTCAAATTTAAATGTGATCTTATCTTTATGACATTGTTTGTTATCGAAATTCCCCCTATTATATGAGTTTAACTAAATCTAAAAGCCACTCATACAAATCTTTTACAGTTATATACACTTCAGACCGGAGGTAAGCACTTGTAGCTTTCAAACGTTTTCGTTAAACCCATGACGATATGCAATACGTATAACTCTCACGGTGGCAAAGTTAATTTTGTTTACTCATAGCAGAGGTCTATTACTTAGGTGTGTTAATTATTTGATCAAAGCACAAGGTGCCAATTTCTGTATTTTACATGAAAGAGTTATATACCTCTTTTGATCATTGACATAAGTTAAGAAAGGCTTGGTCTTAATAAAACCCATAGATGAACGATCGATTTTCTTGACACGCTGGTGATCTGAAGGAGAACGTCTTGAAATAATGACCGTTATCAAGTGCAAGTTCAATTATATGTCACTGAAGTATAGGTGACATTCTTAGGCCAATATTGTAACATATTAATTCTTACGTCAATATTGTAACATATTCATTCTAAGGTAAGTATTGGAGTACTTCATTCAAAGATCAAAATTGTAACCTATTGATTCTGAGGTCAATATTGACAAATACTAATTCTAAGGTAAATATTGTCATATTTAATTCTAAGGCCAATATTGTAGCATATTAATTCTTATGTCAATATTATAACATATTAATGGTAAGCTAAATATTGTGACATATCATTCTAAGATCAAAATTGTAACATATTAATTCTAAGGTCAGTATTGTAACATATTCATTTTAATATCAATATTGCAACATATTTACTCCAAGGCCAATATTATACAATATTCATATTATAATACGTGGAGTAATTCATACATATTGGAAAGGGAGTATTTACGAACTTCCGGCTCCGTACAGTTTGCTTCCTTCTATAAATCTGACACAGAATCGAAACAATTTTTTTCCAATCCAAGAATCCATATTGTAACTTTATCCTTGTCTTCAGCTGTGTATTTGTCTGTATGTTTGTCTATTTATATACTTTTTTAGTGCAATACATTTTTTTTTAATAACAAAGCTTTACACTACATTGTTGTTAACGCAGTTTTTCCGATAATTTAGATCTGTTCAGCAGCTAGTATAAACCTTAAAACAGTCAAAATATATTTCATCAAAACACCCATTTATGCTTTTAAATAAATGATTGAAATGCATTTAAATACGGAATCGTACACGTTCATTTCGGTTGCCATTTGCTCTGACATGTTATGATACAGTATATACGTTCATGACAATCAAAGAGAATTTTAATTGATAACACGACTAATCCTTCGTTGACACTACCAGCATGTTAAAATAAAACTTTGTATCGTTTGATAAATAATGAATACGATCATTCATAATCGCTGAGGTATTTTGAACCGTCAGGATTCACGCAATATGTTTCTTTTCAACCTCTATCCTGTACAAAGGAAAATTTCTTTGCAAGGGGTTGACATAAGAAAAATCTATTAGCTTTTAATTATCGTCTTCTAATAGATTTAGTCTGCTATTAATTGACAATAAAAATGTATTTTGAAGTGAAAGAAGCTATTTGGAATTAGGAATTATAGTAGTCATAATACACCCGTAGGTATCTTGATTACAGGGTAAACCAGATCAGAATTATTAATTACTTAGCGTGGATAATTGATGACTATCTGCTTAAAGTATCTCATCTATCACTCCCAATACCTAGCCTAGTATGAGTAAATATCATGGGTAGTCTTTGAGGAGAATTATACAAAATATTTGACATGTATTCATTGTTTCAGCGTTTTTGACGACCTTAGTTATCACAGAATACATCGATCATTCTTCCGACAAAAGTGTAACAGCATATCATTTACAGACAGTGTCGTGAAGGCTTAGAGATGAAGTCCCTGGAAACAAACACAAATATTATTGCCAATAGGAAGTCAAACGGAAGAAACTAAATTTTGTCAAAATAGATTTCACAAGCACATCATTTCGTGATAATTCAAAACATTTATATAAAAAAAATATGTGAAAAAGCAAAAGCAGAGGAATGAAAAGAAGCTCTTGTGTTGGATCTTTTGGGTTTTTCTTTTAAAGACGTTTTCTTTTATCCAATAGAAGACATGTTTGTTGATTATGTAATAATATAACACGTATCATAACAGATTTGGTCAGCTGCCGAAATATATATTTGATAGGGATGTTTTTAAACCAACAAAAATAAACATTTGTTTGTTTGTTTCTTTGTTTGTTTTTTTTTTGTTTTGTTTTGTTTGGGGGTTTTTTGGGGGTTTTTTTTCTTCTCCAAAATTCGAACATATGTTGGCAGGCTTATTCCACTAGGGGTAAAATCTTTCACTTGCATAGCTTTCAGCGGATTGAATATACAAGTATTCTGGAAACTGGCCGGAGAAAATATGAATGTAATTCTCTTTTGACTTTTCATGCAAATAACCTCGTGACCGCACCGAGTGTTCTCGTTTATTATAAATCAGCACCCAACCAGTCCAACCATGATTTCTCAGCTTTGTCATCTAATTCATGAACGTTGATCTAGAACAGTACAGGGTTATGGTTGGGTGTTACCATGCAAGGGCTATCAGGCCTACAAGCAAAAAGATGATTAGATACGATCAAATAATTTGTATTTTACTAACATATCACTTTTATCATGGAAGATCCAAGTGCGAACAACATTCGCATAATGCGCCGGCAGATCAGGGTCTATTTTGTTTGTTCTACTGATTCGTCCTTACAAACTGCATAGACCCAGATATGCCAGGCGCAGTTTGCAGTTGGTATGTGCTTATACTGGAGTATACACGGTATGTACCATAAGATTGACCATATAAGCATAGAGTTAAACAAATTCGATGTTATTACCGTCAGTGAGACGTGGTTAGATAGATCAATTTCTAACAGAAAATATCGGAATACAGAATTTTCAAGCACCAACCCGTCTCGATAAAAACAGAAATGTGGGTGGCGTATCTATTTATTTCAAAATAGCAATTCCCTTTATTGAAAAGAACAATTTATTTTTAATACCAAACCTTGAAACCCTTTGGATTGAAATAATTCTTATTGAAAGAAAACTTTCAATTGGAACTTTTTATGTACACCCAAGATTCAATGATTGGACTTTGGTAGAACTTTCAAATGAACAAGCAAAACCATATCCTAAAAAAGAATTAGCTTAGGGGACTTCAACGAAGACCTTGTGGTATCCAGTAGATGTAGAAATATTACAATTATCAGGAATACATTTAAGTTATATCAAATGATCGATACACTCACAGGAATAACTAATCATAGCACCACAATGATCGATTTAATACTCATAAGTGAAACATTAAATTGTTATGAAAAAGGGGTCTTAAATCATTTTTGTTGCGATTATAAACCCGTTTATTGTTCCACAAACTTTATGAATGCTCGGCAATATAGCTATTAATGAAAAGTATGGGACTATCAAACAGCTAATTACGAATTGTACAGAAACTTGTTGTATAGAGCTGATTGGGAATTTTCTTTCGATGGCTGAACAGGTGTGTAAGATCTCTCGCGATATATAAGAGGCAGCCCATTCTGCTATTCACAATAAAAATAATAACAATTCCTTCGGGATATCCTTCCTGTATTCACAATAATATTAGAAAATTAATTCGGCAACGGGAAAGAATAAATTTCGTGGCTGAAAAAACGAATCTTTCTTTACACTGGGTCAAATTCAGAGATATTAGAAACGGAGTTATAAGCGTCGTAAGAAGGGCTAAACTTGGGTATTTTAACAAATTAGCTAATAAACTCCCAGATGTCAATATTGGTCCAAACGTCTGATGGAATATAGTCAACACATTTCTGAAGTAAAATAGAAAATCAAAGTATCCATTTCTATACATAATAACCAATATTTTCACTCTAGTCTTGATAAAGCAAACTTATTTAACAAATATATTTCTAAACAATCCTTGATACATCCACTACCCTGCCTTTTATACCTCTTCCTGACACTGGCCTTAATAATATTGAACATTAGCATAAATGACGTAGAAGATGTTCTTTAAAATCTCTGTATCAGCAAGGCAGGGGGTCCTGATAAGATACACCCTAGGTTACTTAAAGAAGGCACTAGCATATTATCAGGATATTTATCAGAAATCTTCAATAATTCGCTTAAATCTTCATATTTTCCAATAGCGTGGAAAGAGGCTAATGTTACTCCTAGTCATAAAAAGGGGACAAAAATGTTGTTTTAAATTTAAAGACCTATTTCACTACTACGCTGCTTGGGCAAAACATTTGACAAATGTGTCTTCAAACACTTGTACAATTGTCTTACAGCCAACGACCTAATTAATCATCTTCAATTTGATTTTACCCCAAACGATTCGGCTCCCTTACAACTGGATGATATTGTGCGATTCTTTTTGCAAGGCGGTTGACGAAGGCAAAGATATTAGAGTATATGTGATATTAGTAAGTCTTTCGAGAAAGTTTGGCACAAAGGTTTGATTCATAAGCTAAGAAGCAAAGAAATATTGGAAGTGGTGATGAACTTTTGGAATGGTTTGAAAATTATCTCTCAAACAGGACGCAGAAAGTTGTTATAGAAGGTTGTACTTCAGACCAACAACATGTCAGGGCTGGTGTGCCCCAGGGATCTATACTTAGACCACTGTTATTTTTAATTTACATTAATGATATTGTCACTGATAATTTGTTCCATTATAAGACCGTTCGCTGATGATACATCGTTGTCAATTATTGTTGAGGACCCAACCCTGGCTGCTGGTGTTTTGAACGAAGACCGACTTAAAATAAATGTGTGGACTAATCAATGGTTAGTTGATTTTAATTAAAAACAAAACCGAATCAATGACCATATCCAGACAATTGTAAAGGGAAGACCACCCACAACTTTTAATGAATGACACGGTTATTAAGAATGTCACCTCTCATAAACAATTGGGCCTAACTTTAAATGAGTCCATCTCTTTGCAGATACATACACAGGAAATTACTAAAAAATCATGGAAAAGATTAGACATACAACAAATTTTGAAATTTAAGCTTGATAGAAAACCATTAAAACGTCTTTATTTCACCTTTATAAGACCGCTTTTGGAGTATTTGGATATTAGCTTCCATAAATGCACCCAATATGAAAAAGGTCAAATAGAAAAAATACAAGCTGAAGCAGGTAAAATCGTTTCTGGGGCAATAAAATCTAAATCATATGCTAGAATTTTGGAGGAGACGAAATGGAAAATACTTTCAACAAGGCGCTACAAACATAGAATGAAAACTTTTTTTAAAATGTATCATGGCATGGCTCCAGAATACATGCGGGCTTTTATTCTGCCAAGTGTCGAGAAGGTAAGTAATAGACAACTTCGTGATGGAACAAACTTCCAAACGCCCTTCGCCAGAACAAATCAACAACAAGCTTCATTTTTACCAAAGTCTGTTGCAGAATGGAATCTTCTCTCTTTGGAAATTCAAAAAGACACTTCGTTGTACTCTTTTAAATCACACCTAAATATGAATCTAGAAAACGTCCCAATCTATTACTATCAAGTAGAAAGCCTAGCACAGATTATGCACACAAGACTTCGACTTGGTTGCAGTTTATTAAACGACGATCTTTTCAAAAACAATATGTCATCTAGCAATAGATGTTCATGCGGTGAACCAGAAACAGCAAAGCATTTTCTCTTACACTGTACAAAATATGTTACCCTCCGCAAAACCGAACAATAGGAATATTGCCACATATTGCACGTATAACATCATTATTAATGGGTAACTCCTTGCAATCGGATGAGGATCTTTAAGGTGGTCCATAAGAACATAATTACAACTGGGAGATTTGATTGATCACTATTTATGTCTTCACTCTAAGCTGTTATATCTCTGGTACGGGGTTTGTTATTATAAATATACACCACCAGAGCTGAAGATAAAGTCCTTTATCTACCCTCCACCCACTCAATCAATGCCAACATCTTCATATTTTGTTTTATTATTATTAATTTGTTGATTTGCAAGTATACAGTAACATGTTTCTGCTGTAAACGTTTATTAGTTACTGTCTGATATTATTACAATATTGTATTTATAATTTTCTTTTAATACCTCATTAGCATGTGTCAATGTTTGCGATATTATGCCTTCATTAATTACATCAGCCGCATTATAAAAGTAAATATTATTGTCAGAGGCGTAGCTAGGGGGGGGGGGGGCAGGGGGGTACATATGTCCCCGGGCGCCAAGGTACAGGGGCGCCAAAATGAGGCTTACAACGTTACATTATAATAAGTAAACAAGGGTAATAAATCGGTCACAAGATCGCTGCAGCGGCTCAGCAGACGTGTCATCTGATACGTCTGCCATCCACAGTGATGATGATGCCTGCCAACCACTGCAGCCAGCCGAGATACGGATTCTGCGATTAAACGGGGAGGGGGCTGGGGCGCCAATTTTATAGTTCGTCCCCGGGCGCAAAATATCATAGCTACGCCTCTGATTATTGTTAATGAGAGAGCTTGAAATAAGCTTATGCTTGTCTCTTGTTCAATTTTATGTACTTTCCATGATAATGTCTGTAAATAAATACTGTTTAAACCAAAAGAAACATAGATACAGTTTAGAGGTATCATGGTCAAGTTCATAAGCACATTTCATCACTTTAAAAGCACTGATATGCAGTGATCTTTATATCTTGGTATTTCCTGGTTCCAAGATAATTGCACACTACAGCAAACATTGTCTGTATATATCGCTTAGTTTGGGCAAATGAACGTGTATATAGCAGGCAAAATTTAAATATACTTTTGCAAAAAAATACAACTTTATGATAGCCTTTTGATATTAACATGCCTTTTGATTTCTTTGTTTCCAATATTTACAACCTTCTGTTGTGTTGGTGGTATTGGAACTATGTAAACCTTTAATGTAAGTAAATGTATCTTACCGTCTATACTCGCGTATAAATTGATACCAACTGCAAATTGCATTGACCCAGATCTGCCGTCGCATAATGCGCCAGCAGATCTGGGTCTATGCAGTTTGTAAGGACTAATCAGTAGAACAGACAACATAGATCCTGATCTGCCGGCGCATTATGCGACGGCAGATCAGGGTCTATGTTGTTTGCATTTTGACGTGCATTATACGCGAGTAATTACGGTACTTCTTGCCCATGTGGCAGATATTAACGGGTGCCTATACGTTGGGAAATCAATGTTGATTCATTTTAAATCTTGTATCACCAAGGCTTTAATCTAGAGTTACGTCAGTCCGTATGTTTTAGTTTTTAAAAGTCTTGTTTTGCTTGCCGCAGAGGACCTGTATTGAATTTATTCAAACGGTCTGATCTTGCCTTGTAAATACCGTGTGTACTCGCTTATAAGTTGACTCCAACTGCAAACAACATAGACCATGATCTGCCGTCGCATGATGCGCTTGCAGATCATTGTCATTGGTCATTGTTATTTGTTCTACTGGTTAGCACTAACAAACTGAACAGACCCAGATCTGCAGGTGCATTATGCAACGGCAGATCTGGGTCTAAGTAGTTTGCAGTTGGACTCCACTTATAAGTGAGTACCTACGATTTGTACAAAAGAGCCGAACGATACACTTTCATTTTATATTTTCGTCAAGGATCTTGTTTAATTAATTAAATCATTAATTCAAAACTTTAGTGATTTAGCAACCTATATGAACAAATACAACAATACAAATCATGTAGCAAATCGGAAAATGTTACAAAACTCTGCGACTCTTTCGTTTTGTAATTTAAGAAGCGCCACGCTACTAAATAGAGAAGAGTCTATTCTATATGCAAGTGAGTTTGTCCAAGTACAAGAAGTTTTCACATTCATAAAAACAAATTTTATTAACTCTGCTCAAACTCAGGAGAGTTAATGACAGTGGCGTCAGACAGCAAGCCATCGCCAATTTGTTAGAGTGTGTTTGAAGCACTTTCTCTGATCCAGAAAAACGTTTTGTATCTTATCTTTGCCTAATTCCTTGATACAAAAGGAGTATGTACCTTAGACTCAAATGTATCTTTGGGTCGCTCTATTTGGTGCTAAATTTATGTTGGATACAACAGGCACGACTTTTAATATTCGTTTGTAGAAATAATTTTGTACGATAGTACCTGGATAATAAGATTTGTTTGATTGTTTGTTTTTGATAATGATAGGTTATCGTTCTATAGAAGGGAGGGGTAAACCTACAACGTAAGTAAATTAATCTTTCCTCTCAGCAAACACGTACCCGGTAGTCGATGTTTGCGAATATTTATGCGTCAGAAACTCAATTTTTACTCATGATAATTAATTTATCATTTACATCCGATGTTAGATCTACATAAATATATATACACACACAACTTTGTTAGGATGATGGCAGCATAACATAGATATGTAGTTTACCTGCTTTAGACCGTTTTTTAATTTTGTCTTCTTTTTTCTTCTATTGTTTATCCTTTGTTTGATTATTTCCCCGTCATTTAAACATGTAGGAGTCAATACTTTTTCATGGCTTTTGTGTTTGATGTTTGTTTTGTGGATATAAATTATTTCTTCCCCTGGCGAAAAGCTTGTTTAGCTCGAAAAGTTTGGAAATTGTTTTGTTTTTGCGCCGTTATCAATTTTTGTGTCATTATGTGTGTGTATATATATATATATATATATATATATATATATATATATATATATATATATATATATATATATATATAATTCTTTTGCTCTCCATATAGAGCTGTATATTTTCATGAACTGTGTATGGTTGGACGCTTTTTTGTTTTTCCTTGTAAATTGTTCCATTCGACCGAAGGAAGTGCAAGGCCATGATATGCTCTGTTTCAAAGCGCATTTTGAATTAGTAAATAATTAATTTAGACATGCATTGAACTTATCGCAAATGAACAAATACCAGCTTAGCAGTTCTATGGCGAGAAAAGGACACTCATTTTTTTTTTTTTACAGATGATTGTATTACTATCGCGGTACTGTATTGTAATTACAGTTGCGAAAATTATGTTATGTTTAGGGTTATTAAATTGACGCGCTTAACAGACGAGCGTCAAAGCGCAGGCTCCGATTAAGGGAATGAACCCTATGAACCAAAATTGTTGGTAAACCGATTAAAGACTTGGAGCTTTATTTTAGGCGTGTCAAACATCGCTGAACATTTACGTTACATGCAAATTAATGGACACATTTCTAAAAGAAGATGATAAACTTTTAAAATGAGTTTATAATATTTTGTCAACAAGATCGAGAAATAAACGTTGTAGTTTCACATCGTATTGGGAATAATCCAGCTATGTTAATTGAATTTCTAATGTTGTCAATTAAAATATTTACAAGGAAAAAGGCTAGAGGAAGGTGCCTCAGGTAACTCAGGTATGGTTCTATTTTCTCAGAAAATCAATAACTGCATTTTAATTCTGTTTTCTTAGACAAGTCTACGTTAACACTAGAACTATAGAATAGCGCTTGTATGATCAAGAGATTTCTCCAATAGGGTGACTATGCCTGATAACTGAAATGAAAAACAAAACGCTTTAAAAAGGATTGGCAAAAGAACAGATTTTTAACACTGAGATTTGAATTTGGATAATTTTATTATATGAAAATATTGTATAAATAAATAGATTTTATTAATTAGGGGCATAATAATAATATTTACTGGTATCAAGAAAGGACAACTTGATACAAAAAAACGTAGATCGTCCGGACTCATCAGGGCCATAGACTTCGTCGGGATAATCGGTCGTTCAGATGATCGCATTTAGTCAGAAAGTAAAACTGTGAATGATGGAATCATAACATAGGCGTGATTGACGGTCATTCCATATGTGTTCTTTTAAAAACAAGTGTCAAAGGGCTTTGATCAAGGTAGACGCGGATTACATGGATTCTATTCACATATGTGTCACCATCGACCGTTGATCGACATATAAGTACGTAGGCTTAAATCACCGAAAGCTTTTGATATGAGTTGGGATTTCTCTATGACAAATTACATATTGACATAGCAGCACTCACTTAGCTACAACCGGGTGCAAGAATAAGCTCTCTCTCTCTCTCTCTCTCTCTCTCTCTCTCTCTCTCTCTCTCTCTCTCTCTCTCTCTATAAGCTCTCTCTCTCTCTCTCTCTCTCTCTCTATAAGCTCTCTCTCTCTCTCTCTCTCTCTCTCTCTCTCTCTCTCTCTCCTGATTGTATTTACAGTACTTATTTTTATTATTTTAAAAGCACAGTTTATTTATTTATAATACCGTTGTAATTATAGTTGTACGAGATTATATTCGAATGTTTTTGTTTCTGATCTATGTTACTCTGTTCTATACTTGCATCGTGATCGGCAAATTAATTTCATTTACAGATAGAGGTTCACTGTAATAAATAGACATTTCGGGGGACACGGTAGTAGTCCGTATGATCGGCATCCGGATAATCGACGTTTTACTGTACCTATCAATTTTATTATTCAATGACCGAAGTCTGTAATGTATGTTCATGCAATTTTTAGGATTCCTTGCTGAGTAAAGAGTCAACTGTTTTATCTTTTTCGACCGATAACTCATTTATATGTAAAATTACTGATTATAAATTGGATGGGTTTTGCATCTAGGTTTTAATCATAATTTGTACTTGGAATAATGGGCATTTATACATTTCAAACATTTTAATTCAAGGTTTCTCGTTAGAGAAAATTGGCCCACGTATATTATATTTTTTATTAGGGATGCTCCCCAATTGAAAAATCCTAAAGTAACAATACCTTGCTGATGTCTTAATTTTGTCTCTTTGATCTCTTATTTTCAAGTCAACACATAACCTGAATTTATATTAATGTCAGCAATTAATAAGAGGAAGTTACTGTGATTAAAAAGTCACAAGAATATTATTCTGAACATCTAGAATCTCTTTACAGTTCAGGAAAATTCATGTATCACTAAAATATCTCTGAGAACAAAATATCCCTTTGCGATCATTCAATACGTCCTAGACATCGACCATTTCCTTTTTACAAACTTTTTTTTTTTTTTTTTTTTTTGTGTTGACGATTTAAACAAGTTAGATTTATATAGGATTGCACGCTAGCAAAGAATTCATTGTAGATCTCATTTAGGGTCTACATTTCATATCAATGACATCAATGGGAAACGCGTTGCTATTCTAAATCTAAAAAGTACTATTGTCATGAATTTTATATTTTAATCGATTCCTCTCATTAGGGGTAATTTTTATTTTTATAGCTGCAGCCATTCAAAAATCCGAAGCTGTTCAGGAGGACAAAGAGCCGGAGCATCTGGTGATTCCGATTGAGCCATATCCGATTACACTCAGAAAAAGGAAAACATCTGCGAGTATTGACAACGAACACGGTAAATTTGCTCAGGCCTAATATCACAATACGTCTTTTTCTGAGTTGAACATTTATTTCGGACAATAGAAAATTGAAGTTACAATAATAAAATCTTCTACAATTTTTAAGCACAAACTCTTATACCAAAACTCAGTCTTGCAATTTTTGTGATTTCCAGATTAAATAGTTTAAATATTTCAACTTGATAAACAGATATTGTTTGCATATTTTTAAATATTTTCTCAAAGTTAATAAAGATTAAGTATAGTACCGATTCTTTTCATAAATATTTGTTCACAAAGTTTTTTTGCATCAATACAATGCAAAAATATCAAGATTAACATTAAGCCTAAATTCTGTACAGAATATGTGTTTCTTTTACTTCAGACATTGAACATTTCTGTATTTGCTATTTCTTGATTTTGCAGTACGGTTGTATACGACAAGAGGAAGGAGGCAGTCTAAGGAACTCGAAGATTTAAAAATGGACACGAAGACTGGGACATTTTTGACAGTTACTTCTCATTATGAGGAGGAGTTGTTGCCAAGGCGACGAGTAGCATCCATGTCACATGCAATGAAACCTCGTTTCAGAAACAGGCTGCATTCCGGAAGTGGGTCATCTTCGACACGCACAACACCAGGGACGTCCCCATCTCAAAGCCGGAAGGATTTATTATCAAACAGACTTGGCAAGGGATATTCCAACAACTCTTCCCCAAGTCGATCTTCGGAGAGTCTTTCATCCTCATTGGAAGATAGCCACTGGTTAGGAGATCCTAATGCTATCCACTCCGTTAGGCGACCTAGAAAAACTGTTGAACAACAGGAGCTTGAACATGAAATCCATAGACTCTGAACAGTGATTTAAAGAAATGCAATTTATCTCCTGAAGAACTATAGCAATATGCAAGATGTACATTCAGTACATTTCAGGTGCCAAGAGGTTCTGTCTTGTATTGGATAAAACATTGACTACAGTAAATAAAAACTGACGAATTTGTTTTTCAAATTGAAGTGATTCCAAAAAATATAAGCGAGACAGTCTGGTGGAATTTCTGGTTGCTTCTGGAAGAAATCTGATATATTCAAGAAAAGCTGGAAATAAGTGCCATTCAAATGATTCTTGGAAATCATTTGGCTCATAGTTGGTCGTACTTAACTCTATATTTTCCAAGGCTTACCTTGCCAAACTTTGCAAATCATGGGTTGGGCATTCATACAATTTCAAAATTATACACTTTTTCATTCTGTCGATTCGTAAGGTATTATTTCATAATACTCATAAAATGACGGAAGACAGGCCTGCGATTCTACATGATGATATTTTTTTGCGTATTTTGTTTTAGCGATTTTCTATTTTTTGGTCAAAAGAATATGTACAAAATAGTACCAAGAGCTGGCAATAACGATGTTATAACCTTTGACCCTGCTTCTATGTTCACATTTATTGTGATAGTATTAATCAAAATTATTAACAAACCTTGTTAAAATCTTCAAAAAAGTGAGTATTAAAGAGATTTAATAGAGTACAGTGTCTGACTCGAATTTGAACCGCTGTATAAATGTATTACATTTGATGAACTTGAATAGAGTATATTGTTTAAATTGTTATACCTGTTGCATAACATGTTCTAACAACGTATTATATATACTTTCGACGGCCTAGAGTTTGACATTAAGTGGTTTTTGAGATGACTGAAATCTGAGAAATATCGGCATTTGATTGATGACCACTAGCCCTGGCAAATGTCAAAAACCATACCGCAGAGCATCTTCAACATCGAACCATGGCATATGTAGCTAGCTGAAACGCTATATAATTCTCCACTATTTAATTGGATGCAGCTAAGAGAAACTGATCCAATCAGACCCCTTGTTACGTTTATGTAGAGAGAGAGAAGGTTAGGAATAAGCATAATGGTCTTCGTAGACAACAACACAGGTCGTATGTAAGTTTCTCCAACTGTAACATTTCACGCAAGTGTTAATTTTTAGTCACTGCTGTGAACATCATGGAAGTTGCCGATTGGAATACCTAACAAATCAGTAACGAGCTCTCTCATTGGTCAATATGTTTTTGTTTACTACAGATAGTAACTCCTTCATCCTCAATAATAAACTTGTTCCAAACACTATTTCCGCTAGCTACACGTGCCAAAGATCAATGTAAAGGGAATCAACGACCCTTGCTTAGGTGGCGCTCTCCAGTTTCGTACTTTGCATAGGGGTTAGATTTTTAAAGAAAAAGAATTTCCCTGGTTTTCCTCACTGGTTGTCCTGGCTATTTAAAAAAGACCTTGTATATCTTAGGTATTGTTAAAAGAACTTTTAATTCCTTTTATTTTGGTGTATGATTGATGGGTTTAATTTGTGTTATAGAGTATACAGCTTGATCTTATTTAAGATGTGCACCTATCAAAAAAGTGCTAGCTCCGCTTGGCCATTTTCACTTGCTGGACTTCAATGGTAAATTTTTTAAAAAAGAGCTGATAACCTTTTTTACTTTTTATATATTTTGTAATTCATTCATTGTACTTTCAGAGGCTGGTGTTGCCTACTCTGGCAAAATTCGTTTCGCTATTTTAATAACTGCTGAAAATAGTGTACTTTTGATTAATTCAGGCGGATTTTTCGAGTACTTTGGAGCGGCTATTTCTGTCTGCTGAGTGCTTAGATCATTTACAATTTCCACAAGTACAATATGTTAAGAAATTTCAGCCACAGTACATGAAAGTAGCATAGAGGTGTGCCAACATTCTCTTCACTGTGCATGTTGCAAATACAAACAACTTGACCTTACAACAGCGCAGATGAGGTTTTCAGCTAGTGTGAAGTAGGTGGCGCAATGCCACTGCCACCACAAGCTGAGTTCCGCATCTTTTTACCTCATTTTGTTTGTACGAAACTTACCAAAACTAAACGAAAATATCGATTGTTTTAGTTTTACGACGGCAGATCAATCGTTCTTTCTCATGACTTATCATCATTTGTTGTCCTCTAAATTCAAGGCATGAATGACTTAAATGTCAATTCAAAAAGAGGCTGACATTGGGGTCAATTGAACAGTGAAGGAAGTGACGTTTAAACTTGAAACGTCATCTGTGATGGTTGGTTTGTTGGTTTTAACGGCACTTTTAACACACTATTAACTATATCATGCTGATAAACTGGAAGCTAAGTGTATTCCCTATGAACACACTGAGGCAGCCGACCTAGACTGGTCTGGGAAGGTGCTAAAACCGGGACCCTTGGGAAGCAGTTTTAACTCTCCATAAGGCTGAATGTATATTTATGTTCATGAATGCAAGGCTTGGACCTAATCTTCTCTTCTTACTTTCAGTATGACCCAGAATTATACCTTATTAGGGCAATAAATTGACTTGAGAGGTTAGCGAGATGTCACATAGCCACTTCGTAACAAGAAATATATAATTTATCAACGGTGATCTTTTAATTCGAAATGAACTCGGTGAAGTACCACTTTTTGAAAGATCGCAATTTGCTGTTTATGAAATATTTATAGTTTGGTGTCGATAGACTGTAATAATATCAATGTATTTATAAATCGACCCAGGATGCCGGTATATGAGGCACCAAGCTTTAAAGATAATCCAATAAAAGCTCTTTGACATGTTTTGGTTTAATTTCTTGATAAACACCGGACGAATAAATCCTTTTATCTGGGATATTTCTATTCTTCATTGATAAAGATATCATAAAGATGTCACTTACTCGAGTAGTCAAGATAGGGTATAAAATCGGAATAAGCGCTACGCCAAATGATCATTTTCCACAGGTAATATATATATATATATATCTATATATATATATATATATATATATATATATATATATATATATATATATATATATTCTGATACAATGTGGGAAAAGTATTCTGTTCTGTTGGCTGCCTAGTTCCATTGGCGTAAAGGGTAATGACAGAGAAGATAAAGAAACCATAGCTGCCCAGCAGTCACCAGTAAGTTTCCGAAAATAAGACTCCATATACTGACTTGAAATACTGTATAAATCAGTATGTTCGTCATACTTGGCAAAATATGTGGAATGAAAACTCCATAAACAAACTTAATAACATCAAACCCACTTTAGGTGAGTGGTATCCCTCGTATAGAACAACTCAGAGAGATGAGGTGGTATTGTGCCAAACGCGAGTCGTACAAACATATCTGACGCATGCATACCTCCTGAAGTGTCAGTGTTCATTGACAGTACAGCACATTCTTGTCGAGTGTGTTGAATTCCAGCCTGTGAGTCAGAAGTATTTTGACGTTAACTGCTCAAAGAAACTGTATGAGAACGTACAACCCGAGAAAATATTAGACTTTGTAAGGGATTGCGGTTTGTACAACAAATTGTGACTGTATTTTTAAGTATCTTGCATGCGTTCCTATATCTTTCGTTTTATATCGATTTTTTTACGTTTTAAATTTTATTTAGTTGTACTTCACGTTTACATTTATTTGGAAGGGTTTATCTTCCTGTTTTTTTTTTTTTTTTTTTTTTTTTTTTTTTTTGCAATTTAGGTTTTCATTTTCAAACATCTAGCTTACGTTGGAACCATATAGCCACTATTATGCTGAGGTGTCGTAAAGCACTACTATAAACAAACAAACTATACCCAGATCTGATGTGGCATTATACCCAGATCTGCCAGTACATTATATCCAAATAATCATATATGCAGGCACATTATACCCAGATCAGCCAGAGCAAGATACCCAGATCTGCCAGCGTAGTATACCCAGATCTGCCAGAGCAATATACCCAGATCTGATGTTGCATAATGCGCCGGGAGATCGGGGTCCATGCTGTTCTTTTTACAAAATTAGTTGCGTTTAGAGAATATCCTCATCTGCTAACGCATAACGCAACGGTATATCGGGTTACATATTCTTCCCAGATTGGTGAGCATTATACACGGGTACTAATTGTAGTGCATTATTTACAATTTTGTCTTCTTGGTGGCAGGTCATTCCTCAACGGAGGCCTCATTTTCATGGTGAAAGGAGTAGCTTTTTTGTAGATCAGTGTATGTTGCGTGCTCCTAACACTTCGGATTTAATTAAGTACTAACAGAGTAATGACAATAGAACAGCCAACGTGATTTTTCTTTCAAAAGTAAAGACACGTTCTCATTGTGTCGCTAACTTCTCCTTTTTCTGATGTGTCACGTAACTTAACATGTGGTTGGCACATATTTGTTTGCATACAGAGCATTAACGCACCTTCGTTTGCTATGAATGATTTCTTGACGTCAGAAAGAGTTGATCGATAAGTTTGACAGCTGATGATTGTGAACATGTTATTTATGTCTTAAGAATTTATTTTGTTCAAAGAAAAATGTTAACACCCGTGTCCATTTTCAAGGTTAATTTTGGCCACGTGCTAGGATTCGCAAAGAGATAGAACGTTTATGTGTATGTGCTTTTCTCCCTCACTCTTCGTGATTTTTTTTATATTAGGATGACAAGCAATCTATTAAATATAAAAGGATAAAAGAATGAAAGTAAGACAGGAAAAATAAAATTCAGCTAAATGTACACGGCGGAAATAGCGCAACGTCCTGGCTACTAGTGTATGACATTACAAGTGGATATTTATTGTCTTGACATTTTAGTATACCAGCTCTCTACCGATTTACTATATCCGCCAATAACTTACTCCCTGTTCTCCACTACACTCGCGCTGGCTCATATTTTCCTTTTTAGAAATTGTATTTTTTCTTTGAGAAACACTAAAGTCGTCATTGTTTTGTTTTTATTTTATTTTTTTTAATTTTTTGGGGTGGGGGTTACTTTATTTTAAGAAACTGCAAAAGCAAGAATCCTTTTGAATTTTTCATGTTTGCGTTCTATGGTATTGAAATCTTTAATGATCGTCATGGTGCTAAATTTGTAGAGTTGTTAATGACTGCGGTATTGGGGGGTTGCACTATGGGGGGAAATAGGAATTTAACATTTCACAAATGATACTATGGGGGAAAAGGTAAATTAATATTACTAATGGCGCGGAGGGGGGGGAGAGGGGGAGAGATCTTAACATAAGGGTGACACTATAGTGGAAAATGGGAATTTATCATTGCTGATGACAATATGGGGTTCTATGGGACTTCAACAATATGGGCCACTATTGCGTCTATGGAAATTGAACATGGTGTATAGGATTGGATCATAAGTGGTTGACTTTGACTGGAACAATTGCAGACAAAGGCCTAAATTAACAACCCAACACTAATACCATTAAAATCCATCACACTTGTTTACAATCCAACAACCACACTTACAAACAAACGGTAGCGATAGAGGGGATAGGTAATGAACACTAACACACAATCTTACTGACCAATACCATCCTTACTGACCAACACACACATACGCAAACACACACACAAACACACACACTCAAATTCATGTGTAAGAGGGAAGTAAAGAAGAGGGCAGGGTAATAGGGACTAACATCTATTCTTATACAGACCCACTCACACGCTCTTACATACAAGCACCTATTCTGACTGAGCAACACCTACTTTGATTGACCAACACCTATTCTCACAGAACCATTACCAATTCTGACTCGCCAACACCTATTCTGACTAAATAATACCTAGTCTGACAGAGCAACATGGACACAAACATATGACTGACCAACACCTATTTAGACTAACCATCACCTATTTTGACTGACCAATACAGACCAACACATATTTTGGCTAAATGAGACCTATTTTGACTGACCAACATCTATTCTGATTGACCATCACATATTCTGACTGATCAAAACATATTCTCTCTGACTAACAGCTATTCCCGGATGACTGACACTGACCAATACCTATTCTTACTGAACAAAACCTTTTCTGACTGACCAACCCCTATATTGACTGACCAATGAATAATGAAACACTGACCAACAGCTATTTTGACTTACCAACACTTATTCGGACTAACCAACACCTATTATGACTGATCAGCATCTATTCTAACTGACCAACGTCTATTCTGACTGACCAACACCAATTCTGACTGACCAATACCTACTTTGACAATTTCCACTCAAATAATCATGCAATTGTGCCAAATCTCACCCTCTTACATATTCTATAGATGGAAATTCCAATTCTACATTTAGACGCGACATCATGTTATTATCTTTAACTTAGAAGATACATTGGAAATTCAAAGGTGTGATTTTATATCTATAGTGTATTTTTAGAATTTGGAAAAAACAATCAAAATTCGGATTCTATTTTTAGATAGCAATAGGAAGGTTGAACTGATGACCTTACAATAATTCATTCATTTGTTCTGCTTCTTAACACATTTATTCAGGTAAATACGACAGCATCACTACATTTTATTAAAACAAACTATAAAGTTCTAAATTCGGCGTAAGGCATCGTGTTCTTTCAAACAACAAGTATAAAGAACACCGATATTGGGGAATACGACATCAATTATTGCTACACTTTGCGAAAACATTCATAGTGGTTATTGTTACTGAGGGAGAAATAGAGAGAGAGAGAGAGACTTTGTCAAGACACAAAATTACAAGTTCTAAATTCGGTTTATGATGTCTTGTACTGTTATATTAGATGGAGAGTTAAATATTTTCTTAAAATCAGCAAGCAAAGGTACATTAGCGAACATAGAATGTATTCTATCCTTTGGACCAGTCAAAGAGAGGGAAGGGATGGTAGGATCACTAACCCATACACGTACACACACACACACACACACACACACACACACACACACACAGACACACACACATTTAGAAACAAAGAGCTTGAACTGAATATTATAACGATCTTACGTGGGCGATCTACATATAGTGACAGAGACTAAAATAGTCAAATCAAACTTTAATGGACCGCGATCATGAATCGATCACACAGCTCTATGGAGAAGCCTGAAACAAAACGACGACGAGGACAACAACAACATTATCTGTCGCCCAGTACGACAAGTCTTAGCACAAGTTCATCCTGGCGGTTTTTGTGGACGAGATGATCGATTTGTATACACCATCATCATCACGATGGCGAGAACCATCTAGGTAATGTGTTGGACTGAAGTGTTTATTTAGTGCGGACAAAAATCAACACAAATTGGTATAGATCTTTCACTTTGGAGAGTAAAAATTGGTGCATATGTGCAACGTGTGAGAGGGAAGATGCAGATGTTGACAATTGGTAGGTTTGCATTTTCGTTGACTTGGAGAGTTTTCTTTGTCTTTTCTATTTTTCTTATTGCGAGTTGCCCAGCGAACCAAAACTGGGACGGTTGTGAGTCCAAGGTTAGGTCCTTTATACAAGACAAACTTCATCTGCTGCACGCAGAGACTAGTGACATAGAGCGTGCCCATAGATTGGTGTTTTAGTATATATGTATGACGAGGATAATCATAACCTGCTGTGTGTTGGTAAACAAATAGTTCATAATTGTTGGAAGCTTGTCTCAGGGAAGTGTTACGATGGTTTATTGCGATTGTACATCAATTACTACAATGAATCATTCACATTTCTCATCAAACGCAACGTTGTTTTTTCAAACGCATAAGATGACTTTGACACAACTCGTAGATCCAAGAATGGATCCCCAGACCAAGAAACAAATCAGCTTGCAATCCTGTGGAAGTGGAGTTCTTGAAAGAGTGAGTATCCGCTCGCCTCTACGATGGGATGCCAATACAGCAGCAAAAGCTAAATACTAAAGAGCTATTAGTACAAACACAAACTCATTCTTCCGAGAAACCAAAGAATACGAAGACCACGACCACTACTACAAGAAAAAAAAGAGAGGCACCACAGCTAGAACGCTAATGTACCAATGGAAACTTCGACCTGCAGTCACGACGTCATTAGCAGTCTCGTCACATCCGTTATTGATGACTGCAGCTAATCCTAAAGCTACATCTGCTACTCATCGTCCTTCGTCTGACGTGGCTGCTGCTGTTAGCGCAAGAAAAGTTTCACCCCGGAGACAAAAGTTCTAGAGAGAACAGGCGTGTTACAACTTGATTTAGTCTGTTGAAAACGAATCCTTTTTCCCTTTTTCTCGTCCAGTGTCCAAAGTAAAGCACGTACGAGGTTTCGAAAACAAATGGATACTAGTCCCGGTATAAAAGAAGACGTGTTGACATGTGCGAATCAGTCACCTCCACAAGCTGCCCTCCCCAAAGAGTTCACAGCATCATCATCATCGAAGACACAGTCATAGAAAATAGAAGAAATTCCATACCTCCTTGTTCAATCAACATTAGGATGTGGTGTAGGTGTTAACCGAAGCAAATACACCGATGCGTAAACAGATTATTCAAAAAGCTCCCAAAGAAATCATTGATACTGCATGTGAATGTTGCTTGAACGTATTTAAATTAGCTGTTCCCTTGACGAAGACAGAAAAGCGATTACGACAATATCGACACATTTTTAGAAACATGTTGTAAAAGAAAATTCATGTGGCCCAAAATAAAAATGCTTTTCCAATGAAGGGGATTTTTCCAATGCTGATATTTCCGTTGTTAGATAAGGTTACTCATCTCATGTTAGAAGCAATAGCGGCTCCTCTTTTAGGAGTAGCAATGAACTCTACTTTCAAATAAAAAGGACACTGCATTCTCGATGAACATCAATACTGCACTACTTGACTTTATGGAAGGACAAAAATGAACGTTGGATGGACCTCCGCCGCTGGCACGAACAGCGGATACACCACTTGCAACCAGTCCTATTGTTACTGAGACAGATCACGTCCAACAAGAGTTACAATATTTGATGAATCAATCAGACGTGTCAGAAACAAAAGAAAATCGCAACGATACGGATAATTATTGCAACGTCTTTAAACATTTCACTAGAAAGTTTTAGACTAGGCAACAGAACCCAATCACAGTGCCCTCAAGAATGTGATGATTGAAGAAAACGCAGCAGCCACGGAGACGACAATGACAGACATTGACATTACCATGAAGAGAAAAAGAGAGAAGAGTTGGAAGATTTCCACATTCGAATCAACTAAAGCACCCATGACTAAATGTCCTTGCAGCGACATTCACGTCTACACCGATTAGACTACTAGAAATGAAGCTTGGGTCAAAAGATGGTATCGAAGTTAAGAAAAAAGTGAAAAAGAACCAATCACACCCTTTGGGGCATCAAAGTCCACTCCCACTCAGACATATCAAGCATCGCAACAAAAATAGCCACCTCGGTTACAACAACCCAGGAGATCCTCGGCGAAAATCGGTTGACTTATTAAAAATGGACTCACTTTAGCTAGTATTTACCATGATTCTACACGCGCTTCTGTCTACCAAGGAATTCAAAAATTGCATCGTGCTGCAAAAACCAAACTCAAAAGTGACAAATGACGATTGGTTGCAAGAACTATCCACTTACACGTTACACAAACCCATTCGATGCAACTTTCTATGACGTCAGACGATGGTAGCATGATCGATCATCAATGGCAAGTAGATCTGGCTTATTTTCTCACTTGCCGTACAAGGTTACAAGTACTTGCTTTGTGTGGTCGATTTCTTTTCAAAATATGCTTGGGTTGTAACTTCAACATCCAAAACGGGGTCCGAGTTAGTGCGAGCTCTGCAAATGGTGTTGAAACAATGCGATCGACATCCTCTGCGAAGGCAAAATGACAAAGGCACTGAATTTCTCAATTGATAATTTCAAGCGGAATTGAAGAAAAGACACATTCATTTCTGTACGACGGAAACTCCCAAACCAAAGCTAATGTCTTCGATCGGTTTCAAAAAACATTAAAATAAATGTATATGGAAAAATGTTTCGTATCAACACATGCTCAAAAATATTGACTTTCTGCCACGTCTTGTGAAAGCTTACAATCAATCGCGCCATGGCAAAAATGGACTTGAAGCGTACAATCCACAAATCAAAACGAAGTGGAAGTGGTTGATCAATTGCCAGTAAATCAGAGCAGCAGCAGCAGTCATCGTCATCCTCCTACTTTGGTGTTGAAAACGTGAGATTAAGTTCGCATCTGAAAAACGAAACACACTTTTGACAAGGGATATTTACCTAAATTGTTTCCTTTGATGGGACAAGTCCGTGGACGTCACCCGCATTGACTACTATATTGAAAGCATCTTCGACCATAAAAAACGTAAAGTGGGAAAACGTCGCATCAAAAAAGTGAAAGTACATTGGAAACGTTACTCGCCTAAGTTCAATTTTTTTATTAGAGCTTCGCAACTCAGAAGAAGAATTCACGAACGTGTTGTTAAACCTGGTGTCACCCTTACCTGAGTCATCACAGGAGCCGCAGAAATAAAAACAGCAGCAGCGTGTGTGCTGTGGAGAACGTGTCCCGAAAAATCAAGTCGCTTTTTTTCTCTCAGCTCGTAGTCTTGTATTGTGTGATTGAAGCTGCTATAAAAAAAACTTGAGTTTGCAGCAAGGCGAAAAGCATCTGTGGATCATTTTACTCAGCAGTTGTATTAGCTATCTTTTTCCAAACCATCATTGAAATATACCAACAGTAGCAACAACCGTAGCAACGGCCACTCCAACCACACAGCAACAACAATATAAGTCACAGCAACACATTGGAACATTTGAAAAGTAGTCATTTGAAATCGGGCAACTCCTCGGAGACGAGAACGATCGAAATATGAATAATCAATTTTATTAGACTTTATCCAGTGACAGTTCTATAGATGTGTTTCCCACCAACAAATTTCGTTGTATCACGACGAAATTACCTCATTACATACAACTAGACCACAAAGTCCACTGGGAAGTAGCTTTGGTGGAAATAATTCATCCCACTAAAGCCTTGAAAATCAATTGTGATCAGACACACTTTGTTGGAGAAATATTCGACCAGCAAGTACAATAACACTTCAACAGAAAAGATCGAGAGAAAAAAATGACACCAGCAACCAATGCCAAGCATAATGTGTACGACATGAGAATTCCTGAAGAATAGTACAAGATAATAATGAAGGATGCTTTATCAGCTCGGATGAAATTTTCAATCAATGGTCACTGTCTAATTTCCCAACGACAATATGGTGAAATATTTTAATTCGTATGGATTACCACCTGTCGAAGACGATTTCATACACTTTATGAAAGAAACCACCTATTTCAATAAAGTGAGATAACAAGGATTAGATTCGATGGTATATTGACAATATTGCACTTTCTTCATCAGCGAAGCCTTGGATTCTAATTTACCACATTTATATTTTTTTTTTTTTTTTCTTTTTTTTTTTTTTTTTTCTTTTTTCTTTTTTTTTTTTTTTTTTTGCTTTCTGATGATCATTATAGTTATCACTCTTCTTTAGCTCGAAAACGTAGTTTAAATCGATACTGTCACGGTACATTGGAAATAACAATCATTGCCAACCCTGTAAATATGTTCAGGTCCACATTTTTTAAAGGTTTTGTGTAGTATATGGTATCTGCGTTCATTTTGCAGCCGATTTCGAGATGTATGCATTGTAATCATATGGTATCTGCGTTTATTTTGCACCCAATTTCGAGAATGTATGCATTGTAATCATATGGTATCTGCGTTCATTTTGCACCCTATTTCGAGATATATGCATTGTAATCATGTGGTATCTGCGTTTATTTGGCACCCGATTTCGAGATGTATGCATTGTAATCATAATCCTGCGTCTTAATTATTGTCTCATAAGTGAGTCATGTTCATTAGTGTATTGAGTGGGCACTATTAAAGCGTTGATTTTGAAGAAACAAAATTGTTTTTCAATGTTTTATGTCTTAGTAACTCTCTCTCTCTCTTTCTCTCTCTCTCTCGCTCTCTCTCTCTCTCTCTCTCTCTCTCTCTCTCTCTCGCTCTCTCTCTCTCTCTCTCTCTCTCTCTCTCTCTCTCTCTCTCTCTCTCTCTCTCTGCAACAATACTAACATGAATAATATGAATAAGAGGAGATGAGAATTGGTGCATTCTTTCTTTTTGACAAAGTTTATATAATGTTGGACTTGCATTCATGGAATACAGTCAACCTTCCTATTGATCTATAAAAAATACAATTTGAATTTCCATGGTACTTTCCAAGTCCTAAAATTATATTCTAAACATAAAATCATACCTTGGAATTTCGAATATGGGTTCCAAGTTCTAAAGATAGTAACATGACGTCGCTTCTAAAAATAGAATCGGTATTTCCATTGGACTTTCCAAGTTCTGAAAGAAGACTCTAAGCATAAGATCATACGCTTCAATTTCTATTGTTCTTTCCAAATTCTATAGATTGTAACATGAGGCTGCTCCAAAATATAGACTAAGAATTTATATACATAGAGTATGTAAGACGGTGACATTTGGCAAACTGCATGTTATTTGCTTGGCAATGGTCAAAATAATTGTTGGTCAGTCAGAATAGGTGTTGGTTGGTCACAATAGGTGTTGGTCAGTCAGTTAAAATAGGTGTTTGTCAGTCAGAATATATGTTAGTCAAATAGAATATGCGTTAGTTAGTAATGTTGCACAGTTAGAATAGGTGTTAGTCTGTCAGAATATGTGCTGTTCAGTCAAAGTAGGTGTTGATCAGTCAAAATAGGTATTAGTCTAAGTAGGTGTTCGTCAGTCAAAAAGCTGTTCGTCAGCCATAATATTTGTTGGTCAGTCCTGTATTTTAGTCTGAGTAAGTGTGTTCACTCAAAATAAGTGTTGGTCAGTCAGAATAAGTGACGGTCAGTCTTAAAATGTATTAATTAGTCAAAATAGGTAATGGTCAGTCATATTATGTGTTCGTTTGTCAGAATATGTAATTTGCAGTCTGATTAAGAGATTTGGTCAGTCAAAATAGGTGTTGGTTTTCAGAATATCTGTTCGTCAGTCATAACAGGTGTTGGCCAGTCGTGTTGGTCAGCCAGAATATGTGTTGGTTTGTCAAATTAGTTGATGATCAATCATTATGGGTGATAGTCAGTCAGAATAGGTGATGGTCAGTTAGAAGAAGAGGGGATGTTCAGTCAAAATAGGTGTTGGTTAGTCAGAATAGACCTTGGTCAGTCAAAATAGGTATTGGTCAGTCATAAAAGCTTATCTCTGAGAGAAATTTATTTATAGTTACACCAATATCATCGAACAGGTTAGGCAGGTTAGTTTCCGTATAACTTTCTTTCATATAATCATGTATCCAAACATATAATATGTGGGATCCGGGAGTAAGCGCTTTCCTCTGTGTTTCGTATATAGATACCAATTTATAATTATAATTTCATGTATATACCTTGCATTTCTAAATTTAAATGCAGTGGGTTTATGCATATAGCTGAATGTTAAATCCCGCTTGCCTGGAGAGTGAGATATTATACCCCTCGACCTTGTTATATCCTTTTTGGAAGGTTGAGCGCATAGCCGAGTCCGTTAGGGCGCTGGTGCATTAAAACTTAACGATTATTGAAGTTACTATAAGGCATTGTTTCGATTCCTGCGTGTATCGAAATATAACTCTTTAACTCGTTCGATTATATGGGTGTCATTCTATATACATTTCTTTGTGGCATCCAGGGATACAAGATTTCCTGTCTGTGTGGTATGTAGATGTCAAGAAAGTCTATCTGAGCTTCCATAAGTTTTGGCCAATTCATCTTCAACAGTGGATTCTGAATGCAAACAACTGGAAGGTGACGTCACTTAAAGAATCCAACAGCCAAAACATAAACATACGCTACATATCACTTTCGTTAAATAAATCATTACAATGTGAATTTAGTCCTGTTGGAGAGAGAGTGTTTAGCTTTTTGATCCAGAATGATTCTTTTACCAATCTATACAATTGTTTACGATACACTTTCTCAATACCTATTTCTAAATAATGACATAAAGAATGGTTATTTGTATGACAATGCTGTGCAACAGGATCATTATCTTTTACAGTTCTAATTTTAGAAAGGCTTAACTATCTTCTTTGGTTCAAAGAATCTTCTGTTTGACCTACATAGACGATTCTTCTACACTTCTTACAGAAAACAAGTAAATAAGTTCTATTGATTGACAGTCGATATGGACTTGGATTTTGTATTCTTTTCTGTTTGTCTCGTAAGAGGAGTTGAATTTCATCACTAATGTACGTACCGCACAATCCTCCCACAGGGTTTACGTCCATTTTCTTCTTTGGGTTAAAATTTTAGGTTGTGTTCCTACTGGACTAAAGTGTCCCTTAGGTTGTTGTCTCGCTCGAAAAATGCAAGTGGTGGATTTGGGAAGATTTATTCTTGTCGCTCTGATTGATGGAGAGTTTTGAGGTGCTTCTTTAATGTTTAATGTATACTTGGTAGTCATTGAGATCATGTTACAACAAGAGGTACACGGTCAATTTTTACTTTCGGTTTGTTCTTCAAAAGATCATTCATATCCAACGTACCAACCTTTTGCATTTGTTTCTCTATCAACTGCAAACTAAGGAGAGTGGGGTCTTTGCAAATTAGATATTGTTTCCTCTCGATGTTTCCTGTAATATCCATTTCCGAGCGAATTCGTTGTATTCGTATTCCGAGTCCATATATATATACAGGTTTTTTTAATGTAGCTAATATCTAGGAATGTCACAGTGTCCAGGGATTCTATTTACCTCGAAGAGTAACGTATCTCTACTTGAATTATTAGGTGTATTGAATTTCGCTAGCCTGTAGAATTTCCTGAGCTCATCAAGTACATGGAATCCATGGACTTAATAAACTCAAGGAATTATACAGCCTAGCGAATTCAATACTCTCCATATATCGTCAACGAATCGACAATATGCATTTGGTAGGTTGAAACAGTTTCTCTTCCATTCTTCCCATTCTTTCCATTCTTCCATTCTTCCCATTCTTTCCATCCTTCCCATTCTTTCCATTCTTCCCATTCTTTCCATTCTTTCCATTCTTCCCATTCTTTCCATTCTTTCCATTATTCCCATTCTTCCAGTTCTTTCCATTCTTCCCATTCTTTCCATTCTTCCATTCTTTCCAGTCTTCCCATTCTTTCCATTCTTTCCATTCTTCCATTCTTCCCATTCTTTCCATTCATTCCATTCTTCCCATTCTTTCCATTCTTCCCATTCTTTCCATTCTTCCCATTCTTTACATTCTTCCATTCTTTCCATTCTTTTCCATTCTTCCCATTCTTTCCATTCTTCCCATTCTTCCCATTCTTTCCATTCTTCCCATTCTTTCCATTCTTCCCATTCTTTCCATTCATTCCATTCTTCCCATTCTTTCCATTCATTCCATTCTTCCCATTCTTTCCATTCTTCCCATTCTTTCCATTCTTTCCATTCTTCCATTCTTTCCATTCTTCCCATTCTTTCCATTCTTCCATTCTTTCCATTCTTTCCATTCTTACCATTCTGTCAATTCTTCCATGTATGTATTCGCATAATTCATTCATAGATGTGATCCTGTGGCTGTGCTCTCCGTTTGCAAATACTGTTTTCCGGCGAAGGAAAAGTTATTTTTTTCCAAGACCATATCTAGCATCTCTAGAACTGAATCTGCAGGGACCGTTTTACAACTGCTGGACTCCTACACTATTTTACAAGCGTCATGCGCCTCTTTTCTGTGAACACCCGGATATAATGATGTCATATCGAAGCAGAATAATACATAATTATAGGAGTAATCTGAAATTTAATCCAAACGCATACAACTTCAAAGAGTAATGTTAATCAATAGATACTGCCTTTGCTTTTATTCTTTTGTACCATTGCTAGCATCAGGAAATGTTTAAATAATGTCAGTCCTATACCAAGATAGACAATATCGATTGTGATATTTCAATACTCATATTTATATGGTTGTACCTAATTAGATGCTCCATTTTGTAAATGCGTTAGTTGACGCAGCAATTCTCTTTCATTTTGTAATGTTAGTTTTTGTTGTGTTTCATGATATGTATTATCTTGAATTTGATAAATCTGATTTAATCTCCGTTTAAGAGGAAATACATACATACATACATACATACATACATACATACATACATACATACATACATACATACATACATACATACATACATACATACATACATACATACATACATACATACATACATTATTAAAAGTATTGTTAACGTTTCACGTGTAGGCCAAGTGTCATAGGAGAACCCGCAGAAATCCTCTAACCTTGAATGGTTGACCACATTCTATTACAATTGTCAAAACCAGCAAGGAAAAAAGAACGGAAGAGGTACAAAGCAACATTATCAATATGTTTAAATCTGTATCGTACTAACGGGGGGAGGGGGGGACAGGATGGTGCCCCGGGCGCCAGAGGTCTTCGGGTCTCGTATTGTGGCTCTTTGGGCCATCATCGTCGCCCCGGGCGCCATTTACCCTTAGTACGCCACTGGTTTAAATAAAGTAGCTCCTTCTTCCATGCTCAATGTTGTTCGGCACGCGACCTTTGCATGTATTTATGTAATGATTTTTACAGCCACAATAAGGCAAATGTTTTATTGCGCATCAACAATGGCTGATCCAGAAGAATTTTACCAAAACCAATCAGCTGAACAGGGAAACAAATCTGCTTTTCGTCAACGATAATGTATTTTTTTATAGTTTTTTGTTTTTGTTTTTGTTACAAAAGGTTAATTCACTCTCTTCTTTGATCACGGTAATTAAATTCTGCACAGTTTGTTCGTTTCTTGACAGACAAGTCAGTCTATCCTTATGAAAGATTCACGATATTGTATGCATTTGCGTGACCATTAAAATAATGGGTTTTTTTCGTTTTGTTCTTCTTTCCTTTCTTACCTCTATTGCTGTATATTTCAGAGTTTTCGCGTGTAGATCTAAGGATTCTGCCACTGAGGAAGATAGATACCTACCTTCGTACCCTACCTAACCAGCAAACTATATATTTAACTAACTATCCACCTATCTCTTACTTACGTATCAATCTACTTACTTACGAACCTACCTATTTAACCATAAAGTCATCTTCCTGCTTTTGCTATTTTTTAATTTGTCTATATTAGGTAATAAATAAGGTGATTTTATAAAAGGGTAACCATTTTCAAGAGGCAAAAGTGCGAATGAGTTTTAGTTGGTAGCCCGTTATTTGCATGGGTCTGCCTAATTACGGGGAGCATTACTACAGGTTGGTTTGTTCCCTTAAATGTTTACCTGCCTACAAAAAAAAAACAGATTATGCGTGTACGAACGCGTGTGTGTATGTGTATGCGGAGAATAATTTTCATGTAGAAAAGATCCTCAAGTGAAGATTCCGAGGTTTTCGATTTAATATATTATCAAATGTGATTGGCAAAGCTGTATAAATTAAACCACATTTAGACCTGAGAAAATTAAAAGAAGTGACTCACAGCTTCCACCCCTCATTGTGTGTAAGGAAGGGAGGTAATTCAGCCAAACAACTTTCACGGGAAAAAAGATTTAGCGGTTGTTTCCCATCTGGTAGGAAATACTCTCTCTCTCTCTCTCTCTCTCTCTCTCTCTCTCTCTCTCTCTCTCTCTCTCTCTCTCTCTCTCTCGGCATATGAGGGTCTACTTGGAAGCCACATGGGCGTAGCGAAGACACACACACATATATGTATTTGGAGACATGAGGTTGTTTTTTTGGATGTTGTTAGGGTTCGTTTCACATGTTATATTGACGTTTTTTCATGTAGATTTTCAATGGTTTATGGTTTTATGGGTTTAACGCCATTTTTCAGCACATGATAGGCTATACATGGTGGAGGAAGAACCCGGGAAAATCCCGGGAAGAACCACTGGCCCACGGGAAGATACTGGCAAGCTTTCTCACATAACCACATTGGCCGAGCCCAAGACTCGAAGACTCGAACCCACGCGGACAGAGGTGAGATGGCAGTGATCGGTAAAGGCGAGCGCCTTAGACCACTCGGCCAACCGGGGCTCCTGATTTTTAATGAAAATCAGATGTGAACCAATATTCTTTTCGAACACAGGGTTAGTTTGTTTATTTTAATCTCTCTCTCTCTCTCTCTCTCTCTCTCTCTCTCTCTCTCTCTCTCTCTCTCTCTCTCTCTCTCTCTCTGGACATAACATTTTTGTTTATCAGACAGGAAATAAATAAATCAGGAAAATAATTTCTACATTTTGTTTTTTTAATGTATCGATATAGTATATAAGCCTTTAAGGTTTTTTGGAAGTGGGAACGTAATTATCATTGAGAGTTACTATTGGTTGGTTTCGCCATGTACAAAATTAGTGTCTCTCGCTAGAGCTGAACATATACATTCTATATCGGACGGTTACCTGGAAATTTCAATCACTTTTGTTTTTCCAAGTAAATTATTACATATATGGCCGCTAAATATGAGAAACCGGTGAATTGTTGAATTTCGCTGATGATCAAGGAGGAGAGTGAATCGTTTCTTTCTCTTCAAAAGTATTACTTTATATGTCGAGAAGAAAATTTTCTACCATCTAGACTGAAGAACTGGTCGTATATAAATCCCATTATTTATTCTGATAGGTAGGTAGGTATGTAGGTAGGTAGGTAGGTTGGTATGTATGTGTGTATGTATGTATGTATGTATCTTTGTATGTATGTGTGTGTATGTATGTATGTATGTATGTATGTATGTATGTATGTATGTATGTATGTATGTATGTATGTATGTATGTATGTATGTATGTATGTATGTATGTATGTATGTATGTATGTATGTATGTATGTATGTATGTATGTATGTATGTATGTGTGTATGTATGTGTGTGTATGTGTGTGTATGTATGTATGTATGTATGTATGTATGTATGTATGTATGTATGTATGTATGTATGTATGTATGTATGTATGTATGTATGTATCTATGTATGTATGTATGTATCTATGTATGTAGGTAGGTAGGTAGGTAGGTAGGTAGAGAGGTGTGTGTGTGTGTGTGTGTGTGTGTGTGTGTGTGTGTGTGTGTGTGTGTGTTTTAACGCTACATCATCCCAATCCTGGCTTTACGGTGCTGATTAAAAGGTAAGTTCTAAAAGTCAGATAGAAAAGTACATACTCAGACTTCACAAACATAAGTAAAAGATACATCATAACACCCCCATCTCGTTTAGCTAAAATATGTCAATGTTCATAAGAATTTATAAGAGAAAGAGAGAGAGAGATACATCTCACGGTAAAGTCATAAGCACAACAATACAATGTTTCCTTTGCTATGATTTTCCTTTTTCATCACATGGTAATTAATATGGGAGATACTTGTTTTTGGCAAAAGTGAGCAAAGGCTTTTTCTTTTCATATTTTCTAACCAAATTATACCCATGCCCTAACCTTGGTTATGAAAGTGTTTTATGGGGGGGGGGGGGGAGAGAGGTGAGGATTCCTGGAAAATTGCATGAAGCATTTTGCTGAAAAGAAAACACCGTCAAATAGAGAAATAGATTTAATAAACATTATCAATCCAGAGATGTAACAGTCCAGATTTAGAACTGAAATGAAATCAATTAGGAATTTCACGAAAAAGTGTCATTTTATGTGTGACCAAACCTATGTTTGTTTATGCACCTAAGCATGGTCTGGTTAAGAAATTTCCGTCAGAATCTGTTGGTTTTATCTGATCACCAAAACAGACCACAGCTTTAGCTTTCTCGTGATATATCTGATCACTTTGTACCTTACCATATGATTATATACAAATCGTACAAGGAAAACAAAGAAACTCATTCAAAGATCATTTTGTGAAGGCGAGATTATTAGGAAATTGCAAACAATAAAATTATAGACAAGCAGATTATCTGTATTAAATTATAGACAAGCAGATTATCTGTATCTATTTACATAATGTTAAGCCGTTGAATGCATTCTTTTCGTTTTAAGAGTGAATTCTTAATTTGTACAAATGTTCATATGAATAAAGTGAGAATTCTTAAGTTGTACAAATGTTCATAGGAATAAAGTGAGAATTCTTAATTTGTACAAATGTTCAAATGAATAAAGTGAGAATTCTTAATTTGTAAAATGTTCATAGGAATAAAGAGTGAACATACATAAGAAAACATACATATTCAATAACTTAACGCAACTAAAGGTACAAGATTTGAGACGATACACTCACTGTACATGATAACAATTATTGTATTCACCACAATATGGTTTTGCTGTTGTGGTATAAATATTAACACAAAAAAGAATTGAAAGAAGCCAGAAATAACATTATACTGTTGGTTGAAAGTTGATTACACTTCATTCATCCCTTTCTCCCTTCTAAAACCTCTAATCTGAGCCAAAACACGCTCTATCTCTCATTTATAAACAACAAATATTGTTATTAGTTTGGGGAATTTGATAATTAAAAGAACACAATTATTGTATAGAGCCTACTATTAAATGAGTGGGAATCCTTAACTTTACGGTGAAGAAAAATATCGTTGGTTTCGATATAAAGATGATATTCTCATAATTATTTATTGCTTTAGTTGCAAAGATAATCATCAAATCATGTTATTATTATTAGTAGTATTTTTTTTTTTTTTTTTCTTTTTATATTTTTTTGTCTGATTTATTTTTTTTTTTTTTCTTTCTCGGTTTGAAATGTTCCATTCTATACCTCACGTTTTATAGCTAAAGATTAAGTGGTAGAATCTTATGTAACTGATTTAACTTTCACCACTATGACACAGAGTTATCGAAATATAATCATGGGTAATATAATGAGAACACACACACACACACACACACACACACACACAAACACACCCACCCACACACACAATCTTTGAATAGCCAATTTGGAACATTTGGCTATAACATATGTTGCTAATGCCAATAAAGATCATTTGAACTTTGACTTGGGTCGTTAAAGAAATCTTTCAATTACAGTCAGCAACAAATCAGCCAAGTATCTGATATAAATACAATGAAACCTCTCTATAATGGACCCTAAATAGACAACACATGTTTGTCCTTCATAATTGTCCTATGTATAGTGGTCGAATATCAAAGTGAAATTAATAAAATGAGTTACATAAGACTGTCCTCTGTGAGCAAGTGAACTTTATATATAAAGCAATCGGAACTTCCTCGGCCTTTTTGCGTCGCATGCTAGAAAAATAATGGCAATTTTAAACTACCCTCAAGTTAGATTCGCTTCACAGTGGGTACCTCCTTTTGGAAACATAATGCCACTGCCATAACGATGTCAATTTGGCAGTAAAATGCCACTTTGTGAAAACGGTACACCTTGATACCTGCATCACACTCAATTCAAATTGCATTTCCTGCGATCTTTTCTGTACAATGACTGTAGTGCAGAATCCGAAGATTTTACATAATAAGCAAGGGTAAAATGTCAGGAACTCTTTAATTGCAGAGGCGGAGCACAGGGCTGACAAAATTACAATGTAGCACGCGGCAGACGTGACAAGTTTTAACCTCATCTTTCAAGGACAAAAATAAACAAAACATTTAAAAATTGTAAGCCTTTATACAGCAACTCTAGCACTGTTATTTTCAACTTTTTATCTTTTTTTCCTCCAAAATTCAACGCAAAACTGACTGAAATGACCACTCAAAACAAAGCTGACCCTAGGGTCAAAACGGTCTGTTCGGGCAGTGGCTTTGTTTATCGCATTTTACCGTATTTTTCAAAGCCTAATACCTGCAGATTCTATGTTCAGATAAAGTCTGGACGGGACGAGATCATGACAGGTTTCACCGGATGTGATATTTAGTTACAAAGACGTTTAACAAGTCTCATCGTTGATCGATGTTACCTATAGGAGGCGCTTCAGTCAAACTTTGCACAAACTAAACAACAATGACATTTCTCGCTCTCTCAAAATTATCTAGACATACTTTTTGCGATCATTCAAGCCAAAATTATACTGTAAGCTTACAAGAAATCATTAAACATCATTTTGAAACAGACACAGATGCAGAAGGCATGTCTCAATCTGTCAAGGAAACTGTCAATGTTTACGCAAAATGTGACATGATCTCATCATCACAATGATCTCATCTGCAAATCAAATCATTTTTCCAAATTTTGGGAAAGCCTCGTTCTGGCGTTACAAGGAAAACTCGATGGGGTTACAGACTCTCGTTTGTCGTAGAGATGATTCAGAAGTCTCGTTGAACGAGACAAAGATTTTGTTTGGACGGTGCAAGACTGATTTTCTTTTCCGGGGGACGGGGGAGGGGAGAGAAACAAATATGCCAGTTTTTAATGATCGGGGAAAACCGAATGTGTTGATGGGGATTTTGCTTAGAAGAAAAAGAAATAACCCAAAGAAAAGGAAAGCAAAGCATTTTTTGCACTGCAAACTAACATACACACTGCTCTTTAAACAAGAGTGACTGCATAGAATATATCATATCTACATTGAAAATGTTTGCAAATATGTTCATGATATGTAAATACCAGACCAAAAAACACAGTAATAAACGAATGTGCTTTTGTCTAGACGCTTAAATGTGAATATCAGATATTCTGTAACTGAATATTTGTCTAGACGTTTGCATGTGAACATGGGGTATCATGTAATGGAATATTTGTCTAGACGCTTTCATAAGAACATGCGGAATCATGTAATGGAATATTTGGCTAGACGCTTGCATATGAAAATGAGGTATCCTGTAATGGAACAGAATCTTTACTCTGGTTCAATACTGAATCAAATTTCTTTGTAAGCAAAATTCTCATTACAAAACAATGCACCTGATGAAAGATTAAAACGCCTCTGACGTAATAATCACCGAGACAAAGTCATTGTATTTACATGCATTTTCATTGTTAAATGCTTAAATTAAAATCAATCCCTTGATCGTACAATGAAGGCTTCAGACTGAATGGTCTCTTTGAAAGCAACAATGTAATTTCCTAGGACGGTGGTCACGAGTTCGTGGATATGGACCGATTTAAGACCTTCTTCTTTGTCGACGGTGATGAAGATGAGTTCCGATTTTTCCTCAGCACTTCTGGGATGGATTCTGCTCGGATAAATGGCTTTCGTGGTTCCCTATCCGATGACTGTGAAGTTGTGCATTTCTTGACTTTATTCGTCCCATTCCTTGTGGATATAGATCTACCATCCTCATCTACCTTCCCTAGGCTAGGATTAGAAGTCGTCCGAATGACATTATTGATCGGTGCTGGCTTCAGCCTTCCGGTCTTTGTATTTAGGGTGAGGTCTTCCAATTCACGGGACTTTCTCCTACCTTTTCTTTTTGCTGCGTCATGGGCTGAAAATGATAATAATAGGTACATCTTGATTCTAGACTCCCTTATATAAATGAGCTTACAAAACTTTGCAGGGTGAAGCACTTTCATTAAAATATTGACTAGGTGATTATATGGTAACAGTACTCTTTACATAAATGACGAATTCGTCCCTTAAGTGTATCAGCGTGCATGTTTGTGTAGTCGACAAAATGAGATAAATATATATAAAATATCATTGTTTGTATCAACATGAAATATGCAGGAATCCTCGCCATTTTATACCACATGTATAGATACAGATTTACTCATCCAAGTCATTATAGAATTGCATAAATGTTAAAAAATATTAAATTTAGAACTGAATTAAAATTGCCGTTTATATTAATCAACTACCGTATATACTCGCGTAGATACCTATACCAACTGCAAACTGCATAGACTCATATCTGCTGTCGCATAACAACATAGACCCTGATCTGTCGGGGCATTATGCGACGGCAGATCAGGGTCTATGTCGTTTGCATTTGGACTAAGGTTATACGCGACTAAATACGGTAATAAGAACATGTTTTCTGTTATGAAAGTAATGTTATGTGACAATAGTTTTTTTTTTTCGTGAATTCATGATTTTGTATGTGTAATACTAATCACACTGGCATGGCAAAAAATAAATCACTACTAGCAGAAGAAGAAACAAAATGCAGTTCAGTCTTTTACGTGTCTGAATGTCAACAAAAATAATCAGAATATAAAACAAAGGTCAAGGTGATTTGATGCTTAGTTACGTCTCAATGGCCTTTAATTCTATATTCTTAATTTCACTTCATGGTTTTGTATGCGGTAGATGAATTGATAAATTGGTAAGGCATGCAGGTCGACAACATGAGTATATGCACATCTAGATATCTCCAAATTTCAAACCAAGGCCATAGTAGTGAGTGGAAAGACCAGGCATTGAGGCTATACAATTTGATGCCCGTGAATATAACACCTTTATCAGCTTTTAACGAAGTAAGATAACTTTAAGATAACGTAAAGTCTCCGTACTGGAATGTGACGAAGAGGTCAGTGGGAAAGTACGACAATGACCTGTATAATTCTTGCAAATTGTCGTTGTGGTGATATGATTAAAGTACGTTTCTATGTTTGCCATGTATCCACTATGCGGCCTTTGTAATGGCATATATTCACCAATCAATAGTGCTTTTCTTCAACAGTCCACTGTATGTATTCATGTATAACACGCAAGAAACCCTGAACAGCGTAGGTCTACCAAGATCTACGCTTTAAACCCAGATCGTATAATGCATAGGCAGATGCTGATTTCTTAAAACACCTCGAACAAGTGTTTCGATCGACTAACACATGAAGCCACTTCCAAACACTCGAAGTATAATGGGTGCTCGAGACGTATGATGGTGAGGTTGTATCACAGATCTGGAATTTTTGTTGATAATAATACTCTTGTTGAATGATGTTACGTCAGTCACGGAAGATCTAGAGATGGTGATACTTCTAGCTACACGTGTTTTTTCCATTTCGTATTCTTTTATTAAACGAAACTATTTAGTATTCTTTTTCATTTTCTTGGATATTCTTTATTTTCCCAGAATATGAATGCATTTACCAAAGAAAAAGTCCAAACATGTTTTCCTGAGATAAGTTAATTCTTTATAAAAGTAAAAAATAAAGCTGGCAACCTATGTTTAAGTAGAGTTTTGTAACCAACTGGAACTTTGTTGGTTGAGTTGTGTGTTAATTTGTTGGTTGAGTTGTGTGTAACTTTGTTGGTTGAGTTGTGTAACTTTGTTGGTTGAGTTGTGTATTACTTTGTTGGTTGAGTTGTGTGTAACTTTGTTGGTTGAGTTGTGTGTAATTTTGTTGGTTGAGTTGTGTGCAACTTTGTTGGTTGAGTTGTGTGCAACTTTGTTGGTTGAGTTGTGTGTTACTTTGTTGGTTGAGTTGTGTGTAACTTTGTTGGTTGAGTTGTGTGTTACTTTGTTGATTGAGTTGTGTGTTACTTTGTTGGTTGCGGTGTGTGTAACTTTGTTGGTTGAGTTGTGTGTAACTTTGTTGGTTGAGTTGTGTGTAATTTTGTTGGTTGAGTTGTGTGTTACTTTGTTGGTTGAGTTGTGTGCAACTTTGTTGGTTGAGTTGTGTGTTACTTTGTTGGTTGAGTTGTGTGTAACTTTGTTGGTTGAGTTGTGTGTTACTTTGTTGATTGAGTTGTGTGTTACTTTGTTGGTTGCGGTGTGTGTAACTTTGTTGGTTGAGTTGTGTGTAACTTTGTTGGTTGAGTTGTGTGTTACTTTGTTGGTTGCGGTGTGTGTAACTTTGTTGGTTGAGTTGTGTGCAACTTTGTTGGTTGAGTTGTGTGTAACTTTGTTGGTTGAGTTGTGTGCAATTTTGTTGGTTGAGTTGTGTATAACTTTGTTGGTTGACTTGTGTGTAACTTTGTTGGTTGAGTTGTGTGTTACTTTGTTGGTTGAGTTGTGTGTTACTTTGTTGGTTGAGTTGCGTGTTACTTTGTTGGTTGAGTTGTGTGTTATTTTGTTGGTTAAGTTGTGTGTAACTTTGTTGGTTGAGTTGTGTAACTTTGTTGGTTGAGTTGTGTGTAACTTTGTTGGTTAAGTTGTGTGTTACTTTGTTGCTTGAGTTGTGTGTTACTTTGTTGGTTGAGTTGTGTGTTACTTTGTTGCTTGAGTTGTGTGTTACTTTGTTGGTTGAGTTGTGTGTTACTTTATTCACGAGTTATTAATTAAGCGAGAGTTTAGAAGGTTCAAGGGAATGAAGGGCGTCTCTTAACTTAGTTAAAATTTAACATTTTGTCGATGCTACGTGTAAGGGTGCAAATTTCTGTCGATGTATTCGGTAGAGCACATTAGTTGCCAGATAACAATTAATAAGATTTATGAGGAAAGGTACCGTATAAAATCGCTAGACTGCGATGGTTGTAATGTCCCTGTTTGGGGGAGAGATTGATTTTTAATTAAGCCTTCATTGTAGCCCTAACGGTAAGAAGGTTATTTGGAGGTCTAGATATCAAAAATGTCAAAGTTGAGAGTTTGCAGAGACCAGGTGTAAAGCTAGTGGAAGTAGTATTATCTTTTTGAAATTTTCCAGAATCAGTTATTTAAATAGGCGCGAAATAGAGGTGTAAATATAAAAGGCAGTAGATACGTTTAATCTGATTGGCTACGCTAAATAAGAGACGTGTTTCCCAGACGAAATTTCATGTTTTAAATATTCCACATCGCAAGATTTAGTCAGTCTAAGTTTTCCTGCGAAAGGCTGAGATCTTGACTCCTTGAGGATAAGGCGAAATTCTCTCGTGTAAACAATTGTTCAAGGGACAGGTGTCTGGAAGCTGAGGGACATAATTCTGGCGGTAGAAGCGAGCGAGTCTCGAAAGCACAAGGTATTTGCATCAATCTCATGACATCAATATAATTATATGCTGAATTTATTTGTTTAAATTCGTACATCAGTTTTCTTGATATGAGTATAACTATTTGTTTGAGTTCATTTGTCTGAATTAGTACAATAATCTTCTTTATATGAGTTTGACGAATTGTTTGAATTTGTCGTCTTGATTGTTATAGGAATCATGTAGTCTAAGAATTTCATGCATTACTTTATTGATATGAGTTGCGAGAATCTGTGTGAATTTACAGATCTTAGATGATTTCATGTATGATAAAAACTTGAGTATTCACTGAAATTAATGTAGTTAAGCCATGAAGTGAATTTCATTGGTTCATTTGTATAATTAAGACGTGATCTGAAACTGTTATGTCTCGTGTGATGTTAATGTGATTTAATGATGAAATAGCCGTTAGAAATTACATTAATCTTCTGAAACAAGGTTTGTTTATGGTCTGTCAGGCTTGGCCTGACCAGATAGCCTTTGGTATCTGTTTGAATTCCGATAGGACGATATCTGACGTAACGAGAGTGGAGTAATGTTCTATTCCCAGGAGGAAAATCTAACGGGATATTTAGGTTGCTTCTTGTTTTATTTTTAAGGGGAAAATAGCTGCACCTACCTATCTACATATCCACCTATCCACATATCCACCTACCTACCTACCCACACAAAGTTTGAGGGCCGAAAGAGGCGAGATAAGAGAGAGTGAGAAGGGGGAAAAAAGGGAGAACGTCAGCCTTGACCGGACAGCAACATTGAATTTGGAGTGACCAGCGATAAGCAGGTTATGCAGACATGCTGGGCAATTACTTCGATTGTTCACTCGATTCTATGATGAACTAGGTCTATCGTTTTAAACAGATCGGCTATTTACATAAGTATATTTGTGTTTGAAATTCGGTAAATGACTTATTTCAAAATGAAGTGTATCTTCCTAATATTATGTATTATCTCAATTTGTTTCATGTAATTGATTAAATTGTTATATTTCATGTACGAGGGCTCGTGTTATTCTGTTCTATATATCTGCTCATATCTCTATTTATTCCATCTATAAATTTCATAATTTATTTTATTATTTACTCGATCCGGGCAATAACACCGAGGTCGATCATCCTCTAGATAACGATAACCAACCAAATCGGACACCTTGTAACGAGGGTACCCGCCACACTACGAATCAGGACAAAGTTAATTTGTAGATGATAACTTTCATGTGATAATAATTTATTTAAATATTTTTTTAAGAAAACTAGTCTCTTGTAGCAAGTAATTAGTCTCTTGTAGCAAGTAATTAGTCTCTTGTAGCAAGTAATTCGTCTCTTGCAGCAAGTAATTAGTCTCTTGTAGCAAGTAATTAGTCTCGTGTAGCAAGTAATTAGTCTCTTGTAGCAAGTAATTAGTCTCTTTGGTCCTTCATATGGGTTATTTTATGCATTTTGTAGCTGTCTTCATACAAACTATATTTCGTAATTTTGACATCACTGATGCAAAGTTGTGAAGAATTAATTAATTAATTGCCGTCAGTTCTCCTGTTTTGTAGTCGTTTTTTATACTCTACACATCATTTACTACATAATATGTGTGAGCGTCAAGATGGGAAGAACGTCGTCTTTATAAGACTGTATTTTTGAACTGTTGACTGACAATTCACTTGTTTTCATGGGTATCAATTTTCGTACTTTTGTAATAAATTATAAAAAAAGATGGCATTTTCGTCGGTATCCAAATTCGTGGAGGTCATGTTGTTTCCACAGAAGAATCGTTGTTTTTTGGGTCTTTAAATTCGTGGTTTGTAGCAACCACGAACTCACATGAATTGCTATCGACCAAAACAATAATGAATTCACAGTGTTTGAAACCTGGCCAAGCTGTTTGTGCCTAACATTTACAGGAATAAGTAGGCTTATAATAAAAAAGAATAAATAATAATAATAATAATAATAATATATTCTTACAAGAAAATACGTTTACATTTTCTGACTTCGAGATGTGACAGTGGAAAATAGTTACTTTTTAAAGTCTATATACCTGATTGCACATGCGCTCTGCGCACTTCAGCAAGACAAATATGAAGTGTTCACAGGAATCGATCTGAAAACTGGACTTAGGTTGAAAACTGGACTTAGCTTGTAGTGACGATGATGGTGCAATTGAAGAAAAATAATGTGTGGATAAATGTATTATAACAAAATTGGAGTTTCTTTGTGATACATGATTCGAGATTGTGCAATCCCCGTGTATGAATACCGCTCTCGTGTACTCGGTGAGTAGCCTTTTCTCCTAATTACTCCTTATGTCTTTTTTCTATCGCTGATTTGTGTCGCAAACCAAACAGACTATAAGGTAGTCTGTGGCACGTATGTTCTACGTGGACAATATTTAATTAGCATGATAATCTTGAAACTTTAAAAAAAAACACGCCTCTTTGCGTATAGTTTTCCAGATAGCATCATGTACTCTTCATTTCTAAAACAGTTTTGCTCAGGTACCAGAAGGTAGGGCAGAAGCAGGCCCATCGTATGGTACACAAACAAGTCCAATATCCAATGCAGAGTTAACATTAACTGTCAATGGTGGTGAATAACCTAGTTGTTAGAGCTGAACAATTGTTAGGTACTGTATATATAGGCATTTCTTTCCACGTAATTCTTCTACAATAAAAAGTTCAGCTTCTAAATACATCATTAACTCTGTTCTTGCCGAGGTATTGTACTGAATAGGAACTATCGAAATCACAAATGTTATTCATGAGTAAACTCCAGTTTAAAAATGTTCGTGAAAGAGAATAACAACTGACATAAAAATCAGTCATATCGGAAAGTAACAGTATCAACAATCAATACTTGCCCTATTTTACACACGCGTCAGGTTATAGATACATGTCGGCAAAAAAGAAACAACTTTTCTGTGCTGAATACCGTATCAGCAAAGAGTTGTAAATCACCCACCCCATGATCTGAAAGTAACACTAGAAGAACAAACAATATCGCCAGTAGGCTGATTGTATAACCCATCATGTTTTGGTTCAACTGTTAGCTGTACATGATGATATGGAAAAAAGAGGGCAATACTAATTGCGTTAATATAACGAGTTTAGCACCTCATTTGTTTTGTAGGTAAACATCCTAGAGTTATAAATCCTTGCAAGTATGCATTTGAATTCTCTAAATGCCTGTAGAATATGGTAGTGGTTCTCTCATAGCTTCACAAAACTATTTTCAAACACCTTTAAAAAAAAATTTAAAAAAATAAACAATACTCCTAATTGGTGACCCTGCTAGTCCAGAGTTTATTAGACACGATGTTCGAGCGATGAACCTTGATTGGCATGGAGCCATTATGCAAGGCTGTTATTATTGGCGAGACAAAACTATTGCGAATCATGTTAGTTGTGCTTTTATAGAAGGTTTGAGAGTACTATCTTAAATTGACGTTTTGCCCGTGTAGTACTGCCAGCAGCGTAGACCCAGATCTGACGACGCATAACGTGCCGACATATCCGGATCTAATCTGTTTGTTCTACTTATGATATTCAGCCCACAATATAAACGCACCTTGTTCGTGAAAACTGTATCATCTCGAGTGTGCATATCATCCGCTGATGTCACATACACACGAGAGATAATAAATTTTTTAAGAACATCGTACTCTACTGATTATCATTTTATTACGAATCCTTAAAGGACAGATATTTATTTATAATTAATTATTGGAACTACTTTTTATAGTGTAAGAAGGATATTATTTGGTGATGAGACGCCGGATATTCTGTCCTATTTCTGGATACACAACATGTACATTCTCAAGTATGTGATTACACTGGATTTACCCTATGTCAATGTCGGTAATTTTGGAGAACCTTGTTGATACATATAGTTAATAATAATGCTGCATTCATCAGTTTTGCGCATAGAAGCATTTCATAGATTTCACTACTCAAACTGGACGATGTGAAACTCAGAGATGGTCTGTGATCTCCACATGACAACTTCTCAGTGGTTAGTGTGCTTTAAACTTTGAAGAAAAGACTGTGGTGCTTTTGTTGATGTAAGAATGTTAGACTATGCGTACACTTCTTTCGATTCTTTAGCAAATGTTAACTTTTCGAGAATTCGGTGGGTTGGGTGTCATACATGTGACATCATAAATTAGTTCCAATGTTTCGGACTGTGGTATTACGAAATCGGAAAACACTAGGAGGTGATACAGCTGTCTGTATCAGATTGTCGAAAAATGGTTAATTGAAGCTATGTATCATTTACAGCCATGTAATAAAGACCTTGACCTCCCGACAAACAGCGTAGACCCTAATCTGACGCATTGTGTTCGCAATCATGTGTGCGTTATGCACGCGTAAATACGGTGGTTTCTAAAGAAAATATGTCACTGGAGAGACATATAATTATGTGGCTGTAATAACCTGCCAACAGTTACTGTCGGCGGATTATGTCTGATTTCCTGTCTAAATCATTATAACCATGGTAGAAATTATATACGTGCATATATATTTATTTAAAGACCACCGTCTTTCCCCGCGCATAACGCACACACGACTGCTTGGAAAGAATTATAACTCTCTAACCTGTTTGTATATATTTATGTCATTCTATATCTTTACTATAATCAGGTATCAATACAGACGAAATCTGGATCCAAGGATAAACGCATCCCTCTCTGTTTGGTATATATGCATCAATTTAATTGTAATTTTATGTATATACATCTTATTTCTAATTAGAAATCCAATGGGTTTGTGCATTTGGCTGAGTGTTAATTTCCCGTACACCTTAAGTCATTTTCTAAGACCTTTTTTCCGTCATTTTCTAAGACCTTTTTTCCGTCATTTTCTAAGACCTTTTTTTCCGTCACTTCGGAGATAAGCGCATGGCCAAGTCCATTAGAGAGTGCTAGTGCATTAGAGCTGGTCAATAGGTGCAGCTACTCGCGGCGCGAGTTCAGTTTCTGCTGGAACGAAATATAACCTCTAAACTGTTTAAATATCTTTGTTTCTCTCTCTCTCTCTCTCTCTCTCTCTCTCTCTCTCTCTCTCTCTCTCTCTCTCTCTCTGTATATATATATATATATATATATATATATATATATATATATATATATATATATATATATATATATATATATATATATATATATATATAACAAAGTCACCTGCACTTTTCAACACACAACCGTATGTACATTGGTAAGGATTTCATCAGTAGTAATACCAAGATGTGGTTCGATAGAGTCTCTGAGAAATATGATTCATAATCACACTAATCACGGGAGAAAATTCGGCTTTTACACTTGGACAGTATTATGGAGAATTTTAATGCTGACTCAGTCTAATCACTAAATATTTTTTTTAATTACACATTTATTGATTTTTGAACAGAATCATGGAATTTTTCTCAAAAATATTATCACGATTCTACGCTTGAGCAGATTCCGCCCATCATTATTCACATCATAACGTTAGACACTACGCCATCACGAGGACAAATTGGTATCGATTTGCTAAGATTACAGGATTTCCCAGACTGAAAATTACAGTATTCAAACGGGACATTTTCAGTACACGTGTTCCATCTTACCCTATCTAGTTAATTGACTATTAATATTTGAGATAATTTGTTACCATGCATATAAATATTGAAGTATCTAGGCACGTTATCATAGTTCGGAAGTATGGGATCAGAAATGAAATAGTGTCAATTGTTACTCTGATTTGCGCGATTTCAGTCTTATCGTGAACATCTTAAGAAATGTTTCTTTGCCAAAGGACCACATGACGTGTCGTTTTCGAGACCCATCTCTTTTGTGCACAGCTGGATAAAGTGGATCATGTGGAATAACTTATGAGCTTTATTTCATATTGCAGTTATAATTAAACTCCAGCCTTTCGTAACCAACGTGTACCCCTAACAGGCACCTCATATACAGAGTTTCTGCATCCCCCTCCCCACCCAGGCATTCCGCCGTATTTTTCTTTTGAGGCAAACTCATACGATAACGCATGCAGCATTATCCAGTTTTTCCATAATATATGGCTTGGAAAAATGTTCGTCGACAGAAAGTTTGTAAGAAATCAGAACATAGTTGAGCGTTGTAAGCGCTCTCTCTCTCTCTCTCCCTCTCTCTCTCTCTCTCTCTCTCTCTCTCTCTCTCTCTCTCTCTCTCTCTCTCTCTCTCTCTCTCTCTCCAGCTAAGTAACTCTCTCTCTCTCTCTCTCTCTCTCCCCAGCTAAGTAACTCTCTCTCTCTCTCCAGCTAAGTAACATTGTATGCCTTTGTACTAACTGGTTTTTTGAAATAAACAAATAATTATTTTTAAGTACAATAATAGGTATCAGCTGGGACTATCAAGAGATAGTTCATGCCATGAAGTATACTTTAGTTCATGCCATGAAGTATACTTTAGTTCGTGCCATGAAGTATACTTTAGTTCGTGCCATGAAGTATACTTTAGTTCGTGCCATGAAGTATACTTTAGTTCGTGCCATGAAGTATGCTTTAGTTCATGCCATGAAGTATACTTTAGTTCGTGCCATGAAGTATACTTTTTTGCACGGCTAAGAAAGCTCACGGGCCACAGCAAGAGAAATCTCCCCCAGTGTAACTAGTACAGTCAAACCTGCTAAAGAGACTACACGTACATAATGACCATCAGTTAATAAAAGACAGGTTACATGAGTCCTATTTTTATATAAATTAATACATATTTAACAGTATTTAAAGACCACTTCCCCATAAACACAACTTGTATATGTTCCGTTGTGCGGTCTCCAATACAGGTTTGACTGTATTTCGGCAATTACCTTTCATTTCTTCATTATGAACAAGAATATCCTTCCTGAGAGGAATTCCATGTTTTTTCCAGTATTTTATCAAATCTCTGTAGTATTCGTCAGGTTCTTCTGATTCCCCAGCTGGAATATTTGAACAAAATTAACAATGAAACGTATGTAATAATGTAAAAATGCAACAATTACCTTCCATACTCGCGTATAATGCGCCGGCAGATCAGGGTCTATCTTGTTTGTTCTACTGATTAGTCCTTACAAACTGCATAGACCCAGATCTCCCGGCGCATTATGCGACGGCGGATTTGGGTCTATGCAGTTTGCAGTTAGTATCGATTATACGCGAGTATATACGGTATAGTAACTATAAATATGTCACTAAGAAGCATGTTAGGTTCTTCCTAGTTATCCATCATTGGTTCATCATCTGCATCCACATCCCATGCCTGCAGGGTGTGGACTGAAATTAAAATCATTTGTAAACATCCTTGTATCTCAACCATGTTTCAAGAAACATAAGTTCCTAACAATATCGGATTAGGCTATCCCGAATTCCTTAATGTGATATTCACTGGCAATCCCCCACCACCACCTCCGAGGCATATGCATACATTTGAATAGAATACCTTGTTACAGAGAACACTTCGTCGTCGTCAACAAGTCGTGTTGTATGTAACTCATTCATTACAGCAGAGGACTGTTTTATGAGGTTTATCGCGTCTTTATGCTTTTGCGACACCACGTATGGGATTGTGGACCCTAAATACCAAAGCTGCTATCACATTTCTTCATCCCAAAGACACCAGATTCTTATCTGATACTCGACAAATCAAAAAATTTAGTTGTTGAAAATTTATGTAAAATACAAATGATAAACAAAAGTAATCGATAAATCCTTGTGTTAAACACAAATGTCAAAATTTTACAGTTAACAAATATTTCAAAGACATTAATTTTATATTGTTACTTCTTTGTCAAATTAGCATTTTTGGCCCTTGATTTGCTGCCCTCGCACATTTTTCTTTTCTATTTTATCATCTCTATAAAACTATGCTATGCAAACAATGAAGACTTCCAGACATGAAGAATTTTCTTCCTTTTCAAAGAAAGACTACTTTTAAAATTTCTGTTCTGTTTTATGACCTTTTTTATAATTATCCTGAAAATGTGTGACTTTATTTTTGTTGAACCAGTAATAGAGAAATGTTTTTTTAGGCTGGACTCAATAAATCCTGTATGTGTCTCTGTATCAGCAAGACTCGTAAACTACAGTCTATACTCGCTTATAAGTCGTCTCCAACTGCAAATTGCACAGACGCTGATCTGACGTCATATAACGCGCCGGCAGATCTGGATCTATGCAGTTTGTTAGGAATAATCAGTAGAACAAACAACATATACCCAGATCTGCCGGCGCAGTATATGACGGCAGATCAGAGTCTATGTTGTTTGCAGTTGGTCTCGATTTATAAACGTGTACAGACGGTACTCACATAAAGCTTGAATCTATGGGCAATTACTAAATCCCTAATGGATAGTTGAGCGGGATTATGAAATTGAAAATAAGCTTGACTTCTGCAGTTTAGATCTGGTGCAAACAGTCACCGAAATGATTTGTGGACCAATCAAAATGTACATTTAAGATGATAAATACTGTTGGAATGGATGATAGGGTACTAATTATAAGGAACAACTGTGAACCAGTCTTGAAATGGATTTAATAGAGCATATACGGGTTTGGTGGTCCATAATTGATTAATAATGAAAAGTAAAATTTTAGCAAAAAAATTATTTTGAGAGCTTATCCTATCTGTACCTAAAAAAAAATAGAGACAAGATTCTATTGATGCAATTTTAGTATTTTTTAAAGACTTGACTTAGGAACAATCAATAACAACAGTAGCACCTGATTCATTAGGTGCAGAATGGATAACACATGTTTCATGTACATGTAGATCCAAAATATGGCGCGGCTCATGTGGTTTCCTTGACACAGAAGCTTGCATCAAGGATGGGTCTATACTGATAAATATAGGTTTGATCATGAGCATTTAGAAATTTAAAGTTATTGAATTTTTAATATCATGATGTTTCCATAGGTTTACTATGGGAGTTGAATTAGTAACATGAGTCCATAAGAGCTCGACTTTAGCCTTGATTCTTTAGAGCATGTGGGATGTGTGATTTGTTGGCTTGTTTCAATGTAATGTAAACTTTGAAACGCTAATAGTAGAATATACTCATGCGGATCAGGGGCTTTGACATTTATGCCACCAAATTGAATTTCCTTATAGTTCTCAAGTGTTCACCGAGATTTTGAAACAAGGCACCCTCAAGGTGTCCAAGGCGACGATGCTAATTGTCTTGCTGATGAAGGCGTCAAGAATAGACTCGATCTGATAGAGGAGGGAAAGAATTACGACACAAAATTGTTACATACACACTAAGATATATATATGGTACTAATTGAAATAGGTACTGAACTATCAACTGCATTGTGCTTTATCAAGGGGTAAAGTTGAAGAGGTACTTAAATCCGTAACCTTGTACAACCCTTTGAGAGATAAATGGAAGGAAAATATTTACATACATTATCACGTTTTCTTGGGCAGCTCTCTTGGACAGCTTTGAAGCAACAAAAGTGTTCTCCAAGTATATAGACAGTATTTACTCCTATACTTGACAAATACAATTTTGATTATATATAAACGTGGGATGTGCTACAGAGTAAATTTTCTTGTATTGCCATATTACATACTTTCAATTAATTTTACAAGTTATCACAGTCCATAGTATATTGAATATGGAATCCATTCTATTTTTATTAATCCCCTCTCTTACCACAAAATTTAATAAAATTCAAAGTTTTGTATGCACGGCCGTTTCAAAATCAGGCAACAATATGCATTTATAACCTTGTATCCTCGAAAATCTTTGAAAGTGCACCTAATTTCAATTTTCAGATAGTTTAAATGTACGATTTTATTAACATACACACAATAACAACACTATAGGTAAATATGTGGTCAGTTCGTACATTTAATATTACAGGGACAGGAATTTTCTTTCCGAAGTCTTGGGGATGAGTTTTTGATACCTTTCTCAAATAAAATTTGGTTGAAATGAAACTTTTTGTTGCATTCCATTATCTAGTTTGAACAAAAAGACATGAGTGTAAATGTAAATGCTGCCTGGCAATGGACAAATTATGTGCGAAAATTACAGGTAAAATAAAAAATTTGAAAAATATGTCCCCCTTCCTTAGAAACAAAAATGTCATACATTTCCAACTAAAACTTTGTGATTTATGGAGAAAAGAGCAACAGGTGTGATCAGCCTCTTTCCAAAGCTTTAAGGGGAATCGCTACTTTTCAAAATTACAGGAATATCAACTTACAGCATTAACTTTGAAGTAGACCATACGGTAATAAACAGATAGAATAAAGAATTAAAAATGGCAAAATGTCTGGAGAGAAAAAATCTTTTTGAAATAAACTTCCCATCATAAATAGCGAGCATAAAAATAAAACTTAAACTACACCATTATCATTATCATAATGTTAGGTAAACCCCACTTTATATGGCAACATTTATTTCACAAAAGTTTTCATTTTATCTTTCTTCTGTCAAATTTCTCGAACAAAAACAGGTTCCAGAACATGTGAAAAATATTAGATTCGAAACCCTGAGAATTTACTTTCTGCGTTGAAACTTTTTTAACTTGCAGCTTTCTACGTGCGTGATAAGTCAAACTCTAAACTTTCCACGTGACTGATAAGTCAAACTCTAAACTTTCTACGGTCCCCAGGTTACATTTTAAAATAATAAGACTTTTTTGTATTTTTAGTGAAACTAGCCTCTCCATATGCAATGGATATTTACCGCGACAAACACGTCCTCCATTGTTTGTCCTCAATGCAGTAAACCGCGTCATCTTTCCTATGCAGAGAGTTTCGTTTTTGGACAAAACTCACGAAACTTCATATCAATGGGTCGCTTGGGTAATGATCCATGATGGTGTGTATGGATCATTGTCGTCCAGTATTGATCCCACTGGCAAACCACAAACTTTTGTAGAAGCCTCGTTGCAGAACACTTTTCTTCCACTTGCCACCATTTCAATCACATTATCCTGACGGGAATGGCCCACAATAAAAATTAGAATTTAGAAACCAGAAGAGCAAAGAAAACTTATTGAATTCGTCTCCTCAGAACTCTCAGACCTGGCAGCTTGAACTAGGAAGAATATAAACCCGTTTCCCTCGCTATGTTTACATCCTTCCTTTTGGAAGAGTATAACTTTCTGGGGGTTTTGTGCTATTCTTTGTTTATGCATGTTTGGAACTTTACCTTTAATTGGCACCATATAGCCATTATTGTGCTGAGGTGCCGTTAGCCGCTAAACATACATACATTTAATCTCGTTCTTAATTTTGAAAGCACGTTAGAAACCCTTTGCCTTCTTCATGTTTGCATTTTTTTGGAACGGTTTACCTTCCTAGGCTTTTTGTACTATTCTTGGTTTTTTACTTTTTTTAACTTTACTTTTGATTGGTACCATATAGCCTTTATTGTGCTGAGGTGCCGCTAAACGCTACATATATATCACTTCACTCTTAATTTTGGAAGTGGGTTATCTTTACTCTTGGGATTATAACTGTTCAATAAATGTTATCTGGTCATGCAGCGGCATCATTGCCATATCATGTTACGTTTCCTTTGTATTAGTCTGTTAAATACCTGTAGGCTACATGTGGACAAGTTACACACAAAAGATTGTTCTGGCCAAATTGAATATCTGATGTGCCAAGATGTAAATAGTTCAAAGTATTGTTTTCTGCTTTTTTTAAGGATATATTAGAATTATATTCTTTGATTTTGGTTTCAATAACACAACAGTATGTGAATACATGTAGATAGTTTGTTTACGTTTTTGTGTTTGTAATTGTTATTTGTTTGCGACGTCCACCTTGAAAAAATGATCTGTAGATCTCGAAGCCCTTGGCCAGTTTCTCAGACCTGCTGCATCATGCTTTGGCATGTTTGTTTAATATATATATATATATATATATATATATATATATATATATATATATATATATATATATATATAAGCAAAAGCTTATATAAAGGTGCACACAGATATGACTGGGGAAAACCCTGTTTGATAATATATTCATTAATTTACTCCTGCCGAAGCATTACGACTAGGCTATAACAGTGGCTTTTACACAATAATTTTAAATGAAAAATAAAAAACGAAATAACTGCACAAAATCATTAAGTCTGATATTTAAAGTATAAATTTAATGAAATAACATCATGGACTGTGACAAAGGCCAGTATTAAATCTAAGGAAGGGTTAATAATTCAGAACTTTAATATAAACTGCGGAGTAAATAACTACAGTCGGTATTAGAAGTGATTAATTATGTGTTAAGACAAAGATTTGGACAAAGAGGTTTACATATGTTGTTAAACACAGCTATAGGCATAAATTCGTGGTAGATGAAAATTGAAAGTTGTAAAATCTTTAATATTGAGCTTCGATTCACTGCCCATTAATGATATTAAAAAACTACTTTTTTTCGGAGGGGGGGGGGGAGAGAAAAATTACCCCGGCTTGGATATAAGAGTATGATATAATTATGGGCCTTATAAAAGTTGGTTTGCACCGTTTAAAATGAATCCTCATAATGGCAACATGACTCTTCTTCTTAGGGGCATCGTAATCTTTAAAAGTATTCATATTGTCAGCTTGTAACAAGTAGTCCCTACTTCTGTCATCCTTTCAGAAATATCTTCTAGACTACAATGACAACTATGCAAAATAAAAGGCCGCGTAATAAATTATCTGTCGACCCAGCAAGACAATACAATGAAAGATTAATGAAGCTAAAGACGAGAACATTAGTTTTAAATTACTGGTACGGTATTGCGACTTCAAAGATTATAAACTGATAAAGAAGATCAATTCCCTATCAGTAAACGCCCCCCGAAACAATGTTCTTTCATTGTTTTCAACAACATGCGTGAAGGTTATTGTCCTTTAATCTGTACATCTCGTGGTGCCTATATGTTAAACAATTTGTATCCTGCAGATTAGACCGTTGTTAATGTTGGTCTGCTCGCGACTCTATATCACTTAGAAAAAGAAACAAAAAACGTATAGCGCTTGTGTAATACGTTCAACAACGGTATTTTAATTTACTAAGGGTATAAAGGCGATGTTTAGGATGAAGTATTTGCTGAAGAAATTTTTTTTTTTAAAAATCGACAATAATTTTATAAAATGTTTCCATTATTGCACGAGAACCTAGTGGTACTTAATGAAAATCCATGCTAGATCTGAGATCACAAACACAGTTGTCATTGAGACTTGGTAATACGTATGCACGCACGTTATTTCAATAAAAATAAAAATGTCAATTGTCGAGGAAATTATCCATGTTTAGTGCTTTTCCTTATCTTTATGCGCAATTTAAATTGTTTCGTAGGATTGTGATGGAAAGAAAAAAGACCTGCCATTGTTTTTAAAGACCTGTCTACGTATTCCTTCGCTTCATAAAATAAGCGCGTAATAAAAGATCATATCGACTTTTCCATCCTTAAGTCACTTACCCAGGAGTGAATGGGAAAATTTCCTTTCTCCCATGTAAAGAGAATGCAGTGGTAGCCACGGGTAGAAACCATTCCTTAACAATTAATGGCAAGATAGATTATCCCTACATAAAAGCAAAAGGTCAGATATTGCTTCAATTTTTCATGAGATTAAATTGATGGATTGATTCCCGGATGTTCTATGGTTGAATAGTCAGCATGTATCTCATATGTGTATGTTTCCGGTTTTTAATAATTATGGAATATTTTTCCAAAATCATACTAATTTGAGATTGATGAAGTCAACATTGTTATTGTTGTTATTGTTGTTGTTGTTGCTAGTGATGATGATGCCTCTGTAATGACGTGCTCCGTTTCTTGAGCCGTTTTAAGTCAGATACTCAAGCTCGGCTAGTAGAAGAACAATGGGTTATGAGTCACAACTGAAAGCGGTGCAATGTCATGTTGTTTTGCTGCTGCTTCAAGAGTGTCGGAGCTTGTGCAAGCAGTGAAAACATAGCCACCTCGCTATTTTAGCATATTATGAATGTCCAGAAAATGCGGATTTCTATTAGGGTCATTATAAACATTTAATATGTTTTGAAAGTCAAGTTAGAACGATCAAAATTCAACTTACTATCATACAGACATAACTTAGTATGTTGAACATCTAACATACTATCTTGAACATTTTAACTTGGTATGTTAAAAATTGAAATTTCAATATGTCAAGTTCAATTTTCAAGATCGTAATTTACATTTTTAAGATACATAAGTCGAATTTTCAAGCTAGCAGGACGAAATTTCAAGACAGTGATTTGCGTTTTCCACATACTTACTTGAATTTTAGACACCCCACACCTAATAAAAACATTACTATGACTTTAATATGCTGCCATAATAGATTGATTGCCGTTTAATTTCTTTTTTCATTCCATATGCCTCTGACCGAGGCGCCCCACTGTAAAAATAGTTCCGACGCCCCTTTGATTTCTTGTGTTTTTTTTTTTGTTTTTGTTTTTTTGTTTTTTTGTTTTTTTTGTTTTTTTTTTTTTTTTGGGGGGGGGCATATTCTGACATACGACCCGACTACTGGGATTATATAAATTAATATAGATGGGAAAAAATCGAAAGCCTAATAACAGACAGCAACATGGCAACATTGCTCAACGTTAAATTAACTTTAAAGTAAACAAATTAAATCACTCTATTCAAAGTTCAATAAAGGAAGAAAGAATCCTTTCGTAGACGTAAAACAAAATATTTTACAGAAATTTGTTTTTGATGGGTCGTAATAATCTTATTCGGCCTGAAAGAACGAGATACGTACAGTCTAAGTCGTGTCACTTCTATATTCTGCGGTTTCGTGAAATAAAATCAGTATATTTCGTCATATGATAAACAGAATCTTACATTGGTGCTCATTAGAAATGAAATGTATACAAATCGTCAAATAATATCAGCCAAGGCAAAAGATAGAAATTATTCCACCTATTTTTATTTAAAATGAGCATTTGTGTACGGTACACGATATCATTTATATGATCTCTTCAGTACGACTATTTCATATGCCATGATAATCCGTTGCCGGATTTGTGGCGCGAAAACACGGATCACTGTGTGAGATTGCATTTTGGTAACGAGAGTATCTGTTCCACACGAGGAGACAGTCGTAGATGTGTTAGTTACAAAATTCTTTGGCATATTCGTTATATTTTGATGGTAAGAAGAAACTGACAGTTTGCATTTCTTACAAATTACATACATGACAGATTCCTCCCTCCATGATTTTCTGTTTCATGTGTTTTCTAGCAACTCCCAAATAATGTTTGCTAAAAAAGTCAACGTTTAATCAAGTCGAGTATTTGACACAAATTTGTATTGGTTTATAACGTGGAAAGAGAAATTGACACAGCATGTGTCATCGTACTGCATTGCAAACTGTGGTTTTTAATCTTTTTTGACCCCTCATAGAGAACACTTCAATCTATCAAACGTTTTGTACAGGTTCACTAGTTATATAAAAGTGCTTTGAAACCAAACTTACCGTCTGTACTCGCGTATAACTCGCATCCAAATGCAAACAACATAGACCTTGATCTGCCGTCGAATAATGCGACGACAGATCAGGGTCAACGTTGTTTGTTCTACTAATTAGTCCTTACAAACTGCGTAGATCCAGATCTGCCTGCGCATTATGCGACGGCAGATCTGGGTCTATGCAGTTTGCTGTAGGTATCGCAGTATACGCGAATATATACGGTGGGTCTTTGGCACTTATTTGACGAATTTGTGTACTTTGTGTATCTGTGTGTTATTGAAGATTGCGCGTAGTGATATTTTCAAGGTAGTTGGGAGAATTAGAAAAAAGTGTTCCCGTAAGTTTTATAAACAAGCATATCATACAAAAGACAAGAAAGAATCAAAGATTCATTTCGTGTTGGTAGGAGTTCAGGCAGATCTCTTTCGAAGAATAGAAAAACAAAGATTCCTGTTAACGTGGTTAATTTTTATATTTCATGAAAAGTATTTTGAGAAAGTCATTAGCATGTGTAAACTCATAAAATTCCAGGCCCACATTTCACTAAACATTTAATTTTTTCTTTCTCTAATTAAGAGTTTGAACATCTTTTTGCTTGCTTGGTTTGCAACAAAGAATGCTTACTGAATATTTAGCAGGCATCAAGGATAAAATATAGTCATGGCACATTTTATTTTTTCTGAGAAGAGTATTGTTTTATCTCAGAGGAAAATTTGAGTATTTCTTTTGAATTTGAAGAATTTCTCAACTGTGCAACCAACAACTATAGTCATATTTAGTCCTGACTTTTACCGACAAAATCTGACAAAACAGCCAATATTATTAGTAGTGTTATAGGACAAAAGAATCTAAATATCAATCTGAGGCGAAATTTTAAGGACATTTGTGAAACTGGGGCTTTCGTCCGATTCAAGTCCATTTTTCTCTCCTTTGTTCACAACGAGCGGCAAAAAATGAATCTCATTTGTCATTCCTCGTCTTACAATTGTGACAATAACAACAACAAAAAATTATCACTTCTAAAATTTGAACATTAAGTATTTTACATTTGCTTGTCGAAATTATTTTTATTTACCCCTGCGGTATGCGTGTTGGCTAATTGGTCACGATATTGTTGAAACCAGTCCAACGAATCGCGCGTAAATAGAGAACTTTACACGAGTGCTCACTTCAAATTAGACTTGTGAAACAAGTCGAATCATTTCTATTTTTGGCGAGCAAATGATTGAAATTATTCGACGAGTTTCATAAACTTCATTTCGAAGACAACTGCGTGACACTGCAGATAACATCAACTGCCATCTTAAAGAAGTGCAAAAGTTTCGTAATTTTTACCCATTATCCAACTCGTTGATATGAAGCTATGAACCAATAACTGCAGTTCAGCGGGGAGTTTCCAAACTAGCCGAGATGGGAATGACGTCACTGTTGTGCGAATGATGTCATGGACTTTCCAGTCAGAAGACAAGGACTTTACGAGTTACCAATTATTATCTAGATTTTGTTCCAAAGTACAGATGAAATGGTTTATGTATTTAACGTCCATCCCGGAATATTTGAAAATCAGGATATCCCAGAGAATTAAATGTTTTGTTGTTATTCTCGGAAGGAGAGGGGGGAGGGGGGGGGGGGAACAGGAAGCAAAGTTTTGTATCATAAAAGAATTTAAGAAAAAGTGTTTGTATATTTAAAGGTCCTAAACTGTGCAACTATCACACATGTACATTTTTGTACGATATCATTTGTGTTTGTAGAGTGTCTGTGCCGTCAGTCAAAGGATAGCTGCCACTAAAAAGGATCGAAATACAACGGTGGCCTTTTCACCATACAAGATAAGTAGATATTCTTTTCTCATAAAGGGGAGCCGCTGTAGCTCATTTGGAAGAGTATCAGACTCGTAACTCAATGGTCGCAGGTTTAATACCCACAAAGGCCAGCCCGAGTTAGTTGTATCGGTGTGTCCTCGGGAAAGGCACTTAGATCCCATTTCCTCGGCATGAAATAGCCAATACTGTGTCGAAAACTCTGTAAAAAGAAAACCAATCTTTTGTCATGAAATAATAATACACACGACACAACTATTTGTGGATCAACAAGAGTACTATTAGATTACAATAATTGCATGACCACGTTGCAATTATGACGGCACAGATACTCTACAAGAATCCACACTACTATTGCAAGATCAGAGCTACATATATATTCAGCAGTTTAAATGTCAACCCAATAATATTACACATTGTACAATATTAATTGCGTTGGGTGGATGAGACGTCACTTAAGCGTTAAGTATAGGTTACAAATGATAAAAGGATCAAAATACAATTTAATTTTCAGGTATATGTTAATTGATTCTAACGTTGCCAACTGAACTGTCAATAATTGTTTAGTTTAGTCATTTGGAAATATTGTGATTAATTTTAGAAAGTACTAATGAACATTTATAAGTAACATGAAACAATTTACATCATATCGCAAGCGAGTGTGTCGCTTGATGTGCAAAATCGAGGTTATTTTTTTTTTTTTTTTAATTTTTTTTTTACAAGAGTCAGGTGTTCGTTCGTTTGTTGAATTAACGACGTGTGCGGCCATTCGGCCATGTACGTCGGGAGTCAGGTGTTAATTGTGTGTCATAAAAATTTCAAATCAATTTTTTTTAATAGATAAACACAGCTTTAAAATAAAAAACAGACATTTTCCTTCGGTTTTCCTTTTAGAGTGATTCTTGTACAATCACTTTGCATTTTGATAAACAAAAGTCGGCAGAGAGGCACCAGAAAGACAATACCGTCTTTATTCGCGTATAAGTTGATACCAACTGCAAACTGCATAGGCCCAGATCTGCCGTCGCATAATGCGCCGACAGATCTGGGTGTATGCAGTTTGTAAGGACTAATCAGTAGAACAAACAATATAGACCCTGATCTGCCGGCGCATTATGCGACGGCAGATCAGGGTCTATGTTGTTTGCATTTGGACCCGAGTTATACGCGAGTGTAGAGGGTAATTACAAAAGTAATTAATTTTCGATATTCGATAGCTAAATCTAGAAATCAGCAAATCTGCTATCTCGTCAACAATAAAAAAAAATCATCTGGACATATTTCATAAAGATTTATTCGTTAAATCAATTCGATCTAGTCTCTAGAATCACAGGTCGAAAAGAAAAATAAGGCAGACAATAAAGTTGGTATCCTCTCTGGTATTCATTTGCGTGTAACAGATCAACAACCAGTAAGGGAGCGATTAATATTACCAGTGGTGGGTTAGATATGGTAGGATACTTTAACTGTAAATCCTCTTTTATAGAAATCCCAACGGCGTTACAGAGAATATCTTTGCCTATCATGAGACGTGTAATTGGTCCGCCCGTACACCACCCCCACCCCTCCACCCCGTAATAATGGACTAATTCCTAAAAAGTGATTATATGGACAGTGTTATTCCTCATACCGTATACCACATAAAATAGGAAAGACACAGCGTTGAGAGTTCACCGCAAGATTGTCAACCGTATACCACATAAAATAGGAAAGACGCAGCGTTTAGAGTTCACCGCAAGATTGTCAACCGTATACCACATAAAATAGGAAAGACGCAGCATTTAGTAGCTTAGAGTTCACTGCAAGATTGTCAACCGTATACCACATAAAATAGGAAAGACGCAGCGTTTAGTAGCTTAGAGTTCACCGCAAGATTGTCAACCGTATACCACATAAAATAGGAAAGACTCAGCGTTTAGTAGCTTAGAGTTCACCGCAAGATTGTCCACCGTATACCACATAAAATAGGAAAGACGCAGCGTTTAGTAGCTTAGAGTTCACCGCAAGATTGTCAGTAATGGTCATTTGAAATCAGTTACAAGCAAAAAGATAGGACATGTAAACGTGAGGTCTTACTAGTTTTTTTGTTACCCGTATTAAACGGTATCACGCACTTCTTTTCAGAACGGTCCTGATGTTGGTATCATTTCTCGATAGTATTACAATAGGAGACTATTTTATTCTTGTACATGCGTGTCTTTTGCCACTTTTTGTACCTTGACGTGTATAGACCCTTACTTGTAGTTAATTATCTAATGTAACTATTTAATTATCGTCCATGATCACTCAAAACTTGTTAGTGCAAACTGGTTTATAATTTCCTTTAGCTCTGTGTGGGTCAAAGATCTAGTTAGAGGCAAGGATAATACATGATACACCTGTAATTGATAACACAGTTAGGATCGCAAAGAATGGAGTGAGTTCAGTTTGTGGATTATGTGAAAGACATTAATTAACTGCTATTTTTGACATCGTTTCTAATGGCATAGACGACTAGAACTATTTGCTAATCATTCAATTACATATTTAAAGTGATATTCTGTAGAAGGCACCATTATGTTTGAGTCAACATTAGCTTAACTTAGCCTCTCAAATTATTCTTTATTTTATCTATCACAAAATTTTGGCAATATTAGGATTTATTGTATAGGATGTAAAAGAGAAAGTCCAGGAAAGATTGAACTTTGAAATGGCAGATCGAGGAATCTTTTTTCTATCAGAAGTTGTAGATCCTCTCAGATTTAAGGGAATTGTCGTCCTGAGACATTGCAAGGGATACAATTTGTATATAGTGTCTCTTATATAACCAGTTTTCTGTTTTCTACTTTGTACCAAACGGTCTAATGTTTAGACAAGCTGGTTGTATAGAATCACTGTGTTTGACCATATTAGATTTTCTTTGTCTAGCTTTACAATTAGCTACGTCAGTCTAGGTATGTCTTTCTTTAATATATTGATCACATCTGTAAGCTTTGTCATGAACATATATTATGAGGCTTTCAGACAACAACAAAAAATGTAGATAGAAGGCAGAACGTAACAGAACCTTCATGACAGTTTCGAGCATCGTCCAGAGATGAATTCTATCTTTATCCTAAAAATATACATTTATTGATGGCTTAGTCATCAATCTGAGGAAAATAGAAAGAATCACTGAAAGGAGTTACAACTTTCAAATGTGAACCAACTTTGCTAAAATGAACAACTACTTTATTAGAACTAACTCTGGATCATGAAAAATTAAATGTGTTGGTCTGCCAGGCTTCTTAGTAGCACCTCGGGAAAAAAGGTCCCAATTTACCCATATTAATTTCACAGTTAAATGTGGACGTCAGACATTTTATTGGTCAGACTTAAATTTCAACCTATCAAATTGCTGGATTCGAGATTTAAGCTTAAAGCCAGACTTAATCTAAAATCCAGACTTAAGCTTAAATGTAGACTTAACCTAAAATCCGGACTTACGCTTAAATCCAGATTTACAGTCAGTTAGTCAAATCCAGGCCACTATCTAAATTTAGTTTTATGTCAAGTATTAAGATGTATAAATAAGTACCATTATTTAGGAAGCAGATTTCAGATCTTTTTAATGTCAGTGTGAATTAATTAATTGGAGACCATCGTGTGATATGGAAGTTGATTTCTACAAGATTTATATCCTTGAATAAATGGTTGATCTAAAATGCAAGGGTCAGAAGGAGAGAAAACAGAAGTGCTAGTGGAAAGGATATAACAATGAATGATCTATTGAACGAATTAGATTAAGACACTGCACTAAATTCGTTTCATTTTGTACTTTTCTGTTGATCCTTAATGTTGTACGTGCTATCGGAATTGTAAGTAACTTAACCAGTGTGTAATTTAATAGTATTTACTGTCAACTACAACAATACACGAAGCTATTGTTCTCAATAGAAAGCGTCCTCGTATTTGTCCTGAATACGAAATTGGCATGTAATAAATTTTCATATTGACCCAGTGAGACAAATAGAGGTATAATGATTCATTTTGACATAGGCACAAGTCATGCCGTGAATGCGTTCTTTTCAACCCTGATATGCAAAAAGTACTTTTTCCTCTGACATAAAAAGACCCTGCCATTCAGATACAAGAATGTAAAACCTGTATGTGTCTAAGTTTCCAAATGTCATGCGCATTTCGAAACAGGCGTTAAAGTGCTGAACATACACAAACACATACAGTGTATTGAAATTGAAACATTTCAACTTCAAAACTCCCCTGTGATCTCAAAGGTGTATAATAGACTCGATACGCTCTCCTGCACGTCGTAAGAGGCTACAAATGGAGGCAGGAGCCGTGGTGGATCAGTGGTTACCGAAGAAGTACGGGGTTCGAACCCTACCATTAACCCTGGTCAGCTATAGTGGTGTGTTCTTGGACATGGCACTTCACTACAATTGCCTGAACACTAAAAAAAACTACTTGTATTGCTGTGCCTTAAAACATAAAACGAAACTAATAAAAAAAAAAAATAATAATAATAACGATGCAGTAAAAATACATAGAGGATATTTGCTTGAAACGAGTGAATAACGGATATATTTCATCGAGCAGGTGAAAAACTCAGTATTTTCACGAGTGGCGAAGACACGAGTGAAAATACTTAAGTTGTTCACCCACGAGATGAAATATATCCGTTTTTCACTCGGAGAAAGCAAATATTCTTTTTATTTTATGCTCAAACGTTTTGTCTTGCAATTTGTATAACACACTGAAGTAGCTGATTTCTTACTGCATCCCTCGCGATGATGTCAGCGGTTGACCGTTTATGTTCTGCTCTGTTTTGTGTATATTTGCACATAAAATATCAGTAGTTACATAATGTTACTTCCCAATTCAAGGTAAAATAACAGATAAAAAGAAAATGAAAAAAAAAATGTAAAAAAAAGTTATGTTCGTTGTTGAATTCGAACCCGGTTTGCCGGGATGCGAAGCAGCCATCTTTACCATTACACCACGCGAGCTACCGACAACAAGTGAAAAAATATCATGATATTTTTTAACTGCAGTGAAATATCACAATTATATCACTCGGAAAATCCAGTATTTCACTGGCTAGCATAAAATAAATTGATATATCATAAAATTGTTCTCCAGCCCGGCTTGGAGGAAGCTCAACATAAAATCACTTTGATTTAAACAGAAGTCATCATTTAAAATACATAAAATTCGAACAGAGATATAGATGACTGAGCAATAAGCATAAACTTTTTTCGAGCTCTCTCCTCATTAACAATAATATTTACTTCGATAATGTGGCTGATGTGAGTAATGAAGGCTGAGGACTGCAACATAGAAACATACTAATGAGATATTAAAATAAAAGCGTACATACAATATAGGTAATAATATCAAACAGAACCTGATAAGAATTTATAGCAGAAAAATATTACTGTATAACTGCATTCTTAAAAGACAAATATGAAAATGTTGATAGTTGGAAAAAGGGGGGTGGGGGTAGGTAAAGGATTATTAACTTTACCTCACGTGTTATATATGTAGTAACTAAATAATTACCAGATATATATCGGGTTAGTGTTATTATATAAATAGTGATTAAACAAATCTCATGGTTTTTATTATATACTTTTTGACCGCTTTCAAAAATCTTGTTGACTTCAAGCTATTGCAATGGGATGCCCATTAATAATGAAGTTAAGTCTATATTATGGAACAGAAGTTGTTCGCTTTCTGAGTGTAAGATCTTTTGTACAGTCTAAGACAAAATGCAATGCGGTTTCACCGCATGAACATCTATTGCTAGATGACAAATGGTTTTTGAAAAGATCGTCGTTTAATAAACTACAATCCAGTCGAAGTCTTGTGTGCATAATTTGTGCTAATATCTGACCTTCATAATAATATAATGGGACCTTTTCCAGATCCCTATCTAAGTAATATAATGGGACCTTTTCCAGATCCCTATTTAAGTGTGCTAATATCTGACCTTTATAGTAATATAATGGGACCTTTTCCAGATCCCTATTTAAGTGTGCTAATATCTGACCTTTATAGTAATATAATGGGACCTTTCCAGATCCCTATTTTAGTGTGCTAATATCTGACCTTCATAATAATATAATGGAACCTTTTCCAGATCCCTATTTAAGTGTGCTAATATCTGACCTTAGTAGTAATATAATGGGACCTTTTCCAGATCCCTATCTAAGTGTCCTAATATCAGACCTTCATAATAATATAATGGGACCTTTTCCAGTTCCCTATTTAAGTAATATAATGGGACCTTTCCCAGTTCCCTATTTAAGTGTGATTTAAAAGAATATAACGAAGAGTTCTTCCGACTTTCCAAAGGAAGAATATTCCATTCCGCAATAGACTTTGGTAAAATAGAATTTTTTTGTAACGTTTTGACCTGACTAGAGGCTTTGGATGTTAGCTCTATCATGAAGTTGTCCATTACTTACCTGCTAGACACTTGGCGGAGTCAAAGCCCGCGTGTATGCAGGAGCCATACCATGATAATTGTAAAAAAATGTTATCATTCTATGTTTGCAGCGTATTTTCGAAAGTCTTTCCCATTTGTCTCCTCCAAACTTCTAACATATGATGTAAATTTTCTTGCCCCACAAACAATTCCACGAGCTTCATATTTTTCATACTGGTTGCACTTATCCCAGATAATATACTCGTACTCCAAAAGAGGTCTTATAAAGGTGAAATAAAGAAGCTTTAATGACTTTATATCACGTTTACATTTTCAACTTCACTGAATATCTAACCTTTTCTATGCTTTTGTAGCTATTTCCTGTACGTATATGCCAGGATAGGGTTTCATCCAGTGTTAGGCCCAAGTATTTATGAGAAGTGACATTATAAAAAACGGTGTTATTCGTTCAAGTTGTGGGTGATGGTCATTGATTCAGTTTTGTTGGAATTAAAATCAACAAACCATTAATCAGCCCGCAAATTGATGTAGGTCATTGTTCATAACACCAGCAACTAGGGCTGGGTCCTCAGCAATTATTGATGACGAAGTATCATCAGCAAACAGCCTTATACTAGGATGAATATTAGTGGCAATATCATTAATATAAATTAAAAATAACAATGGTTTAAGTATAGATCCCTGATGCACACCAGCCCTGACGTGTTGTTGGTCTGAAGTGCAACCTTCTATAGCAACTTTTGCGTCCTATTTTAAAGATAATACACAGTAAACGTCATCCAATACAATTTTAAGTTAAACAACTCTGTCAGGAAAATTTCTAAACCATTCCAATAGTTCATTTAAACTTTGTGCCAGACTTTCTCGAAGGCCGTAGTAACATCACAAAATACAACTTCTATTTCGTTGTCGTCTACTGCCTTGGAACAAAACTGTTATACATATCACGCAGTTGTCAAACAGCCGAATCTTTTTGGATGAGACCAGAATGAAGATGAGTAATTAGGTTGTTGGCTGTAAGATAGTAATACAAATGTGTGAAGGCACGTTTTTCAAAAAATTTTGTTTCAACAAAAAGCAAAAGAACAACAACACGAAGAAAGAAGAAAAAAATCTAATTGATTGTATTTTTGTTCGAGAGAGAGAGAGAGAGAGAGAGAGAGAGAGAGAGAGAGAGAGAGAGAGAGAGAGAGAAGAGAACTAATCTGCACTCAGCAGTGACTGAATAGATTTAGTACAACCGGAAAGTATAGTGCTGTATAATCTAGATATTGAATATTTATATAAAATGGAATTCGCTGCGAGGTACATGATATACTGGAAAAGTATTGAGCCGTTTTCAGAAATTCTTAACTGGATTAGTTCAAGGTAATGTACAATTCACTTAGCTGCACATATACATATGCACTCACATACGCAAACACACACACACACACAGATATATATATATATAGAGAGAGACAGACAGATAGACAGACAGACAGAGACAGAGATAGTACATTAGTTTCGGCTTATTTCACCTGTACAAGTGGTACAAATAATGCAATGGAAACATTTGCACTGTGCCAATATATGACCAGTATATGCCACAGAGATGCTGAAATACTACATTTTTAGACTCAGTAGATTTGATTTGTTAAATTAAAGAGATATTAAATAAGCCAAAACTTGGTCTTTGAGACTTAAATACTCATTGTGTAGTGTTGAGACTTAAATACTCATTGTGTAATGTTGAGACTTAAATACTCATTGTGTAATGTTGAGACTTAAATACTCCTTGTGTAATGTTGAGACTTAAATCCTCCTTGTGTAATGTTGAGACTTAAATCCTCCTTGTGTAATGTTGAGACTTAAATACTCCTTGTGTAATGTGGAGACTTAAATACTCTCATAGTGCAGTGTTGAGACTTAAATACTCATTGTGCAGTGTTGAGACTTAAATACTCATTGTGCAGTGTTGAGACTTAAATACTCATTTTGCAGTGTTGAGACTTAAGTACACATTGTGCAGTGTTGAGACTTAACTACTCATTGTGCAGTGTTGAGACTTAATTACTCATTGTGCAGTGTTGAGACTTAAATACTCCTTGTGTAATGTTGAGACTTTAATACTCCTTGTGCAGTGTTGAGACTTAAATACTTATTGTGTAGTGTTGAGACTTAAATAATCATTGTGTGATGTTGAGACTTTAATACTCATTGTGCAGTGTTTAGACTTAATTACTCATTGTGCAGTGTTGAGACTTAAATACTCATTGTGTAACGTTGAGACTTAAATACTCATTGTGCAGTGTTTGAGACTTAAATACTCATTGTGGAGTGCTAAGACTTAATTACTCATTGTGGAGTGTTGAGACTTAAATACTCCTTGTACAGTGTAGAGACTTAAATACTCCTTGTGTAATGTTGAGACTTAAATACTCCTTGTGCAGTGTTGAGACTTAAATACTCATTGTGCAGTGTTGAGACTTAAATACTCATTGTGCAATGTTGAGACTTAAATATTCATTGTGCAGTGTTGAGACTTAATTACTCATTGTGCAGTGTTGAGACTTAAATACTCATTGTGGAGTGTTGAGACTAAATTACTCATTGTGCAGTGTTGACACTTAAATGCTCCTTGTGTAATGTTGAGACTTAATTACTCATTGTGCAGTGTTGAGACTTATTTGCTCCTTGTGTAATGTTGAGACTTAAATACTCATTGTGTAATGTTGAGACTTTAATACTCATTGTGCAGTGTTGAGACTTGATTACTCATTGTGCAGTGTTGAGACTTAATTACTCATTGTGCAGTGTTGAGACTTAAATGCTCATTGTGAAGTGTTGTGACTTAACTACTCATTGTGGAGTGTTGAGACTTAATTACTCATTGTGTAGTGTTGAGACTTAAATACTCCTTGTGTAATGTTGAGACTTAAATACTCCTTGTGCAGTGTTGAGACTTAATTACTCATTGTGCAGTGTTGAGACTTAAATACTCATTGTGAAGTGTTGGGACTTAATTACTCATTGTGGAGTGTTGAGACTTAATTACTCATTGTGTAGTGTTGAGACTTAAATACTCCTTGTGTAATGTTGAGACTTAAATACTCCTTGTGCAGTGTTGAGACTTAAATACTCATTGTGTAATGTTGAGACTTTAATACTCATTGTGCAGTGTTGAGACTTAAATATTCATTGTGCAGTGTTGAGAAGCGATTTTTAACACTAATATGAAGAGAAACGAACAAGGTGGATCGTTGGTGCAAAATAACGATAAAAATTAAGACTGAACCAGAACCAGAACACTTAAGTACACAAGCTCACAATGTTAAATGTAGATCGTGTATCAGTGAACATAAATACACAAGCTTACAATGTTAAATGCAGAACGTGTACCAGTGCACATAAATACACAAGCTCACAATGTTAAATGTAGATTATGTACCACTGTACATAAATACACAAGCTCACAATGTTAAATGTAGATCGTGTACCAGTGTACATACATACTCAAGCTCACAATGTTAAATGTAGATCGTGTATCAGTGAACATAGATACACAAGCTTACAATGTTAAATGCAGAACGTGTACCAGTGCACATAAATACACAAGCTCACAATGTTAAATGTAGATTGTGTATCAGTGAACATAGATAAACAAGCTCACAATGTTAAATGCAGAACGTGTACCAGTGCACATAAATACACAAGTTCACAATGTTAAATGTAGATCGTGTACCAGTGCACATAAATACACAAGCTCACAATGTTAAATGCAGAACGTGTACCAGTGCACATAAATACACAAGCTCACAATGTTAAATGTAGATTGTGTACCAGTGAACATAGATAAACAAGCTCACAATGTTAAATGCAGAACGTGTACCAGTGCACATAAATACACAAGTTCACAATGTTAAATGTAGATCGTGTACCAGTGCACATAAATACACAAGCTCACAATGTTAAATGCAGAACGTGTACTAATTCACATAAATACACAAGCTCACAATGTTAAATGCAGAACGTGTACCAGTGCACATAAATACATAAGCTCACAATGTTAAATGTAGATCGTGTACCAGTGCACATAAATACACATGATCACAATGTTAAATGTAGATAGTGTGCCAGTGCACATAAATATTTTAGCTCACGATGTTCAATATAGATCGCTTCGAGAAGGTCATCTTTAGCTATTCTTGTCAACTTAAACTGGTTGAGGGCTGTTGGAACAGAAATTGCTTCGAGAAGGTCATCTAGATTTTAAAACTACTTTCAATTTCTTCCAAATTCACCTTTTGATTACACGCTCAACCGTATCGTCTTGAAGTTTGATGCAAATTGTTCCATTTCTTGTCCAAAAATTGTTTATGTTCATTTTTAATTTGCTGACTCTTTCGATCCACTCTGCACGCGTGTTGGTTGGATCCTCACTGAAGAAAATCTTTCTACGTTTTTTGCTTGTTTCCGTGTTTTCTTTTGAACCCATGGATTCAGAAGACACTGAAGCATGATCCACAGAGTGAGGTTTTCTGGTGACAGATCTGGGTGTTTTTTTGTTGTTTTTTTTTAAATAATAAAAATCTCCACTTTCATGTTGCGTGAGATAAACTTGGCAATTATGGGTCAAGATCTTGAGGTCTGTAGGTTTCCAACTCTACGAGATCTAAAAAGGAGGGATATCAACACCAAATGTTGCAGCAAGGTCCAGAGCAATGTCATTGGTTCTTTCACCTTTTGTTCGGGGATATCGTATATTCAAACGCTGTTTCTAGGGCTGTACATTTCCAGTTCTTCACTACTAGAATCGGTCAGAGACTCAAGGGATTAAAGCCTAACTTCTAGAGAGTTTATCTTCAAATCGTTCTCATTCAACTTCTTTTGTACGTCAGCAGTTTTGTTTTTAAGGTTGTTACTGACAACAGTAAGCGAACTTACCAGATCATTGGTCGAGATATGGCTTAATTCAGCCGTGCTTGTAATTCCAGTAATCTCCAGAGTTAGATCTGTATAAATTTCAAAAAGTATTTGCTGTCACTGTCACTCACTACTAAATCTTCTCAGAGACTTTGATATCTAACCTTTTTTGTTTTTGATGAAAATAAAGGAGGAGGTATAAAAAAAATGAATATTTTCAACAGTTTTATTTCTTTTTCTTTTACTTTTAGACTTTTTCTTAGCTAGCTTTGGAAGGTTTGGTGACAATAACCTGTACAGTATTACCGGTAATCGCACAACATTTATAATTCGTGAAATATCATTTTATTTCCTTAAGAATGATCCATAAGAAAGAAATACACAACCGTATACACTGTAAAAAAAATTACTCTACATACATTATTTTACGTATAATGCTGCAGATAATGACGGGAAAAAAGGGAGAGCACAGGTAGGGTGCACGTCTCATGTCAGTCATCTTGAACTATGGCGATCACTTTGACGACCGTCCACACCCTAGATTAACCTTATTGTTAAAGTTATTTACTTTACTTTTATTTCAATACCATTTTATCTGACCCGCTTCAGATTTGGAATATAGCTTCAGTATACACTTATCTTTATCTAGCTAAATAATTGCCCTCATTATCGAAGCTCAAAGGCGAGCTCAATATGCACGTCATGGCCATCTTTTTGTTTGAAGAATATACGATTTTACTAAATAGTATGTGTAACTTCGAATTTTCAGTTTTGCAAGATTTGTCAAAACTATATTGCACAAATATTTTCATCTGACCAAGGTACGAGGAATGTGTTGATTTTAATTTGAGTACGGATACATTTAGCAGAACGAAATAAATACGACTGCACGTCGAAGACTTTGTAACGTTCCTCATTATAACTTATTAAAATCAGATGTGGAACGGAGACATTTTAAATGCAAACATGTGTCGTTCAAATTTCAGTTTAATGCTTTTCTTGATAGGTCAAATACCAGATGAAAAAGATAAACTCCTGTGGACAATTTGTACAGTAACTTGATACATTACATGCCGATAATGAAATTATACGCGAGTTATCGGATTTTTCGCTGATCCAAAGCAAGACTTAGGGTACCTTTTGTATGTGTACTGAGGAGAGGGAAATACGGTTAAAGAAAAATCAATGGTATTTACTACGAGAAACTAAGATTTGATATTCATTATATAAGGAAGAATATATATATATATATATATATATATATATATATATATATATATATATATATATATATATATATATCAACTAGTGTGCAAAAAGGAGGTAAGGAAAAATGATTGTCTCAAGAATTATGAGGAATACAGAGCGATGATTGTATTCGTGACAGGCAGCATTTTGTATAGACCCGGGCGTGAACACACTCTCCACCTTGATTGACTGTTGTATAGTGTAATCATATGCATGTTTGTAAACGAATTAAGGTATTCGTTAAATATACAAACTGCATATCCATAATTTAAATTAAATTTAATTTGGAAATAAATAAATAATGATATCAAGAAATATACTATCTGATACAATTATATGTGTGGGCGGGTAGAGAAAATGCTTATTATATATATATATATATATATATATATATATATATATATATATATATATATATATATATATAGAGAGAGAGAGAGAGAGAGAGAGAGAGAGAGAGAGAGAGAGAGAGAGAGAGAGAGAACAATTTGTCGAAAAAACGCCACATACAAATTAAAGACGAAAAATGAAAAATAGAAATGTTATTCAATGTACTAAATGGATTATCATTTCAAGTTAATACGCTCAAATATATGAGAGCAACATGTAATGTTTTACCGTGTTCTGTGCGTCGCATTGCGGTAGGGCAGAGGCTTTACACCAGTGGTTCCCAAACATTTTTGATCGCCACCCTAAATACCATCTTTTGCGACCCAAAATGCAGTACCAGTATAGGGTTGCGAGGGTGCTCGCGACCCTCATTTGGGTCGCGACCGGGGGTTTGGGAACCACTGCTTACACCCTTCTTGATACGCTCCCAGCGCGGGAGACATGTCCATGATTGCGCCGATTGGAGACTGTGAAAAGGGTCTATTGCTATTATCTCAAACAGATTTCGTTAAAACATTTTTCCAATGAAATCAAAAGATATAATATTAACGTCAGATAACTAAATAAAAGCACAGTAGCGAATTACATCCCATTTAAGCCAGTCAACAATTTATAACCGTGTTTACAAATGCAACTTCATCAATCACATCAATAAATTATTGCATATTAATCGAAGACCGTGGAAGCAGTCGGTTAAAACAGATTGATACAGATATGCATTATACAATTTTCGATCAATATGCGATTTGATTCCGGTATAGCGTAAACCGAACACTGTAGAATAGGCATTGAATATAGACCAAGATGAGTATCTTCAAAATACCGAAACATCTCAAATATAGGGGGGGGGGGTCATGCAAGTTATATTTTTTAAAAAGGAGGTAGCCATAATTGTCATATGTTCTTCGTGGGTTTAGTAAAAATCAAAGTCACCCACAGTATGATAAAAATTTCATTCCCATGCTGTGACACCAATTTCAATCACACAATCAAACTTAAATTTTACCGAAATTTGTTCTTGGATTGAAATTTAAAATTTTATTTGTTAGCGGGTCTGAGGATCAAAGGTGAAGGTCACAATAGTCCGCCATGCTCATATAAATCATTAGATCTGTGAAATCGAACATTGAAATCGGCTAAATGTTATCGAATTACATGAAGGTATAACTGGTTAATAGTGTGGATATCTACTCTTGAATGGTTGTTTTAGAAGAAAAAAAAACTAAATCGTTTGGGTGTTTTTTGTAGAGTTTCCATGGTAACGCATTTCTGTACTTCTTCGTTTTTACTTCTTTTCCACAATACCGCACGTGGACAAAAACGGTCATCTAGTAGAAGAAATCTTTACATGCCCATTCGAACGAGTATTTAATTTATGCAGTAAATTAAAACATTAAATTATACATTGGTCTTTTTAGGCAGACCTCGTGTACTTTCTACTGCATTTAATCTACTTAAAACACTCACAGGCTAAAATAGCAATTCAACTATTTCCCTTATACGATTAATTTCTCTCTTTTAACACGTGCAGCCTTCCTTGTGTACATCTTTGATAGTGATGTACTATTAGGTGAATCTTCATGATGTGTGCAATGTTTCATTTTGCATTTTAATTATTTTCTTCACCTCGTTCGGAATTCAATGTATCCAATCCTGTGACGAGGCATAATGCAATATCATGTTCCACACAGAGAAAAGTACTCTGAAATTGTGTTGTTGAGGCTCCATTTGTCAGTAAAATGTGCCACAGATTCAACGCCATGTGTGCCATACTGACATTGAATAGAAACCGGTACAAGCAAGAAGAGGCACAATTCATTCTCATAAATACTGTTCCAGACATATATAAGACTTATCTACAGGCTTGGTTTCATCAGAGGAGGCCTAGAAAGCCATAGTAAATATTTTCAAAGAGGATTGAAACTGTGTAATTACTTCACTTAGAAAATTAGCATGCATGCAATCTTCGTAATCTCACTAAAGTACCAAACTACGGGAGATTTCTAAACAGTTTCATGAGCAAGTCATCTTTAACCATTTTGTCTCCCAAACTGGCTTGCATATACATGGAGAAATGTTTCAACAGGAGAGCTGTCAGCGGGGTAAGACAAACATAAGTGATAGACCTCATGGATATAAATTCCACAAATGAAGAGCCAGATACAGAGATCGTTTCAATTGCAATAGATGTTTCTAGTGACTATTAGAATTGGGTCCTCTAAGTTGATAATAGTAATATACAAGTTCTACTTGCTTTGGTTTGGTGCTTTATGCCAAAGCAACACAAGTAGGTTATTTAGTGCTGACTTGTATTACTATTCGTGTTGAACGGCAAAGCAGCACAAAGAAGGTTATTTAATGCTGACTTGTATTATTATTCTGTTAGGAGTATTATAATGGACACATAAATGCATGTAGGTCACAATGAAGAACCACGAACAATGACGCATTCTATATAATGAAATTGCAACAAGAGTAAACGTTGTACTGCCTATGAGCTGTTAAAATTATTGAAATTGTCAGATTCGTCTGGAATATTAATAGGTGCAATGTTGAAGACATAGACAAAATCAAATGTCCTCAGTGGCTGCGCTGGGGGGGGGGGGGTGCAAGGCGAAGGGTGCGCCGTCGGGAGCTTTTTTTTCAGCTGAAATTTTCATAGTATTTCACCTCACCTTAGTGTAACGGGGGCAATTCTTGACAAAATTTATATTTAGGAGGGTGGAGGAGGAAGGTTGGCAACTGACATAAAAACTGTTCTTTGTGGCAAAGTGGGGGCGCCACTAAAGAACATTGCCCCCGGGCTCCTCGAACCCTCGCACCGCTACTGCAAATTGTCTACATTTCCTTGAAAATAAAATTTCACATATTTGACCATCTAAAAGTGACTGAGTTGTTTTATTGTATGAGAAGGAAGTTCAAATATTAGTTCCTCGTGTTCATTGTGTTACAAAAGTATAGAATGCAGTTAGATATTATCAGGGTAAAATTATCCTGAATATTCAATAGCTAACTCCTATTATCTACGACTTTAATATGCTAGCATATTGTCAAAAGCATCAAGATACTCTGCAACAAGCCTCTCCTCTTCTTTCCGTAATTCTAAATCTAAAATGGAGCAGTAACGTATGTTTGACAGATCAATCTAGCATCAACGCATGTTTGACAGATCAATCTAGCATCAACGTATGTTTGACAGATCAATCTAGCATCAACGCATGTTTGACAGATCAATCTAGCCTCAAAAAATGTTTGAAAGATCAATCTAGCCTCAACGCATGTTTGACAGATCAACCTAGCCTCTTAAAAATAAGAAAGAAATGGTGAATATTCTGGCGAAGTTTCTCAAAGCTACCGTGCTCAAACGGAAGGAAAACCTAACGCATAATTAGCTTGCAAGTGGATACTTTGACAATGTATACCAAACTGTTAACGCGTTGTAGAAGCTATATCCTTCCTCAGTAGAGCTCATTACCAGTGTGTCCTTATCTTTGCCTTACCCGTCTTTTATTCTGCAGGTTATACAGAACATTAGACATAATGGAAATTGTATATATTTAAAACCCAGTTTATTAGTGTTTAACTCCATAAACTCGAATACCGAGTTTTGCGTTTGCCTATGCGCAGTCATGTATGTTATTAGTGATATGTTTTCTGCAAAAGCTTTTGATCGTATCAGCTCTATATTATCTATTGAATTTCACATAACTAGACAAACATTGAACCCTTTATTCTTTTGTATTCTCAAAGAGGAGAAATATAGACTTATGCGATGTATATTGTAAGTAGACAATAAATGACTTAAGAACACTCATGATTGTTTGCTAACATATCGTATTTGATGTCTGTCATATGCCGTCATGCATTGATTTGTACCGTCTAATGTTTGTTCTGCCATATTTTTGGGGGTAAATCTGTGATTTATGGTTCTTTTTGGAAAGTGCCATAAGCCTATATCTATAAATTACATTTTTTTTTTAAAAATGTTTTTCTGTTATATATATTTACGCACTATTTATCTTTCTACCCGCCTAAGATAGGCACACATATTTTCAACAGAAGAACTTATCAATCTATATTCATGACTCGATCTATCAATCTCTCTATCTATATATCTATCTGCCTACCTACTATTTAACTGTATGTCTATCTGTCCGACTGTCTAGAGACGTGCAAGTGATATTTTTGAACAAAATTAAATGGGCTGGGGACTAATAGATGTTGCATTTTCATGTTGTAAGCGTTGAAAGATAATGGACACACCAAATACAATGTTTTTTCTGACTAACTTAGTACAGATGAGTTGATACATTGGATTTATTAATAGAAGCAAATTTAGAGATGTTCATTATGAACTAATCAGAAACGCAAATATCCAATTACAAAAAATGTCAAGAAAGGGTTCCAACATCGAATTTGAATAAACTCCCTGTAGAAAGCTTCGTTATTACTCATCCTGACATTGACCATAAAGATGAGCTCGTGTATTTCTAATCAGTATAACCTATGTGTTAATACATATGTCAGTCGTTAGTCATATTGGTATTTTAAAACGGATTTACTCAAATTGTAATGGTTTGCTCGATATAATTACAGACAGGTGAACGTATGGGCTGAGAAACAGGCAACTTGGATGGAAACTATAACGATACAAAAACACGGCAAGTATCACTTTCCTGCCTTTTATTTTCCCCCAAAACTCTGAAGTTAATATATTCCATATATGCGGACCCCATTTCTTGCGGTGTATGAGGACTTGCACAACATGAAGTCCTCACTAAGAATAGAAATCACATTCGCACGTAGAGGAACGTTATATACAGTAAAACCTGTCTGCTGTCGCCTCTGGAAAGAAGTAAAAAGAAAGTGTCCGTTTTATATTGATATTTTTTATATATTATTTTTAATATTATTATGGCTTGACCTAATAGATTTCGATAAAGTGGCAGTTTAAAGTAGGTTTTTACTTCAAAGAAATGAATTTCAAAAGGGTATATAAAACCGTACGTCTTGCATTTGCCTTGCAGAGCGAAAAAGACAGAAAGAAAGATAAAAATGGTGAAATAGTGGTAAAAATTAAATGTCATACCTGCATCTGGAAATGGAGTTTTGCTTTGTTGCACCCGCACCCTGCTCATTCTTCGCCTCATGGCGGTGTATTCTACATCTAAATGTGAAGCCATATTCTCCGATTAAACGTACTTCAGTCGGACTCTCTCTTTTTAAAATTCCGAAATTTAAAACCTATTAGTAGTCTTATTGCTCTCAAAACAATCTTTCTGCGAAAAAGAGCTTACTAAAACTCAGTTTTGACGTTAAAGTGGAATACTCCAATGAGAACATGAGAAATAATTAAAATTCAAAAATATTAGCAGTTAGTGCTCACTGTTTCCAAAGTCAACTTTTCAACATAAATCATCCATATGGAATAATTGTTTACTGACTTAATTACAAAAGTGCCTTTGAAGAGAACAATTCTGAAAATGTACAATTCTAACTTCTTGCTTCAAACATAATTTGCTATTTTTCCACTTGTCGGTCTGACCGCCTCAATATCCCCAGATCAACTGAAGTCAAGTGTTTTGTGCCAGCCAATTTCACTTATCGGCTAAATAATAGTAATTGTTGTATTTACACATTGATTAACTGAGTCGCTCTTGTTTCCCCTCAGACATAAAGAACTGATAAGGCGAGTTCACGTATCAAAGGCATGGTTAAATATTTCAATACTATACACGAGTATAAATGAAAGGGTTCAAAATCTCTGTAACTAAAGGTACTGTATCAATATAACAAAAACACTTGAAGAAGTACAATTTGTTTTTTTTTTAAGCATAGTTTCCATTACGTCGGTTCTACAAGAAAATCTTTAATTCTACACAAGGTGGCAAGACTAAATACACCTAGCTGTATTCCGTAAAGGAGTCTGTTAATATCCATGTTTCTTGTTAATCATACGAGAAAAAAAAAAGAAAAAAAAAAACAAACATCGAGAAACAAGTGAAATCCTATTGTAACAAAGCTTCTTGAAGACAACTTGGGGGTAATGTATTTCCCGACCATTTTTTTAATGCGCCCTTATTAAGGTGAAAGGTGGGTACAAGAGAAACGGTTTTTTGCGGTTCGGTAAAGTTGATTTCGGCTGAGAACCCGAAATAAACTGTTGTCATACACAATCCTATAAACTTCAGATAACTCTTAATATTCACGTACTTTGTGAATGTTTTGCCACCATCAGCCGTGTTCGTGTAATTGTGATCAAATTCTAAGATAGCTAGTAAATACGTTGAAAAATTGTTTGATGTTTAAAGTTCATTGAGTGACTTCGTGTGTCGCTATATTCATATTATGGTCCATAAGGAAATAGGTCTTCAATACCAACTCCTAATTTTCTTGAGACGCATGCGTGTTGTTAAAGTAACCCATGATCCAGTTCCCTCCAAAATCATCGGCAGAGCATTGCAAAGTCCATAATTCCGACCAACAACCTGCCTTTTTTATCTCCTTTTCCCAACCGTTCGTGAATATATGAAACAGGTGTAAGCCATTTCTCATGGACATGTTGATGACATTTGAAACTCCTCGAAAGTTTAAATCGTAACCTTTATCAGATGTATAAGAAAATACTTCATTTTGCTACTGCTGTTGATTGTCATAGTAGCCATTAAGAACAACTCTGCGTTCTTACAAATGAAACTTCTTGACGCTTTACGACATCTATAGGAAAACTATATTATCTGCGCATTAATACTCTGTACTTCCTATTTAATATCTGGGGCAATCAGTTCGCTTTATGCATTCTAGGATTTGTGGAAACGACAGAGGAGTTCCGACTGTCACGTGGTTCAGTCATTATTACAGCACATTTGGGAACTACGAAGGATCAATCCACTTTAAAACAGGTACACAGGGTTCAGATCATGCACATTTTTGATACCGTTTTGGTATGATGGATGTAGATGTCTGATACCGGTGTAGGCTTTAAGCTAAATACAAAGAGAAGTGCTTGGGCTGAACTATGCCAATAGATGGTATGAAAACGTTTTTAGTTTGAGATTATTTAAAACGACAAATCTCCTCCACCCCACCACCATTCCGCCAACTCTCTGAAATAGACACTTTTACAAATGATATGAATACACCCATGTTTGTAAAAGTGACTCCATTGACCCTACACATATAGAGAGAAAGAAAGGACGTGAGGACTTAGGCATTAAAAACTCTGAATGTGTGGTTTAGTTGATAGGGGATGGGGGGTTGATAGGGGATGGTGGGGTCGTGGGGTGGCGGATTGATAAGGGATGGTGGGATCGTGGGATGGGGGTTGATAGGGGATGGTGGGCGTGAAGACGGGGCGGGAGGGAGAGGACGAAATTTTCAATACAACTGACGATATGAGGAAAGAAGACTTGGAACATTTTGTAAACCAAGGTCACATAAATGCCCTCTGTAAATATATCAGTATAACTGGACAGGAAAGTACATTTTTGCTCTGTATCTCTATTCAAACATTGTGTATATCATTTTGAAACATCACACAGCACTACGTGGCACCTAATAAAATCGTCCCTTCAGGCTACACTTGTACTTATTCAACGTGCTTATAAATCTGTACATATGAAAGAAGACATACTGAATCACTTAGACCGGTGTAGAAATGAATGATATACCTTGACAATCTGAAGTACATACTTTTCGTATCCAAATTCAGTTACCTACTCCAAAGAAAACAATGGCACAATCTTGATACTTCTATCATTAACCACTCTATTTCAAGTACCACCAACATAACATTGTCTGTACCATGTTTTTGCTAATGCACTCACACCGCAGCATGAACGATAACCACTATCAAACTAGGTTAGCTGGACGTTTATTTTACTTGATCTAAGAGCGGTTCTGATTGTCGTTTGTGAGACGTTTTTCTCATCCAGCGTGACCATACAATTCTTGATTTTCACAACGTTTGTGGATTTGTAGAAGAGCTGGCTATTTTGTAGATGTTACGGTCATTTCTTGTTTCTTTGTCACTAGTACAAAAAAATCAATAACTCCCGAACAACAAATTATAAGCTGCTAATAAATCACATAACTATAAATCAAACCAAGTGACGTGTGCTGTTATAATTTTTCTCCTAAATAAACAATACCCATAAAATGTCAAACATTTACGAAATTTTTTGTTTTAAATGTCTGAGGAATTGAGTTGAATTGGTACAAGAGGTGTGGGACTACAGTAACATCGCTCACCAACCTTACAATGGTTTGAGCTTGACTGATTGCGATTGGACAGAAAATACGACTGAGGAGAACTCAGAAATATTCATTTCCTAGCTTTGAGTTAATAATATGGACCCAGTTGGTATGCAGAAAACAAGGATTCACTCTTGTAAACTTATTTAAAGGACGCAGGATGTTGATTTTTAAAAAATTATTTCCAGCAGCAAGCAGGATTGCATATATATTTGAGGAATCCAGAGTAATTATACATGTAGAAGAGAGTTACTTACTGGGTTCCAAGCTGGTGTGTCTGCTACGCACGAATGCCTATATCCATGACTAGGTTCCATCCTTTTCTGGGATGTGCGCTTAGTCGAGAGGGTATGGGGGTTGGTGCGTGCAGGCAAGGCGATGGGTTATGTAACTCGTGGATCCAAGTTAAAATTTCAGTAGGGGACGAATTAAAAATTCTCTAACTCTCTAACCTGTATGATAATATTCTTTCTCCATATAATTTCACTTCATATTATCACCCATCCTCCTTTCAAATTTTTACTAAAGCCATTGTAACAAGCATTTCGGCAGTTAAAATCATGTCATGTGACGCAAAAACTAGAACCTATTAGCTCATAACATCACAAGGGAACTACTTATGTATTCTTGCGCCCTTCTTGTGTGGTTTAACAATATATGTAAACGATGGTTATAACTATAGTTTTTCTATTTACTATTAGAGATTCGTTATTATTATTTTTTTTGCTATTTGTAAATATAAGAACTGAACGTTGACCATTCATGCAATATGTAACTGATTTTCATGCAGTAGGTAATATATGACAGTACAAGACCAATAATTAAAATTTAAATGGCTAAGTCTGTTTGGCATGGCATGTCGCCCACGCACAACATATACACTAAAAAGATTCACTGATTAATTTAAATTCCTGCTCAAAGTACTCTCGTAATTACCTACAGCTAAAACACCCTCCATATATGCATGTGATCACGAGACCACCTACCTTACAGCTGCATACTAAAAAGAAAAACACATTGTGTCACGACACCACTTCCTCAACTACTAGATTTTCAGAGATGTTGTATAAGCCGCTTTTACAACTGACTACTGAAATGCTACCTTACCAACGTGATATTAAAATGTTACTATTCCATTAAATGGAATTGATAAAATGTTACAATTGTAATCATTCAAAATCACAATAAAATGAAATTGAAAATTCATCACAAGATTAATGATGTGGCAAAGTTACATTGTTTATAAACGCAACAGTTTTCAGAGTTTTGATAGAGGTATTCAGTGAGTTTAACATAAAAGCAACACTCTCGGCATTAAAAGATAACGTGTACTTGTTTGCAAGTTTGGATGGGATTCAAGTGTGTTAAAATTTAGTTGTGATAAAAACAACATTCAATAAACTACAAATGTTGACTTGACTATTGATAACAACAAAAAGGTGTACTGCAATGTTTTAGGCAAGCTGCTGATTTACAGATTGCACTCAGGAATGAAACATATAGATAAAGCAGCATCAATCCTGAGAGTAGGGGGATCAAAAGTATGCGATATGAAGAGGGATTAAATTCCGTATTTGATTTGGATCAGCACATACATTTGTAATCAGGCAAATTACGACACAACTTGAAGATGTCATCAAAAACAGAGATATAATTCGCTGAAAACAAAATTAAACTCTAAACGGCACATGGTGACTCCGTGTATGCAGTACCAGTTTTTGAATCAACCATTTCAATAGAAAAAATTGACATCGATCTGAAATCATTCGTACTTTTAAAAGGATTGAGAAAATGTTGCGAATGTTTGAAAATAAAAGTAAGAGTTATAGATTGATATGGTGTTGGCTTGTTGATCTCGCCAAAAGACACTTTTTCAAGCGTATAGTATTGTCTGGAGATATTTATATCGTTTCGTGTGGCTAACGTAAGAGACGAATAAGCCACACCAAAAAGCAAGAGAAATGTCAGTATTTACGGCACATGTACAATGATTCTGAAAGTCTTGTTGCTTACAGAAACATCAACCGATTTTGGAAATAAATTAAACGGGACAAAGTTCAAATAAAATATACTGAATTGAACAAATTGTTAACCGAACAATCTACCTACACTTTTTTAAAAGCAAACGAGAAAAATTGCCCTACAGAAGGGTCAATGTTACTCACATGAATGATCTGTTGGAAACAAACATGTTTGGCGGGCAAGCGTATCAAACATAAGACGATAGATACAAATACATCTTGACAATGATAGATGATTTGTTTCCAAATACACATGGGCTCTGAGAATATATTACAAAAATAGAGATGAAATGCACTATTCTTCACCGATATCTTCAACGGAGAAAGTCTGATAAAATACGGTTTGATGAGGGGAAAGAGTCTAACAACCTGGAAATCTTCAATTTGTTAGATAAGGAAAATATCGAGTACTTTCAATCTAATCAGACAAAAAAGCATCATTAGCTGATAAGTTTAACAGACCTCTGAAGACTAGATTGTGGAAGTTTTTCATTCAAAACGAAACCAGAAAATGGGTTGACGTTTTACCAAAGCTAATTGAGGGATACAATAACACTCATCGCACAGCAATAGACATGACTCCAGCTGAAGCGAGAGAGGAAAACATTAGATCAAAAGTATAGATCAACCTATTCGGTTATTTTGACAACTGATACACATGGGACTCCAAAATTCAATATTGGTGAAGCAGTAAGAATTTCAAAATACAACACAAATTTTGAAATGAGCTTCCTTCCGACCTTCACGGAGGAATATTAAAATCAGCCAAATACTTTTAGGTGACCGGGTTGCTTGCAAATTGGAATATTTGAATGAAGATGATATACAGGGAATGTCTACGAGCAAGAGCAATCTATGTATGACAAACAGAATGACTATACAAAGTCGAAAAAACTTTGAAGACCAAGATACTGAAAGGCAAAAGGTATGTATTCGTAAAATGGAAGGAATATAACGAATCATTTAACAGTTGGAAACCAAAGGAATATAACGAATCATTTAACAGTTGGAAACCAAAGGAATATAACGAATCATTTAACAGTTGGAAATCAAAGGAATATAACGAATCATTTAACAGTTGGAAATCAAAGGAAAACAGTTTTATTTAACATATATAGTAGAAGATCAATAAATAGATATCAGGATCAAGCAGCATCAGCAATCTGTGCTTTTGAAATACAATGAGTTCTAGAATGTGACTGATGTGGTAAACACGGTGCATTCAGAGAAGAGGGAGTTGAAACGTGCATGTCGTACGAACTTGTATCGATGACGAAAACCAGAGGATAATATTAACAACATCCAAATAAATCATAGTTGAACAAGACATTGGTACACATAAAACAGGTTATAAGGCGCTGCACAACAAAATAAAAGGCAATGAAAAACGAATATACGATGAAGCAGTCATCAGGATATTTAACTTCTTTCAAATTTCATTCAAAGAAGTTTCATCTGAGACTCACACAATCAGCTATACCTTTTTGCCTAAATATAATATTTAACTTGAAGAATTTTAGCACATCAATCATGCCGACGATCGCAAAGAATCACCACAAAATTAGGCCAAATTAGTTGATTTGAGAAGAGTTTTCACATATTGAAGTTAAAACCAGTACACCTTTTATGATGTGCGGATTTTCATGAAGTTTCCACAAACATCCATTAGTAACTACAATCAAAGGACTTAAATAAATGGGACAATGGAAGCAATAGTTGTTCAGCGTCTCAGTGGTATGGTAGTTTGTTAATTTTGTAAGATAATATAACACTAGTTTACTGCGCCAGTAAATATTGAGTTGTGTGACCTAGTTACCTCGACTTTTTTTTATTTTAGCCGTATCACTATACAAGCAGGTTGGTGTGATGCGCTATATTATTTTTAGTGTTGTCGTATCCCTAACGAGTAGGTTGGCATGAAAATAATATACTCAATAGAACTCTCATGTATTAACTACTATTGTGCCGATACAACCGAAACTATTGGAGTGAAAGCATTTCCAATATGATGCAAAACTTTCAAAATGACATTGAATTGTGGTATTTTGTCTTTTTAGGAGTGATTAAAAACAATGTTCATTATGTTTCTTTTCAAATATTTCTTTTCAAATATTGTTTTGGTTTTCAATCTTTGATTTAACTTTCCAGTTCCTTTAGTTGTCTGCCTCCAGTCGAAATGGGGAGTGAAGAGGATATCACATGTCTTACACACACACACAAATGAGATTAAACATTCTGGAAAATATAGACAATATTCTTTTGTAAATTGTCTTTATTTATTTATTTTGTTTCTACTATTAATTGGGTGTAATTTCCAAAACCCGTGAAAATATGTTTGATTTTGAGTTCTGTGATTAAAAAAAACTAAAAAATGACTGCTCGCATTGTCTGTTCACCTCGCAAATTTTTTAAAATAAAATAAAAATTGAAACAGAACACTTTAGAGATAAATCGCATAATAGTTTTGTTTATAAAAGTCTCTTCCAGAGAGAGAGAGAGAGAGAGAGAGAGAGTACAACGTTTCTAAAAGTTCCCATTAACTCTGATCAATTCTGCTTTTGTTCTTGCGATTGTCTGTATGACGAAGCTACATGTAATATGATCGTAAGAAAAACAACAGGACGACATTGTACACAGGTTGTGTGACAGGCTGCTTTATTCAATGTTCCCCCGTCACTAACGCCCCAAATTTCATTGTGAATATTTACCGATTTTGCGAAATGCAAGCATCAATTAAATGAAATTCATAGATGTGGAGATCACATCCTCGAAACATTTAACAAACCATAAATACTGCATAAAGTATAGCTTTTAGATGGTGCTTTTAACGCATTCTTCCCCAAAGGATGCATTTCATTAAGTCATTTTTCATATTTGCGTCAGTGATCTCATCCATTGACAGTTCGATAAATAAAGTATAGTTACACGTTGGGAAAGCAGGGATAAAGTTACACTTGTTGAAAATATCAAGCAATAAATGCAAAATCTGATATGCAATAGATAAAAAGTTTGACGTAACTATGAAAAATGATACACCTTTGTCTACGTGATAGTTCGCAAAGATAATACTTCCCAGCGAGTGTTTACAGCACGTGATGTTCACGTGATAGCAATATGGCAGAGAATTTACTATTTTATTCGTATTCGTAAAACCACTTTCTGTACTGAACTCTAAATGGTAGAGAAAAAAGTACTTATTTCGTATATTTGCTCCGTAAAAATTGCTGAAATTTTGGTAAGTATTTGTTTTCATCTGCATTCGTAGTCGTAAATATATGAGCTTCAATATGTCAATAGGAAAATAGCAGAAAATGGATAATTCCGTGGAGCAAAACAGAAATATCAGCTCGATTTCGTATCTGTTATTTTATTTGTCTGTGAATTCTCCGGTTCAAGCTTCGTTCACATAATTAAACTAAAGAAAAAACAAATAGAACACTATTATTTATATTATTATTATGCTCTACACTCATATAAACTGTAGTTTTTGAGAAACTTAACATTTTTATATCTTTCAAGGGTACGGTTATCTAGGTGTGTCATAAATAGCATGATACGGTTTACTTTGGTTCGAGAAACGGCTTACTACCTCTTGTGATACAGTTTATTACTGTTCCAAATAGCATATTCTTTGCTCAGTGTTCATATTTTAAGGCAAATATGTTCTAAAACCTGTAAATTATAGAGGAAATGTTTGGTACATGACTTAAACATCCGAGAGAGGACCTTAGGAGCAAGCCCAATTTTACAAACTTTTATGTTAGTATTAGAACCATAGATGAGACCATGTCATGGTCATTCTAATAAGAATCTTGTTGTTACAGTGAACACTACACATACTAACACTCATTCCCACATAACAATGCCGATCGCAAAAAAATACTAAGCACAAAATAGGTCTCGGACTGGAATATCAAATAGCTATGCACGTGTAAATGATAGCGGTTTTTTCATCTCTTTAAAAAGTATACTATCGTGTTTGCTCTGATAAATTGCACATCTTTTCATAAGATCACCCAACTGAACATGCAAATATGATTTGACTTTAGTATGACAACTAAGAAAATGCACACTTATGTTCACTGTAAATATTTTTCTCCTTTGTAGTTTCTGGAATATTCGTGAGCAAGTACATCTTACATCCATTCCGAAGTCATTTTAAACAGTAGCACAATTAAAATCAAAGTGAAATAACAATGTTAAAAAAGATGGGGGAAGTGGTATGAGAATGATTGTGGTGAGAACATCGGTACATAATGAATCATTAAATCGATACAAGTTAAATATTCCATGTGCCACAATGGCATTTTATCATATTCATCAAAACTTAGTGTTTGACTTGTTTTATTTTGAAAAATATTTGAATCTTAACGCGTAAATTCTTCACTTTTTGTCAGCAGTAAGTGGTTGTCGCCATTCTTCCACAGACGCTTCTTGTAAAGTCTTGTTCGTCGCGTGAGTTTCATATAAATATAAAAAAACATCATAGTTCTCAAGGACAAAACAACCCAGCGAGAGTTTACATCATGTAATAAGTATGTGATATCAACATGTCAGATAATTATCAAGGCCGTCCTCCTCCAGACCACCTATTCTCGAAACTTTTTCAGCACAAAACTTAGGTTCAAATTCAAACCCTAAAATCAAGTATTTTGCGTCATGGAAATATGACAGTCTAATAGAGGGTCATAAGTTAAGAAAAACCTGAAAGTTCAGTGATTCTAAATTTATTTTTATCAGAGATATAGAATGTCAAAGTTTTCTAATTCTGGTCTTGAGGTTGAGCTTCTTGATCAAAAGATTCGATAATGCAAAAAATATAAACTAGCAAAGAAAAATCCCAAAAGTACTATTTGCAAGTATGTATGTATGTAAGCAAACTAAGATGGCATGGTCACGTTTCACGCTCAACTGGCCTGTCAAAGACAATCCTACAGGGCACAGTGAGAGGAAAGAGAAAACGAGGCAGACAGAAGAAGAGATGGGAAGACAATATCAAAGAGTGGACAGGCATGGACTTTGCAAAGTCCCAAAGAGCAGTGGAGAACAGGGCGAAATGGAGAGAGATTGTCGCAAAGTCATCAGTGGCGTCCCTACGACCAGCAAGGTTACGGGATAAATGAAATAAATGAGTATCCACCTTCCATTTTTTCTGATTTACTAACCTGCATTTTCATAACATACCATAGACTTTGTCATAATTCCTTGTGAGAGCAGATGTGCCAAACACAGAAATGTAGGTTTTGCAAAAATTTCATACCGCATTTTCGGGTGTTTTAGAGAGACATATACTGTACTAAGTTGTATAACTTAAAAAAACAACAATATTTTTCCAAGTTCATTTTTTTCTCTCCATAGTTCAGGTAAAACCTTCTTCAGTTTCTTTTTGCAACATTTTTCATCGTCAACGGTTTATCTAAGTTATTTATATCATCTGCCTTATTGGTTAGACTTAAATTTTCACATAAAGGAGGAAAAATCGTAACATTCATTGTCAACCATGCATACAAGGAAGATGGACTCGAAAATTATGACGTGCATCTTTTCACATTCTACCTTGATTTAATTGTGTTTTAATAGCATTTCCTTTAAACTTCATGGGTCGAACCAGAATTGTCCTAACGTAGGTGGACATCTTCAAGAACTATTTTATTTCTCCAAAACACATCCCTTACAAATAGATAAATATGAACACTGTGCTGTTGCTGATCCCAGTTACAATTGTATTTATAAAACTATGGAAATTTGAGGAGAAACTGTATAAAATATCTTTAATTTTATCCAAAACAACCACTTACTAATGATATACCAAGTGTCTTTTAAAAGATGACGTTCACAAACAATTAAGTTTTGTTCACCGACTGCGCTTGTCATATTTAGCTGCGTTTACGTTCCATTTTTTCCAATTTGCCGGCTAGTTCCCACGGACTCCATCCCCTGTCACGTGGGTTGAGCAAGTGAGAATGGATTGGTGAAGGGACAAAGGTCAAATTTGTAAAAAAATATATATAGTTTTTAAAAAAGGAAAAGAAGCAAGAACAGATGTACAAACAACATGACTGTACTCTGACACAAGCAACGATCTTAATACGAACTACACGGACTGAATATAAACAGACTATAATATCATACAAATGCAAATGTCTTCACGATATAGTTTCATGTATGACTCAAGTATGATTAACATCTTCTTGTTAAGAAATAGCTTATTTTACACAACAGAATGATTAGTACACCGACAACAAAATGAAACCTTTTTATGCAAAGTTGAACAATTATTAAGATAATATGCTGTGTAAGTTGTCCTGTTCAAATAGCCGAAAGTATCCTTTTCAAATTACACTGGTCGACAGCCAAAATGCTTCCGCAATAAATGTTGTCAAACTTTACTAATTCTGGTCACTGAGAACGAAAATGATGCTTACAATTGTTGATTGGCTCTAGTTTTAAAGATATGATACTGGGTAAGTATATACGACCCTTGACTTGGGAATGGCGGACGATAAGTGAGTTATAAAGGGAAGGGATCTCAATTTAAACCAGAAATGACTAAAATACATCTTTGACTGGATCTATGAATAAATCTATGACTGTGTAAGGACAGTACTTGCTTTTTAGGCAAAACAATGAATGATGCAATCTGAAGCTGGTATTGCGTCATATATGATATGAATTGCATCATGTTATTCCTAGAAGTCATGGATGATGCAATCATAACTAACCTTACATCACTCTGCTGAAGAAATTGCCCTATATCAGCTCTACAAATCATACAGTGTCTTGCTCTTATCTGTCAGTGTGTGATTTTGAAAAGGGACACATTTCTGTTTAGTCAAAGTGAGCAGAGATGCCTCGTACTTGTGTGAACAATGCAGATAACTTCTGCTATGTTTGTGATGAAGTGACTAAGGTTAAGAAAGAATATCACCTTTATTTTGGCTGCAAAATTGGAGATCAGGACAAGAGGTGGGCCCCACACATATGCTGCAACATTTGTGCAACAAAACTTCGCCAGTGGTTGAACAGGAAAAGGAAATCTATGCCTTTTGCAGTGCCAATGATTTGGAGAGAGCCAACAGATCATATCATTAATTGTTACTTCTGCATGGTTCCTCCAGTTGGGAAAGGTGTGTCAAATAAGAAAAAGTGGACTGTGCATTATCCAAACATTCCATCAGCTATACGCCCAGTACCCCACGGAAAAGGACTGCCGGTTCCTGATGCACCAGAATCATTCTCACTTGTGTCAGGGATTTGGAACTACCCAAGAGTAAGGCAGAGCTGTTGGGCTCCAGACTACAGGAGTGGAATCTCCTGGCAGGTGATGTTAGGGATTCCATGTTCCGTGACCGTCAAAAGGATCTTGTCCCATTCTTCTTCATGGAAGGTGATCTTGTAGCCTGCAACAACATCGATGGTGTGATGGCAGCCCTCAACATCGTTCATGATCCAGATGAGTGGAGACTGTTCATTGACGAGTCTTGAAGCTGTTTTGCTGCATAATGGCAGTGTTGTTTTGCCATCAATTCCAGTTGGTCATGCAGTCCATATGAAGGAAACCTATGAAAACATGAAACAACTTTTGAGGTGCATAAACTATGACCAACATCAGTGGCAGCTTTGTGTCGATTTCAAGGTTCTTGCTCTCTTGCTTGGTCTGCACACTGGATACACAAAGTACTGCTGTTTTCTCTGCAAATGGGATAGTCGTGCGAGATATTCCCACTACATCAAGAGAGATTGGCCACTCCGACAGTCATTGGAACCTGGGATGAAAAGTGTTCAGCATCCTCCACTTGTTGAATCAAGGAAGATTTTGTTACCACCCTTGCACATCAAGCTGGGTTTGATGAAGAACTTTGTCAAGGCCATGGACAAAACACAAGCAGCTTTCAAGTACCTCCGTGGAAAATTTCCAAGGTTAAGTGAAGGTAAGATAAAGGAAGGTCTCTTTGTTGGTCCTCAGATTTGTGAACCTCTTCGACATAATGCATTTCACCGTGCACTGCGTGGCAAGGAAAAGACGACATGGAAAGCCTTCCAGTTAGTGGCAACAAATTGTCTCTGAAACAACAAGGCAGACAACTACAGGGAGTTGTCGGAAAACCTCATCAAGGCATACAAAAGCCTTGGTTGCAACATGTCACTAAAGATACATTGTTTGCACTCTCCTCTAGATTTGTTTCCACCGAACTGCGGAGCAGTGAGTGACGAGCACGGCGAGCAATTTCACCAGGACATTGCAACAAAGAAGAAACGCTATCAGGGCAAATGGAGCCTAATCAATGCTTGTAGATTATTGCTGGACAGTGACAAGAGATGCTCCATTTAATGAATACAAGAGACAAGCCAAAAAGCTTCGAGTAGACACTGAATAAGGACTAAACTATGTACTTACATATACATAAAAGTTTTTTGACTTTTGTTTATATTTTTTATTTATATAACCCTTTTGCTGTTTTTTAAAGTGTTACATAAACAGGACAGGTGAAATATTATCATGTAAAGCAACCATAACCACATGAAAAGACCTAGGTTTACAATTTATGATTAAAAGTCTACAATGTACACAATATACATTGACGTAAAATGTAAAACCTTAAATATCTTAGAAACAGTATCCAATCAGTTGTTTTAATTGTCATATTTGAATTCAGCACATCAAAACCCCTAATAAATAGCACATTTTATCTCTGAAGCAGACGACTTCTAAAAAATTGTAGAACAGTGTTATAGACGGCAGAAATGTTCTATTCAAATGGTGTTTTCTTCATAGATTGTTTTCTGTTAAATATTCTTCAAAGATGTATTTCAATAAGTTATTTTTATTGCAAACCAGACGAGGTAGTCATGCATTATTACTGCAGTACCGTCTACACGTCAACATTAAATACATATCTACTATAATAAAACTTTAAGCAGTTTTAGTAAAATCCATTTGCTCTTTGCTGGATAGCATGGGTTGTATGAGCTGTCTGGTCTAGTTAACATTGACATATTGTATTTGTTAACCTCTGGGAATGAATTCGAAATTTGTCAACAGTAAACAATACTCGGACAATGTCATGGACAACTGACATTCAAAGAGGTCTTACATTTAATAACAACACCTGTCAAATGAAGATTTATGTCATGTTTTTACATTCATACTAACGTCAATCCACTCATCCATTGCAATTTGATAAATAAAATACAGTCACCTTTTAAGGAAAACACAGATTAAGTTACCATTGTTGAATCAAGCAATAAATACGGAGTTTCATATCAAGCGATAGATACAAAGTTTCATAAAAATATATTTTTTAAAATTATACCTCTTTTTTTACGTGGTTGTTCTCAAAGACAAGACTACACATCGAGTGTTTACAGCACGTAATGTGCACGTGATATCAACATGCCAGATGCTCAAGTTCGAAACCACGAAATCATATACTATACCTGCATCAAAGAAATACGAAAATCGAGTAAAGGGACCCAAGATACGAAAAAATCCCCAAACTGCCTGATTCTCACTTTATTCTTACCAGAGATATAGACTATCAAAGGTTTCGAAATTTGGGTTTGAAGTTGAATGTCTTGCTCAACAGGTTTCGATAATGCTAATCATAAACTTGGAAAGAAAAAACCGAAAACGTAGATACAGTGGATACTATGTATGTATGTATGTATGTATGTATGTATGTATGTATGTATGTATGTATGTATGTATGTATGTCTTAGGAGCGTTAAAGTTACCATATCGAAATCATTTTATCTTCTTTCATTTTGCAATGAATTTCACTCTTAACCAATGCATGCATCATTTCAAAATTTTAGTCATATATATAGTTGAATGATAACAAAGGCAGTAAAATATACACGCACATGTTTACAAAGAGATAGTAGAGCTACAGCAATTTGAATTCATCTACCAAGAGAAAATAATGCAAATCTCTTAAAAACTTGCAAACTACATCCGAGCTTGACCCTGTCAGTAGACATTTTACATATATTATGCCAATATTAGCGGAAATTTGATGAAAATATATACCGGAACTACATTTTCAGTTTACGCATATTTAGGAAAACATTTTAAAATCAATATGCACTATTTGCAATTGGTATAATTTCTTCACAGTTCCATTATTAATTCAATGGTAATTTTATCACATTTGTAAAGCGACATCTTTTGCGCTTTCGATGTGTGCGTTTTGATCAGAAAAGGGAACACCCTACAACATACAGCGCTTAAAACATGATATGTTGAGCAATACTACCGGTTGTTTTCGGCAATATTGTAAGTGAGGTGTAGAATGTAGAATGTGATGTGTTATTTATTACTAATAAAGCTCACATGAATGTATGCAAAGAAATCTTGAAGCAATTTATCATTTGTAAGAAATTTAACAATATTTGCACCTGTAAGGTCGTGGACGATCATGTTACGTTGATCATGAGCCCAAATATTTCTTACGGTGTCTCAAGCAAATTTAGGACGAATTCTCCTAGAACTATATAATTAGTTTTCAATATCATAATTAGGGATTCCACTAGTAGTTAGGCGTTCAATTTTTTATCCACTCATGTTTGTCTAGTTTCTGGTTGACTTAAATGATCAATATCGCCATTGTCCTGTATAAGTTCAGGAGCTTTTTTTGCACCAAAATTAAGCGCAGAAGATTTATCTGCAGCCAATTAGCTCATCATTCTAAGAAATTTTCCTTGTTTGTAATGTACGGAGTTTTCAATATTGGGAATGCAAGACATTTTGTTTCGGACTGTATGACAAATCTGGGATGTAGTATCTACCTTCCATTTAATCTAACCTGCATTTTCGTAAACTACTATAATTTTTGGCATAATTCTTTCTGACGGCAAATGTGCCATAACTCAGATTTTACAAGAATATTTTCCGCATTTTTGATATGTTTTACATAGACAAAGCCTTACGGTGTCCTAGAACATAAAAAGATGCATGTATAACACTGTTTAGCTCAATTTTACGATCAGTCTAAATAAGTAAATATGAGGGCGTAATTTCCAAGTCCATCTTTTCTGATATGTTTTTCAGGCAGAAATTCTGAAAATTCTTTGGGATATCTTTTCATCGTCAATAGTTTCATCTAAGTTATTTATATCATCTGTTTTAATGCTTACATTTGAAGTTTCAGCTAAAGGAGAATCGTAAAATTCAGAGTCAACAGCTCTGTCTGAAGTAATTAAAAAGCATCCAAGAAGGATGGACTCCAGTATTCCTACCTACATCTTTTACTTTCTACCTAGCCTGAATTGTGCTTTATTACCGTTTCCATGACAATTTCATGGGTCTAACCAGAATTCTCCTTACGTAAGTGGATTTATTTCAAGATGTATTTTTTTTTTCGCAAACGTTTTTTTTCTTTTCCAAAACACATCTCTTTGGGAAATTTCAGTCTTACTATCTTTTTAAAAGTAGCATATTTATTCGTTTCTATTCATTTCAAATCGTTCACGACCACCTTTATGAATATAAATTCTTTTAGATTTATCGTTCACGAATAGGTTACACAAATTCTTTTAAATCACTAATTACGTTTGTGACATTCATAAAATTAAATAGTTGTATCCAATATAGGAATCCACTGAGGAGTTATCCAATATAGGAATCCACTGAGGAGTATATAGCACTATATGTCATATTTGCTAGCTGTTACGAACAATCTTTTCCGGTTAGCCACATGGATTGATTGAACAGGAATGGATTAGGGTAAGGACAAAGGCAAGATTTCAAAGAAACAGATTTATTTTAAAAAATCTACGACATCATGACCGTTTCTGACACCAGCTATAATCATAATACAAACTACACTGACTAAATATGAACGGGTTATAATATCACTAAAAATGCAAATGTCTTTATCCTACGACATCATTACCGTTTCTGACACCAGCTATAATCATAATACAAACTACACTGACTAAATATGAACGGGTTATAATATCATTAAAAATGCAAATGTCTCCATCCTACGACATCATTACCGTTTCTGACACCAGCTATAATCGTAATACAAACTACACTGACTGAATATGGACGGGTTATAATATCACTAAAAAGGCCAATGTCTCCATTCTAGAACTAAATATAATTCTCAAAAATATTAAATACCTTCTTGTCAAGAAAACAGCTTATTTTACACACTATTTTTTGACTTCTACTCAGAGAGCAACCTGAAATTTTCCTTTTTAGATTAAAGGTTGACTGGTTATTCAAACGAATATTCCTTATTCTGATAATAGGCTGAGAAAATACCCCTATTCAAAACAATGGGTTGCAGAAAGTGTCCTTTTCAATCAATATGTGGCAGAACATGTCCTATTCAAATGATGCTTTATCCCATTCTTTCCTTTAAATATCCTTAAAGGTATGTATTACACTAATTATTTGTTGTTGCACGCGATCAAGGTTTATCCATTTATCAATATTGCGATCCGCTCATTAACCTTTACAGTCAATTAGTGCTTACCATAATGAGACTTTGAGGAGTTTGAGTAAAATCCATTTGACTTATTGTAGGAGAGGAAGGGTTTGATGATCCTTCTAGATTAGTTAAATTTATATCTTGTAATAGGAACGAAGAATACATTTACAGAACTCAGACAATGTTGTGGAAAATTTACATTAAAAGAGGTCTTAAATTTAATAAAAGCACCTGCCAAATGCAGATTTAGGTCATGTTTTTACACTCATACTTGCTCCAATCAACTCATACATTCCAGGTTTAATAAATAAACTTTAGTTACTGTTTTTTTTAGGAAAACAGAGATTAAGTTATTCTTGGTGAATATATAAAGTAATAAATACAAAGTTTGATAAATATGAAAAATGATACACCTTTGTCTACGTGATATATCTCAATAATAAGACTACCCAGCAGGTGTTTACAGCTTGTAATATGTACGTGACATCAACCATGTACTATTTCATTGTATTCACAAGCCCACTTTCTGTACTGAACTCGAAAGGCAGAGCAAAAAAATACTTATTTCGTATTCTAGTACTTGCTCCATATAAATTACTAACATTTTTGGCAAGTATTGTTTTCAGCCGTATTTTTAGTCGTAAATATATGAGATTCAAAACGACAATGATAAGCATGTAATTTCTGCTATTTTGTTAAATATTTTCTTATAGGGGCGTCACTCCTTACCAGTTTTATTTTCATATAAAAATATATATTTTGTATGTATGTATGTATGTATGTATGTATGTACTAGTATGTATGTATTTATGTATGTATGTATGTCTTAAGAGCATTACAGTTACCACATGACAATCATTTTTATCTTTTTTAATTTTCACAATGAATTTCACTCTTAATCAACGCATGTATCATTTCAAATTTTGACGCATACATATAGCTGAATGATAACAAAGGTAAATAGCATGTTTACATAGAGACTGGAGAACTACAAAACTTTGAATTCATCTACAATGAAAATACGATGCAAAATTATTCTACACTAGACAAAAGCATATGAACTTGACACGTACACGCATTCAACGAACCTGTGAGCAGTAATTTTACATTCATACAAATACTAAAGGATATTTTTACGAAAAGTACACAATTGACACAAAATTAGGAAAACATTGTAAAATAAATGGAAACTTGTTGCAAATGGCAGATATGTTTTTTCTCGTAAAAAGTGCGAAACGGCACATTGTGTTATATCTCTAGACTCACAACTTGCCTTTGGTCCCCTTAAATCCTTTCCAGTTCCAAAGTAAATTATTTGGTATTTCTATTGCATTTGTAAAAAGATTTATATTTTCATTTCACAAGTTTTGGTCAGAAAAGGGAACACTCTACTACAGGTACCGTATATATACGCGTATAACTGTATACCAACTGCAAACTACAGAGATCCAGATCTGCCGTCGCATAATGCGCTGCCAGATCTGGGTCTATGCAGTTTGTAAGGGTTAATCAGTAGAACAAACAACATAGACCCTGATCTGCCGGCGCATTATGCGACGGCAGGTCAGGGTCTATGTTGTTTGCATTTGGATTCTAATTATACGCGAGTATAGACGGTAGCTCTTAAAACATGATATAAGTAACAATATCGGTTGTTTTTCGGCAATATCGCAAGTGAGGTGTAAACTGTAAAATGTGATATATTATTTATTACTTATATAGCTTATATAGATGTATGCCTAGAAATCTTAAAGCAATTTATCATTTGTAAGAAACTGAACAATACTTGCACTTTTACGTTCATTTACGATCATGTTTCTTTGATATTTGATCGTGAATGCAAATTTATCTTGAGGTGTCTCAAGCAAATTTAAAACGGATTCGCATAGATCTATATAAGTATTCTTGATTGACATAATTAGGGATTCCATTAAGAGTTAGGCGATTATTTTTGTGTCTACCAATATGAAACCCATGTTGACTTTAAAGATCAACATAGCCAGTGTCCTCTGTAAGCCCAAGGGCAAACATTTTTCCCACCAAAAGTAAGCGCACACAAAGAGTCGTATGTAGCTATAATGCTCATCAATCTATGAAAGTTTGCTAGTTTTTCTAGATGAGTAGAGTTTTCGTTACTCGTGACGCAAGACGTGCTATTTCGGAGAATATGGCAAAATTTAATTTAGGTTTTTTAAAGTGATATAGTATCAACCTTTCATTTTGTCTACTTTTATCAAACCTGCATTTCCGTACTGTTGCATAATTTCTTTTGAGAGCAAATGTTCTAAACACAAACATGTAGGTTTTGCAAGAATTTCATACCGCATTTGTTAGAAGTGTAAGATGTCAAAACAACATACATTTACATTACTGTTCAAATCATTTTTTGACTGGATCAGTAAATTCGAGGTAGTATTTTCCAGGTCCATCTGTTTTCATCTATATCTGGGTCTATGCAGTTTGTAAGGACTAATCAGTAGAACAAACAACATAGACCCTGATTATGCGACGGCAGATCAGAGTCTATTTTGTTTGCATTTGGACTGGACTTATACGCGAGTATAAATGGTAATTTTGTGTTGTGTTACCTATTGATCGTTAACGGTTCATCTAAGTTATTTATACCATTGGCCTTAATGGTTAAATTTTTATTTTCAACTAAAGAGGAAAATCGTAAAAGTAAGAGTCAGTAACTCTGTCAGAGGGTTAAAAAAGTCATCCTAGCAGGATAGATTCGAGTATTCTCAAGTATATCTTTTACATTCGACCATGACCTAATGATGCTGTGTAATTTCACAAGCAAATTCATGGGTCTAACCCAGATTTTCATACGTACGTGATTTTTTTCTTTTCTTGTTTCTTCAAGAATTAGTTTTTTTCGCAAACTTTTTCATTTCTCTAAAACACACCCCTTTTGGACATTTTTGATATCCTGTCTCTGTTAAAAGTAATAAGGGTCATTTATTCGTTTGTATTCATTTCAAATCGTTTGCGACAATCGTTGACGAATGTAATGTTCTCTTAATGTCATCGTTCATGATCATGATATGCTTTAGGAATTATTTTTAATTTCTTACTGGTTTTGTGTCATTTATAAAAACACATATTTGTATTAGATATAGGAATCCTCTAAGAAATATGAAGCTTTGTACCACATATTTCATAACATATTTGCTTTTAATGTGCACACATTTTTATCACGGGCGGGGGCACACTTTTACATCAAGATTGTCCCGTTGCTCACAGAATTTTAAAAAAAAATTAAATAAATAAAACAAAATAATGGCCCTTTTGTTGATACCAGTTGTAACTATATTCATTACACATAGGAAATTTTAGTAGAAACTGTAAATTAAGTCATTTTGTTAAAAACGACCACAACATCAATGATCTACTAATGGTTTTATCCAAAAACCGACGTTCATGCAAGAACAATTCAAAGGTTAGTACAAGGACAACGATAGTTATATTTACTCGGATTAACCGGGTAGTTCCCATCTACTCCATCAACCTGTCACATCGAATGGTCTAGCGGGAATGGAGTAGTGAAGATTTAATCCAGATATCAAACAAACGTACATTGTAAAAAAAAAATTATAAAAAATACAATATCGCGACTGGTCTCTGACACCCGCTATCATCTTAATACGAACTGCTCTGACTGTATTTGAACAGATTATGATATCACTAAAAATGAAAATGTATACATCTTAGACTACATGTATGACTCAAGTAAGATTAAATTCCAGCTTGTCATGAAACAACGTAGTTTACATACAATAAGATTAATATTACTCAGACAAAAAACTGAAATTTTCCTTTTTCAGATAAAAGATAAAAAACCGGAGCAACCCTGAACGGGGCCATGTGTGGTTGTGGACCCTCTTGGTTATCAAACCTTCAGCCATTTTCAAGTACCCGCCTTCAAATCTGTCAAGCCGACACGGGGCTCTTTAATCAGAAAAATGCAAATACTCTACCTATCAAATATGCACGATGGAAAGAGAAAAAAATAATCCAAAAATGTTCAGCTGGAGATAGGACGTGACCATCAACGAGACATCTCTCACAAGGCAAATGAAACGCTTTGTGCCTGCTCTAAAAACAACAATCGTTTTATATCCGTGAGAAATACACACAGGAAGCGTAAAAGCACTGACCGACTAAAAAGGAAGTCAATCAAATATATTCAGTAAGACTGCACGCGTTAATTAGTTCTGTAGGAATAGTACTAAAACCAAGACAAACACAATGGTAAAGCTGACCGCGCAATAAATACGGTCAAACATAATTAATACTGCATATTCCACTAAATAAAACGCTGTAACACGCAAGGGGTCTCATGACCGAGCGAATCAAACAAGACCTGCGTGATCCTGGCTTACGGTCGAAGTTTCCCCGATTTCCAAGGACCTCAAGACAACAGTTGTCAACTGAAGAGTTCTTAAACGCGCAAATACCACAAAAATTGCCCTCTAATCAACTAACAACAACACATTCACGATACCCTAATTTCACACTTGCATGGCCTTTCTTTTTTCACATTTCATAACCCATCAGTAAGCCCTTCCAAGCCGTATATCGGTACTTCACACAACGCAACCCCAAACACGGCCCAACACCTAATACAAAGAATTATACCTATCTCAGATTACTAGACACTTATACGTGAAAATATAATGAGAAATCCTTCGGTTAAAAAGTTATGTGGAGTCCATTTACAAAATAAATCCATGCTACGAATATTATACATTATGACATCTACTCTTAGTAATTGGCTAATTACTCAGTTTGAGAAATATATTCCCAACACCGACTCCCCATAATAAAATAATTAATCACTAAAAATCAAACAAAGCTATAAACAGAGACGTAATATACAAATATCATGCACCCTAGGTTTGTTACATTACCCACGCCTCCGAAAATCACTCGTCCCCGAATGATCACAAATGTCTTATTTGTGGTCATGAATCACAATTGATTACTCCCGTATAATCAACCACCAAACCGATTCGTTATTCCCAAACATGATTACAGATCTGACTCATAATCAATGGATCTGATCCTCTAGATTAGTGGTTCCCAAACTTTTTTGATCCCGATCCTAAATACCATCTGTTGTGAGCCAAAATGCAGTACCAGTATAGGGTCGCGACCCTGGGTTTGTGAACCACTGTTCTAGATCCTCCACTCTCCATCAAACTAAAGTTAAAACATAATCAATCCTCGACTAAAAATGAAATACATATATACAATACGACGATTAGAAACTGCATAAAATTCAATCAAACCTGACACTGCTTTGACTGGGATCTCAAGACTACAAACGTTTGTGTATTAATATAAAAATAGCAAGTATATTCAAACTTATCAGAATCTTCCCAAGCAAGCTCAATTTTAGAAAAAAAGAAAAGACGATAGCCACGTCAGAGAAACTCCGACTTCTTACTAGTTGATCGCCAGTCTGTAAAATGAAGCAAAATGACATATTCTCCCTGCTGCTACAACTCCTATACATCGCATATCCCCCGTACAACGAGCATGCCACCAAGGGAAAACTGAAACATTAATCTCGGGACCCGAGAGAGAGTTTAAGATGTTAAGGTTTATGTTTCCACTTAGGTCATTACGCCGTGTATTTTGCCCATATGATTTAAATAAGCACAGCAGAAACTATACGATGCAATAATTCTAACTGCATGCAGTACCTAATTTCCAGTATGTTACTTGCTAATAGGTAAAAATATTTAATAAACTGGCACTAGAACAAAAAAAATTTTTTTTTTTAATTTCTGAATTTCCCGTTAAAAAAAAAAACGTTTCAAATCTAAATGCACATGTCTTCATATCATTGAGGTCATGTATTCAGACCGAAAAGAGTAGTGGTTAGTTACGGGTGAATGACCTCAACTTTACAGCTGCTTTTTGTCTGTTATTTCGTTTTTGTTGGTTTTAACAGCACTTTTAACACATTATTGGCTATATCATGCTGAAGAAATGGGAGTTAGGTGCCTTTCCCAAGGACGCATCGAAGCAGCTGGCATGGGCGGGTATCAATTCCGTGACCCTTGGATTACAAGTGACTCTCTACTAACTGAGCTACGACTGTTTCCCTTTACAACTGCATGCTTAAGGGGTCAATTAGAACATGATTGTGAATGTTTTGGACTAAGTCCATTTTTGTGAAGTTTTTGGTAACTAAGAAATAACACAGATTGTTGTTCTAGTGGCAGTTTGTTATATAATTGTAATTAAAAGCAATTACCATAATGTAATCTAGGTACACCCAGCAGTTAGAAGTAATTACAATGTATGGTTTCTGCTGTGCTTATTATGAGTCATATGGCCAAAATATTCATTCATCACCATGACGTGAACATAAAAACTGAAACCATCATTTTTAAAGTTAGATCTTGCGCAATACGTAAAAGAGGGAGCCGCGATAGCTCAGTTTGTAGAGTGTCCGACTAGTAATATAAATATTGAGGGTTCGATACCCTCCCAGGTCTGCTGCCTCAGAGCGTCTTTGGAAAAAGCACTTAGCTCCTCTGCATGTTATAGCCAATAATATATTAAATGTGACGTTAAAACCAAACAAGACAAACAAAAATAATCGTTAGTAACATGCTCGTGCACGGGAAGCTACTTGTTCATTTTGTCTACTTGGTGAAGAAGTTGCCTCCCTTGATTCTTTTACGTGGCACTTGTCGACTCCTGAATAAGATGATTAAATATACCAGATGTCAAAGATCCGTTTCTGCCTCCCCCGCCCCCCCCCCCCATCAAAAACCATCTAAATGGGAAATGTTTGAAAACAATTCGTGTACCAATTGTGTATATGCTACACAGGGTTGGATAAACAGATTCCTTATTATTATTATTTTAATTATATTTATTATTATTATTATTATTATTATTATTATTATTATTAATATTTTGTGTGGGATATCGACAAATCTCTGCTCGTTCTTGAGTTTCGATTTATTAAGACAGTAATGTTACCTTTTGTGTTATGAATGCTAATGCATTAAATGCTGAAATATTTTTATACCCCCAAAATATAAAGGTTTGAGATAAAAAGTACCTTTTACAAAAGTATGGATTTGAGCTCAGAAGTACCTTTTACAAAAGTATGGACTTGAACTCACAAGTACCTTTTACAAAAGTATGGACTTGAACTCACAAGTACCTTTTACAAAAGTATGGACTTGAACTCAGAAGTACCTTTTACAAAAGTATGGATTTGAGCTCAGAAGTACCTTTTACAAAAGTATGGACTTGAACTCACAAGTACCTTTTACAAAAGTATGGACTTGAACTCAGAAGTACCTTTTACAAAAGTATGGACTTGAAATCAGAAGAACGTTATACAAAAGTATGGATTTGAGCTCAGAAGTACCTTTTACAAAAGTATGGACTTGAACTCAGAAGTACCTTTTACAAAAGTATGGACTTCAGCTCAGAAGTACCTTTTACAAAAGTATGGGTTTGAACATAGAAGTACCTTTTACAAAAGTATGGATTTGAACATAGAAATACCTTTTACAAAAGTATGGGTTTGAACATAGAAATACCTTTTACAAAAGTATGGACTTGAACTCAGAAGTACCTTTTACAAAGGTATGTGTTAGAGCATAGAAGTACCTTTCAGGCATATTAACCTTCTTAATATTTGAGTCCACCTCAGTAAGTAAGGTGGACTCATGTATTGGGAATTCTGAGAAAAAACTTAGAATTTATATGGTCTCAGATGCACACTAATAAAAGAAGTAAAAGTTTTAGCTCAGAAGAACCTTGTGGGCATAAAAAAAAAAAACGTACAGCAGGTTTGGCACAACCAAACCAAAATATTGTTGTTCTTGTCTGATTCACGCCAACAAAAAAGTAAAGGGTTCTCTAACAGGCATAAAAGTATTACACTCCAAAAAGCTAACTTGTGTAGGATACCTATTGCCATCTCTCTCTCTCTCTCTCTCTCTCTCTCTCTCTCTCTCTCTCTCTCTCTCTCTCTCTCTCTCTCTCTCTCTCTCTCTCTCTCTCTCTCTCTCTCTCTCTCTCTCTCTCTCTCATGTAATGTGCTATGTGCTATTTTATTATTGTATGTACGGGGAAGGCTGTGCTAGAGTTGGAGAACTGTTGCCCAACACCAAATGCTTCTTTAATATGGTAATCAAATATTTTTAAAATTAACACAAGGTAGTAAGCATGGAAGAGTCTTGTCCATCATGAAAATCTTTTATTGTGTACTTAGGTGGACGTAAATATTTTGGTTAATATTAATGTCATATTAATCTCATACGTATTCTAATTTCATTTATTTATTTATTTTTATTTTTTATTTTGTTAATTTAGTAAAACACTATGTTAAATGTTAGGTACATTTATAATCATTATCTGTGGCGTGGTGGTGGTTGTGGTTGTGGTTATCGTTATCTAGAGGATGATCGACCTCGGTGTTATTGCCCGGATCAAGTAAAGAATAATATAAATTGTGAAACTTATAGATGGAATGAATAGAGATCTGAGCAGATATATAGAACAGACTAAAACGAGCCCCCGTATATGAAATATAACAATTTAATCAATTACATAAACAACTGTGATAATGCATTACATTAGGAAGATACACTTCTTTTTGAAATAAATCATTCACCGAATTTTAAACACAAATATACTTATATAAATAGCCGATCTGTTTAAATGATAGCATTAATTCATCATAGAATCGAGTGAACAATCGAAGTCATTGCTTTGTACAGCTTCATAACCTGGTTTCCTCCGGTTCACCGTGCTGTTCAACTGGTTCCTTCGCTTTCTTCTCACTCTGACTATCTTCTTGCCTCTGTCGGCCCTCAAACTTTGTGTGGGTAGGTGGATACGTAGGTATGTAGATACGTAGGTACGTGGATACGTCAGTGGATTACGTCAGTGCGTGGATAGGTAGGTAGGTGGATGGAGCTATTTCCCCTTTCAAAATAAACAGAGAAACAACCTAAATCTTCTGTCAAATACCCTTCTGGGAATAGATCATTACTCCACTCTCGTTATGTCAGATATCATCCTATCGGAAGTCAAACAGATACCAAAGGCTATCTGGTCAAGCCAAACACGGCAGGCCATAACCAAACAAACCTAGTTTCATAAGATTAATCTATTTCCTAACGGCTATTTCATCGCTGACTCACATTAACATCACACGAGACATAACAGTTCCGTTCTCAATTATACAAATGAATGAATGAAATTCATTACATGGCTTAACTACGTTAATTTCAGCGAAAACACACATTCAAGTCTTTAGCGTCCATGAAATCTCACTTCATGGCTTAACAACGTCAATTTTAGTCGATACGCACTTAAGTTTTTATCATACATGAAATCATCTAAGATCGGTGAATTCACACGGATTTTCATACTCATATCAACTAAAGTAATGCATGAAATTCTTAGAATACATGATTCCTATAACACTAAAGACAACAAATTCAAACAATCTGTCAAACTTATATATAAGAAGATCATTGTACGAATTCAGATAATGAACTCAAACACAGTTATACTCATATCAAGAAAATTGATTTACGAATTTATACAAATAAATTCATGCAAATATAAGTAAATAAATTCAGGCAAATAATTATATTGGTATCAACGAATTACATGAGATTGACGCAAATACCTTGTACTTTCAAGCCTTGCTCGCTTCTACCGCCAGAATTGTGTCCGTCAACTTTCCAGACATCCAGTCCCTTGGATAATTGTTTTACGAGATAATTGCTTGCAAATTTAATCTCGGAGCCAAAAATATCTTCCTCTTGCAGGAGTTTAGACTGACTAAATTTTGCGATGTGTCATATTAAAACTATGAAATTTCGTGTGGGAAACACGCCCCTTATTTAGCGTAGCCAATCAGGATTAAATATATCTACCACCCTTTTTATAAATAGGCGCCAAAATTTGCGGTCATCCTGACCCTCTAGATTTCCAAATAACTGATTCTGGACAATCTCAACTCTGACATTTTCGATACAAAGATTGAGTTAACCTTTTCCCTTCCAGTTTCTCTGACTGTTAAATAAGCGAATGCTTAATTAAAAATCGGTTCCTCTCACAACACAGACCTTAAAATCCTCGCAGCATAGCGATTAAATACGCACCCTTTCCTCATAAATCTAATTAATTGTTCTCTGTCCAAGTTAATGTTCTCTTTATAAATCGACAGAAATTTGCACCCTTACATTATCCAATGATATTCAGGTTCAGTGCAAAGGTCGTTATATCTAGGTCTATTTTTGGACTGTGTTTTTACTTTTAAACAAATAGACAATTGGTAAATTGTTCAGCTCTCTTCCTGAGTATTACGGTGATACTGTAATAAATGTGGGTATGTTCCATTTGTATTTACGTCTCCGTTTATAGGTTCGTTAGATTTTAGTGATTAGTGGTTTGATTATGGGAAGTCGGTGTTGGGAAAATATTTCCCAGCCCGAGTAATTAGCCAATTTCTAGGAACAGACGTCATAATTACAGTTGTTAAGAGACTTTGCAGTGGCATGGATTGGTTTCGTAGTTTGAGATGGGGTCAGACTAGCATAAGTAGCATAAGTGGGCATGGAGCCAATTAGTTCCTATCTTAATTCAGAGGTGTTGATTGATTTGTGCCTTTCGGTGGGAGATATTCGAAACAAGAACTACTGTTTTGTGCCATGGAATAATTGGGAAGAGGTCATCCCTTTGTTTGGAGATGCCTTTCATTGTAGCAGTTGGTGAAAGTGCACGTGCTAAATGTGGTTTAGACGGTTGTTTTTATTGACCCAGGAATGGAATAGGAAAATAGGTCCCTGCATTGGGTGTTTGAATTGTGTTATGTGCTTCATGCCACGGCGTGCTGACAAGGAAAAGCCGTGTAATTGTGAAGTTATAGTTGTGACATTGTGGTCATTCATTTATTGATTAGAGAAAAAAAAATTATAGTCTTTACGCGTTACGAGAACTTCCAGTTGACAACGAATGTTGTCGGGAAGTCCTTGGAAATGGGAGAAAACAAGGGACTTCCAGCCCAACCTCACGCAGGTGTTTGACTCACTCGGTAGAGGAACCCTTGTGCGTGTAACAATACGTTCGATCCATTACTTGCTAAGCAGTATAAAGTCATAATGAGAAAGTCATAATGAGAAAATCAACATTGTTGACAAAGCCCATATATACCACCAGGAAAGATTATTTATGAGAACACTTTATACAATTTCTACTAATCCGCGTGAACGATCTGGCTTTCCATCATAAAAGGCTACTCAAGATTTCAAGTAATAAATGTTACTCCAGACTGGGAAATCTTACTCGATATGTATAAATGCAGCCTTCTGATTCGTCAGAAAATTTTCGAGCATGATTTGGAGTCAAGTAAAGTTTTATGACTTCAAGGCCAGGTAAAATGCTTTAATTCTATATCTTAGCTTTCATTCAATGACTCTAGTACTTTTCATGAAGTCATTGTACCAGGGTTAAAAAAAAAGCATGTTATGGTTAACCAAAGATAAGATTATGTCTCGTCATTAGCCCTTTCCTATTAAATATTACAGTTACGCATGTTTAGAAAAAATACTTAAGGGCCAACAAGAGTTTGTTCTTTATGAACAGGTCTGTTTTATATATAAAGTTTGAGAGTGAAAGTGAAATGGAAGAAACAATCACTTCTAAATATTGTCATTAACAAACAGGTGCACTTTATACGGACGTATTCAATATAACAGATTTTACTCTATATGAAGAATATGGCACTTAAAAGAGATTTGTATATTTTAAAAGTTATATATATATATATATATATATATATATATATATATATATATATATATATATATATATATAGTACTCTCCTGTCATTCTTTGATCAAAATTACTAGAGTCTCCACTTCTAAAGTGAAATCTTTTTAGTCCACACCTCATTTGTTTTTATGGACAATAGTTCCAAGTCCTCTTTCTTAATTTCATAGCGAGTTTCAACCTCTATATTAAGGACATTATCCATAAGGGACATATGCTTTATGTCGATGAAGATTGTGTAGACAGATTTCGCTGTATTAAGAAAGTGTTATACTTGACTTCTTTCTAACCTGACATCCTTCTGATATTTATAATATAGGTAAGTATGAAAGATTCCTGTCTTTAATGTGAACTTTACACTGTATAGCTCGGTGGATTCTGCTGAAGCCAAACTTGGTCTCCAAAAAGACTTCATTTAAAAGTCAAAAGACAGGAGACTTAGTAGCAAAACGCATAATGTAAAGTAAGACATCCTCGTTACTCTGTTAACCATTACCTGCATTCCCACGATGAGGGGACAAATAGCCGTAAGGCTAAATACATTCGTTAAGAACCTTCGCTTCTGTATAATTTATGGTTATCTATAACTAAGCAATTATAAGTGCAAACATGTATGATTGACTTTGTTTCCATCACAAGTAATTTTATTTAAATTCAACGTTATAACAGATGTAATCTCAAATCAAAGAGACAATTCTTTTATTGACTTTATTGTAAGAAAGAAGTTAAAATTATAAGTAAGATTTTATTATCCCTGCGCGTTACGATCTTAGATAATATTATCCAAGCACACACGTGTTTTGCACGTGACGATAAAAGTCATGTAAAAATCATATTCAGAAAAAAAAAATTATTTGGTCAAATGTTTCAGCTTCTACTTTGGTGTTGTCGGTGTTCGCCTCTTGCTTGAACTGGGTCTACTTAAATTTCGATCCTTGTATCTGAATATCTTTACGCAGTGCCGTCCAAGGATACTAAATTCGGAAACAATCAGATGTCCTTCCGGCCCTACTGCGCATGCTTCAACAGCTCCTGTCTCGTCGGTCGGACACACAAGCTGTTCTAAAAGAACGCCTCTTTCGGTGTAAGAATTGATTGCGTGGTTCAAAATGTCTCCGATAATCAGCTGGTCCAGAGGATTGATGCAAATTCCACTGGGGACCATGGCAAGCCCTTTGCCAGTCGAATGTGGTTCAAACCGGTACAGCAGTCGCCCATCGTAAGAAAAGAATTTGATCAAGCGATCATCTGAGTCGCTTACTATAACCTCATCTTTGTTGTTTACACAAATCTGATAACCTACATTGTCTTTTGTTCTGGAACCTGCAGGAAATCTATTCAACAGTTTTCCCGCCCTCCGGTAAACTTCAACGGTTTTCCGTGTGGTGCAGACGACAATGTTATAGTCCCTATCACTGGCAATGCTGTATGGCGGATGAACAGTGGGAAACTCAAACTTGTAACTAGTGTCATCGGTGAACACTTGGACACGTTTATTGTTCTTATCTGCCACTGCAAGATCTCCGTTTGGGAGTTCGGTCACTCCCGTCGGTTCGTTGAACTGGCTCTTACCACTGCCTTTGGCGCCAAATTTCCGTTTGAAAACTCCCGATTCGTTGAATATCTGGATTCTGTGATTCATGGTGTCAGCCACGATGATATCACCATCAAGGCTGACGGTTAGTCCACGAGGGTACATAAAGTCTCCATCAATCGTCCCTTTCATCCCGATGGTTAACAATAGCTTGTCAGGTCTACAAAACAAAATAATTGTAAGACGATACCTATAGAAACTAGAGGTTCCTTATTTTCAGACCCTCGGATGATTTTAACGTTTTTACAAAAATAACATGTGATAATCAGACAAAATGTGACTAACCTTTATGTGTTGTTTTTTTCTCCTAGATTTCATTCTAATTTAAACGAGTTTGTTTAATTGTTTGTTTGGATTTCTGTCATGCAGAAAGATTTAGCGTTTCTTTTGCAGACTAGCGAGACCAGAAGTTAAGACTGGTTTGATATCGACTTTCCAAAAAATATCACAAACGTTTAAAATATCTCTGAACTATTCTATATTTCCACAATTGCAATGGCGATTTAGCACTAAAACTTATGTTTCAAGATCTAAACCTTTCTCTAAAGGGATTTTGGCTGATCAAATACTAAATATTTAGGGGTTATGAGGGGCTGTATACACCTCAACGATCTGCCATATGCATGTCTTATTATCTCATCTTATTATTCATTAAAATTTTTAAAATACGCTGCAGGTCTAGAATGAAACAAGCTATATTTTCGTTACTTTGGTATACATGATTTGTGATATTTGAATGTGAAAATACAAATTTGCAACTGAAGAAATCTTCAGGTTTGTGATATAAATCTGTTTCTTAATCACGTGAGCGTAACATTCAGGCCCAAATGTCATCAACATAAGTGTTAAAGGTAAGTCTAGACTTAAATTTATTTGATTGGTCAATTTTGTGTCAGACTTAAATTTAAGCCAATCAGATTGCTGGATTCCAGACTTAGTTCTTCTTGGTGAAATCCAGACCAGGAGACTCAAAATACTATGAGATATAAAACCATGTTGTGCCTGTAACAAAAGATTCAGAAACTTTACACCAGTAAGTTCTTTGAAATAGCGTCAGAAATTCAAAGTTTCTGGACGCTCATTGGAATTTTAAAACCTTCTGGTTTCAGTTTTTATAAAATAATTCATTTTCGTTAATGTCGCTATTACAATACGAAGGGTAGCATTCTCATCAATGTTCGTGATATTAGCTGTGACGTCAAGTGATACAGCGGCTGCTCAGACTACCCCATCCTTCAATTTGTACCTCTCCTTCTTCGTCTTCTTCTTCTTCTACTTCTTCTTCTTCCAGTCGAGAGCAAACAAATCCCCTTCATATATTGATACATCTCCCCTCCGACCTAGAGTATTAGATTTTTACCTCGCCTAAAGAAAGCTCTCGTGATAGTAATTGATGAATTATCATAAAACTATTGCTTCTTGATGACGTCACAGCAAAGTTGAGGTCTCGACAAATTGTTGTAGGCATATAGTGTTCACGATACATTCTGTAAAATGTATTCGAGTCACAATATTGTGTATTGGATATTAATCTTGCCCTTTATATATTAGCATACTTATAATATAGGCAATACTGAACATTTGTCGGCAATGGCAACAGCATCATTTGATGACGTTTACTGGTTTAAATTTATGAAAAACTCCGCTGGATGAGTCAGTAGGATCATTGCCTCATAACTGATTGTTTTTGTATTTGATAGATATAGAAAAGACACAAAATACTGTACATTAATGTATAAGTTGATACAACAACAACAACAACAACAACAATAATAATAATAATAATAATAATAATAATAATAATAATAATAATAATAATAATAATAATTTAGTTTAGAGTTTAGTTTAGTTTAGTTTAGTTTAGTTTAAACACATTGTATTGCCCATACATGTTGACTAATGGGGTCCGGCTACAAGTTTTTTCAATTAAAATTTTGGTTCCTTGCTTAGAATAAGCCCTTCCGATACAAGTTTACATGGACAGCGGCACAAAAGTAACATGGTGTCACACAATTATATTTAAATATACACGATTCATGCAAAAGAAGTAAAAGAGAGAGAGATAGAGAATTGATTACATAAATGAATGAAATCAATAATGAATGAACCGTGGCAAATATTGGACAAGAGTACACACACCAAAAGAATACACGAAACAATCAGTAGCTAGGAATGAAGAACGTCATCTTTTAGTTAATAAATATGGCAGCAGTAATTAGAGTTAAAAAAATCAAATTTTGAATATTTTTAAATAATATAAAGCGTTTCATGTTTTAATATATGTTTGTAATAATAATAATAATAATAATAATAATAATAATAATAATAATAATAATAATAATAATAATAATAATAATAATGTAACAAACATATGGTATGTGCTCCTTGCATTTACGTTTCTGTTTATAGCATTGTTAGATTTTAGTGATTATTTGTTTCATTATGGGGAGTCGGTGTTGTGAAGATATTTCTCAAACCGAGTAATTAGCCAGTTACAATGAGCAGACGTCATAATGTACAGTGTTCACGAGACTTTGAGGTAGCACGAATAAGTTTCGTAAAATGGACCCAATCTAATTTCCTAACATAAGGAATTCTCGTAACATTTTCACGTATACGTGTTTAGTAATTTGAGATAGGAATAATTCTTTGTATTAGGTGTTTGAGCCGTGTTTTGTGCTGCATGGCGTGAATTACCAATATACGGCTTGAAAAGGCTTAATGATGCGTCACACAAATGTGATGCGAGGAAAACCATGCAAGTCTGGAATTAGGGTTTTGTGAATGTGTGGTTGTTAGTTGATTAGAGGCAAATTATGTGTGGTCCTTGGAAATTGGGGGAAATATCGATCTCAAGCCTGACTCACGCAGGTGTTGTATTATTCGCTCATTAGTTAGACCCCTCGTGTGTTACCATAATAAGGACAATAATAATCACCATCATCATACCATCATCATTATCAACATCATCCATTCATTCATTATTAAACTGTTGGCATGACAAAAGAAAAGTCTACTTGCTGTTTCTTCTCGCCCGGTTTCTGTTCCACCACGGCGGCATGCATGTCCTCCACACTTTTATAGGTCTCTGACAGTCCATGGGACAGCAGCCACCCCTCCCACTCCTGCTTGTCCCTGTGGTCCTTTATCAACTCCAGACGACAATCGTGGGCTGGAAATGAATGAACGTTTTGCTTCAACTAATTATATGTATTTGGTGTTCCCCTACCTTTTCGAGAAAAGCAAGGAACATAGTATTCGCGTTTGTGTTCATCCGTCTATCTGTCCATTTGTTTGTTGATTCGCTTATCCGCTAGTCAAACTTTATAGTCTTCACTTTAACTTCTATGTCCTTTAAAATAAATCGATTTCACTGAATAGACTTATTTACCTTCACTCAAGGGTGTGTTGCGTACCACATCTGAGGTTCCCTCTACAAAGTCAAGGCCCAATTTCAGTATGTTTAGGTTTTCATATCTGTCTTTGAACTCTAAAGATGTTTAAGATAGAGGAGTAATACTTTGAACATTTATGTATTTCAACTTATTTATTTATATTTATATTTGAAAAGAAATAATTTTAAAAAGGAAGAAAAGAGAACTCGTGTGCAAAGCGGCGTATCTCCTGTTTGTTTAAAAATTAATATATTTAACTTCTGCCTCAGCCATGCACACAAACACAAGAAAAAACAAGCGAAAATACAGCGTTCAAACGTGAATGGAACACCGTGGGTCAATCTCAGGGCTCAAGCAAATGTCTGAATATTGTTCCGGTCAACCAATACAAGATTTCCACTGGGAAAATCGGAACAAAATCTAAATAAGACTTACTTTTAAAAAATAAACACGCGCGCACACACGCACACACACAGCTCGACATCCTGATAGAGGCTTTGGAAGCTTTAGTATTCATTAAAGAGAATAGATTTCATCTTAAAAGCTTGCTTAAAAACCAACATTTACTTTTCATGAAACTCAGATTATACTGATGTGGACAATCAGAATGCCAGTTTTAAAGTATGAACAAGTGTCGGCGTGCCTACAGCAGAACAACTTTCGCCAAGATACACAGATGGAGAGATAGATATAAGAATGACAAGCAGAGAGCCACAGTGACGTAGCGAGGCAAAGTGCCGCGCAGGGCCAACTACCAAAATTACGCCCCCACTCCATTCACATTATTTATGATATATACGGTACTCTTACCAAATTGCCGCTCCCTAGAAAGTGCCGCCCAGCGTCACTGCCCTCTTCGCCCCCCCCCCCCCTACCTACGCCACTGGAGTGGAGAGCCATATTGAATTCGACTATAGACAAAAATCTAGTTTTTACGACAGACAACATCTGAGTGACTAGCAGCATTGGTATATTTCTTTGATATATAGAATGACTGATGAACGAACAAAAGGAAAGATCTTAAATGACAGACAAATAAAAAGATAAACATATAGAGAGATCGAGAGACAGGTGGAATTACCATGAGGCCGTCTGCTAAAAACCTTAGGGGCTGTCTCATGGTAGTGTTCTCTCAGAGTAGGAGCGGGGTTCCTGGGTACCAGGGCTGTATAACCCAGCCCGTACATACGGAACCGAGACTGATAGTCTACCATGGTGAATTCTTCACCTATAATAATAATAATAATAATAAGAATAATAATAATAATAATAATAATAATAATCATCATCATCATCATCAACAACAACAACAACAACAACAACAACAATATATCTAGGACCACCATAAAGCCGGCATTTTCTGCCTAGTTAGAGTATTTAGATACTAAATTCTCGGTTTATATAAATTAATTTATAATACGGGTTATATAAATTAATTTTTAATATGGTTTATATACATTAATTTTTAATATGGTTTATATAAATTCATTTTTAATACGGGTCATATAAATTCATTTTTAATATAGTTTATATAAGTTCATTTTAATACGGGTTATATAAATTTATTTTTAATATGGTTTCGATTCATTTGTAACACATTTGACCGTCGTAGATTCTCTTATAAACTTAATTGGCGTCCTAAGGTGATAGAATTTTCTCGAATTGTTCATAAACAAGACGAATAAGTTCTGATTACTTCGTGGCTGTTTTAGATTATTAAACTGTTAACCTTGCAAGAGAACTGTATATATTCTAGCGTATCTACATTATGGTTACTAGAAATTTACTTAATTAGGCTACATATTTGGTACCTGTGCATGCATATGTCTACGGAAAAAGTTGTAAAGAAAATGAGAGGGGGGGGGGGGGAGTTCACCATGGAAATATTTTATTTAATAGCTCTAATAACGTAAAGACGTCATACCAAATGCCACGTCTTCATTAAATCTTTCGGGCAGACAGAATATCGTGTTCAGGTTTTTCACACATATAAATGCCACGTCTTCATTAAATCTTTTGGCGGCCAGAATACCTTGTTCAGGTTTTTCACACATATAAATGCCAAGTCGCAAGTTAATAGATTTAGTTTACGTATACTGCAATTAAACTCGATACTGTGTCTATGTTTGTGATATTCAATCCAAAAAATCGGTAAGACAATGGACCATGTACCTATATATTCGTGTGTCTCTTTGATTTGCTCACTTGTGCACCGACCTCCTATCCAGATAGGTAGATCTTGTGCACATTATATATATATCTTACCTGCAAATCAACAGACAGTTACATTCCAATCCTACCTGCATATCAGCAGACAGTTACATTCCAATTTCGACAACTCCCTAAAACTCGAGGGATATAGATGATTGTTTTCTTAGCTTTAAATAATTACTTTAAAGAAAGCTGGTTTAAAAGCCTGCTTGAATAAGATTCACAATGTTTAAATTTCACCTATTCAATATACAAGTACAAAGCAGAGACACATACGTGTAACACGTATAAATGCCGAGTAATGACTAATAGATTTAGTTTACGTACATTACAGTTTAACTCGATACTGTGCCAATGTATGTGCTATTTAGGCCGATACAATTGGTAAGGCAGTGGTCCATATACCTGTACAGGTGTCTCTTTGATCTGCTCACCTGTGCTCCGATTAACTATCCAGATAGGTTGATATTGTGCGAATTATATATGTATATATTTATGTTACCAACATACACTTAAAGTCCAGTTCTCCCACCACCACCACCCCCTCAGCCCTCCAAAATGAAATGAGGGAATCAGATGAGACTTCTGATAGATTAAAACAATACCTACAAAAACTGATTTTAAAGCCCATGAGAATAGGATTAGTAATGTTTAAATCTCACCAATTCAATATACAGATACAAAGTATAGATCTAAACATGTAACAGCCGAAATAACCCGTACTTGATATGCATAAATCCCTCATGACATGTACTATATATATTTATTAGTATACACGTATTCTATTAAATACATATGACATAAATATGAAGTTATATTTAATTAATGTACTCACCGGCAGCACTTAATCTCTTCCTTGAAAGTTGTAGTCGACAAACGTCTCATGTAATATGATAGACTAGCCTCCCCTTGCTAGCGACGCGTTCTTGGCAACAACAAAGAGCTGCCTGATGACTGGTATTTGCACCTCTGACAGTAATCGATTTGTCACTGGACTCTTTATGTACACACATATATATTATATTAGGAATGCTACCGTGTGGGGCGATCGATTTATTTCATAGCATGTCAGTTAAAAGATCAGCTATTAAGATTCATTGACAATTACAATATGAACGTTGTCAAATCAATAGGAATTTTTAGTACAGATGTATATCTTATAGGTTGTTTCTTGTGGTAATTACTGTAATTACCATAACGTTCGAACTTTAGAATTTGTATGACAATAAATCATGTTAATTGAATTGACCAAGATCGTGTCTTGACCAATTTGTTGATGTTCTTTTAGTTCTTCTTGCTGTTGGTGGTATTGTGTTTAACTATTCCCTTTTGATTAGGAGTTATCGTCTTGTTTCGAGGTCTAATTTGCTGTTAGTTTTTATATTCAGAACATTTCTTCACATTGATATATAGTAACATTCTCAAGTCATGTTATAATAATAGAAACAAGAAAAACAACTTACATGCGTAGTTGTGAATGGTAAGACATCCTGCCTTCCCATTCGTACCTAGTTACTCCGGGATTCAAGGGTTTGATTACAAATATATGTGCAAATAATAATAATAATAATAATAATAATAATAATAATAATAATAATAATAATAATAATAATAATAATAATAATGAGGACTTAGTACAGCGCTTAATCTTTAGAACTTTTATCCGCTTTACAATATTGGATAACACATAAAGACATATATATGGACACGATTACAAAAACAAATACCATGAAATTACGGACAAAAAACATGCTGAAAATAATTAAGTTCATGAAACATTGCTAAGTCTTAAGTTTGTTCTTGCAATCGAAATAGGTGAGTTTTAAGAGCACTCTTGAATGAGATCACAGTGTCATTGTGTCTAAGTTCAACATGCAATTCGTTCCAGTTAGCTGGGCCCTGGTACGCAAAAGAACGTCGTCGGTAGGACTTCGTATTGATAGTGGGAATAATGAGAATACGAGTGTCGGAAGAGGAACGTAAGTAGCTAGAAGGGGTGAACACGTGCGTGAGGTCCGATAGGTATTTTGGACTGGTGGCAGTCAGCGAAATGTAGCATAGAGAACATATTTTGTGTTTGATTCTGGAGCGAACAGGTAACCAGTGGAGGTACATAACAGGAGGTAGGAGTGCTCGGTTCTTGGTACTCTAAGGATGATCCAAGCAGCTGTGTTTTGAACTCAAAAACTCTCAATCAAAATAAAATATACAAATTGACTGAAAGCTCTCCTTACTGGAGCGTCAGATGTATCTATAGCTGGTTTTATGATGAGATGGTATATCATGGCCGTCTGTCAAACTCGTAAATGTAACAACAAATCCCGTAAAAATGATAACCGTAAACGCAATACAATTTTCAATGGTAAATGTAATAAGCTCCAGTAAATATAATAAACGTCAACCGTAAAAATTTAATAAAAGTCAACCGTAAATGTAATAAACGTCAACCGTAAATGCAAAAAAGTCAACCGTAAATGTCATAATTCCAATATTTGTAAATCTTCATAAACATTTCCCATAAATGTAATAATATCAAAAAGTGATTGCATATAGTGGTGTACTAATGGTAAATGGCGCCCGGGGCGACATTGATGGTCCAAAGGGCCAGAATACGAGGCCCGAATTTTTATCAGCTCTTTTGGCGCCCCAAGACCCCTGGCGCCCTAGGCAACCGCCCCGTCCCCCCCCCCCCCCCCCGTTAGTACGCTACAGATTGCATATGCTTCGTGCAAAATCACGTTCGATATTACCATTACTCATTTACACTCTGTCTAGCCGGAGCAGTGTAAAGTTTTGGTAGTTGTTGACGATTTCAGCTTTGGAATATCGATTTTAGTTTTATTGTATAGATTGCTCGGGTTATTGTCTTGTGTAAACTATTTGATGTGTAATACCCAAAATTGGTAGATTCGCTATACCAAATATCTCGGGGCCCCGGGTGGCCGAGTTGTCTAAGGCGCTCGCATTTACAAATCACTGACATCTCACCTCTGTCCGCGTGGGTTCGAGTCTCGGGCTCGGCCAACGTGGGTATGTGAGAAAGCTTCCCGGGGTTTTCTCGAGTTCTTCCTCCACAAAATATACTGGCCGCCATGTATAGCCTATCATGTGCTGAAAAATGGCGTTAAACCCAAATCTACCAACCAACCAAATATCTCAACTGATAGTGTCTGCTCCCCTATTATAATTCATATGATATTGGACCATATCTTTCAATAGGATTATATGATCCTTGATTTACATGAATATACGCCACCTGGTAGATTGTGTGTGAAATAAATGCGTACGAAATATCAGTAAAGAAAAAGAACAGTTTGAAAATAAAGTGTAACCTCGTTTTGCAAACCACCAACGGGAAGAGATTATTTTGGCTGTTTAAGGGAGGTGGTTATTGGCGGGGGCGGGGTGGGTTGGGGGTAATATGTGAAGGTTACATTGGGAAAAATCAGACACTGCCTGAGTAGTGTGGTTAATAGTTTTAAGGAGGTGACAATTATGGAATGTTGTACTGTATAACAATTGTGGGAGGTTGGGCTGTATAAGTTTTCTTCATTTACTACTAGAATGCAGATTTATATTTGTAAATTAACAGATATAAATTTTGCTGAACGTACAAGAAGGAGAGTGTGCTATGCAATATTTTATCAGCAATAAACATATTGTGCTTTTATTTTCATCGTTTCTAGGCCAGATCTTCTTTAAGAAAGGACATACCCTAATATGGTTGACTGATGATGCTGATGAAGCTAAAAAATAGAAAACAAAACAAAACAACACAACAGACGTAACGACGCGTTGAACATGTATGTTTAATGCTGTAGCAATCCTAATAAACGGTACGTCTAAATCTAAATTGGTTGCAAAACTTTAAGCACCATATTGATGCTCTGTCAAACATGTATAGTAATTAAATTTTGAGGAACCATTTTCAGGAGTCATCAAAATCATGCAAAAAAACTTAATGTTTCAATAGATCAGCAAACAAAGTTCGCTGAAATCCTAATATTTTCTGCATTGTATTAGTCTCTATCGTCGACACCAGATCATTCAGAGGTATTTGGGATAATTCATTATGAAGCTAAGACAATTCATTCTGTGACATGGGCACTTTTCTTTTTGACTTTGGGATCAAGGTCACAGTCTTAGAAAATTTGCGTTTAAGTTTTGTTTATACTTTTTACAATAAATTTATTTATATTTCCTAAACCCCGTGATGAATTTTCTTTATACTTGAGGCAAATCATTATGAATCTCAGACAATTAATTCTTCGATACGCTCGCTCACACCTTCACTTTAGGTCAAAGTCTCAGTTATAGAAAATTTGCTTTAAGGATACGGTTGAAATTCTTTAATTTGCGTATATTTCCTAAACTCCTTGATGGATCTTTGTTCATACTCTGGATGAATCATTATGAAGCTAACAAAATTCATTATGCGACACGGTCACTCAGCCTTTTGACCTTGGAACCAAGGTCAAATGGTTTACAAGAATGTCTTGATTGTGTGGGCTTGACATGCAGGCACTGGCCTTCTATATATAACTGTCTATTTAGAGGAGAGTTGACTACCGGGTTCCAGTGCTGGATTACCCAATAGGCAGACTAAGTACATGCTTAAGGCACAGCAAAGCAGGGATACCAAACAAACAAGCAAAAAAAAAAAAAAAAAAAAAAAGAGAAATTACGATTTAGTATTGTTTTTATTTTAAATTACATATGGGAGAGGGGGGCACCATAATCTTTTAAGTGTTTAGGGCCTCTAAAGGTCTTAATCCGGCTATGCCGAGTTCCCAAGTGAGTGTGTCGTGAGTGTGTCTGCTACGCACGAATGCCTTATATTCCCGACTAAGTTACATCCTTGTTCGGGTGTGTGTACTTGGTCCAGAGGGTATGTGGGTTGGTGCGTGCAGGCAAGACGACGGGCACCCTAACACGCAAACCCGGATTCGATTTTTGGTAGGGAACAAATTATAATTCTCTAACCTGTATAATGCGTATTGTATAAAGATCTAAGTGTCAAATATAGAGAGAAATATTTCAGAAAAAGACCAAATATGTTTAAATTTATAGAGCTTATGAATATCCAGAATACTGGAATTTTTAATAATTTGGCCACTTACATTTATAAAGCTTTTAATCATAGAAATACCGTCGTATATGCATAGATCTTGTAAATATTTTGACTGACCACCATTTCAATATGAATTTGAATTACATATCTTCTGATTTTATCTTCGTATTATTACCTTTAATAATGTGTATATCTCTTTCTCCCTACGGAGAAGTTTTATGAATTAATCTGCTTATTTCATTTGCATGGATTTGCATCTGCATGCATATGTAATTTCGTTTCTTAATATGATTTCTTTGTGTATTGTAGAATATAGATGATGATATCTTCTTGTTTATTGTGCTATCTGCCATTCAATTCAATTCATTGAAAAAATGTATCCTCACAGTCCGTTGGGGCTATTGGAATGAATAAAGACTCTTGTATTCTTCTTATAATAATATTCTTGTCATATATTCCCCTGGTTCACTCGAACTAATAAAGCTAGCTCCTTTTAATTCCATTTACATTTATTCTGTGTAATATCATGAACTCTGATCTTGAAAAGTTACCTCCTCAGAGGCTAAATACACAACTAAATGAGCTATTTCCTCAGATTTCCCAAGACCGACCCTGGCTAGAAATTCTTCATACGCCTGCAAAATATGATAGTGCCATGTAAATATAAGCCATTCAGTTAAAGGTACTCATAACCGAGAGAGAGAGAGAGAGAGAGAGAGATTGATTGATTGATATTTTTATTTCCTCCGTATATTACGAAGAGTACAATCAATAGTATAAAGAATACGTAAAAATGGAAAGTAACAGTACTTAAAGGTTAGAAATAACATACATGTACAAATGATCATGCGTAAGTAAATGCATATATGGTGAACATTTACCATGAGAACCAAGGAAAATTAACTTGATATATCGTCGGGTCATACTTTGTTTTCATCATTTGTTTTTCTACACATTATAACAGTGGGATTACCATTTAAGTGAACACAACTGGCACAGTTGCAAAGTTGCTTTGAAGATTTCCTGCTACAGCGAAATGAAAATAAATTTCAGAAAATTAATTAAATGATTAGCATTACTAAACCTTAAACAGCTAGCAACACGCAGAAGTAACAGCAAATCTCATTAACATTAGAGATAACACAATATACTTATTACAAAATTCTTTATCAAATGCTGTCATTGCTTGCTTGATATAAAAGTGCTGGGATCGTTTTCTGTTGCGATGATGTAAGTACTACCAATGATGAACTGCACAGAATATATGGTGTTAATTCACTAAATTATAGTGTTACTGACAAAGCTTTAACTAAGAATACGCTCATTATCAGCATCAATAAGTCAAACCTTTGTTGTATATTTGCTCCACATGGAAGCAAGAGTTAAAATACATATGAGATGGAAATACTTCAATTGTTCATTGCTTAAGAGACTTAACAAATCACGGGTCATCATTCCTAAGAGAGTATTCATCAAATCAATATTGGACATTCAATCTAAGTGCATGTAAACATGCACACCAAATTTATCAATAATATGACACCAAAACTTGTCACGGTCTTGTGTAAGAAAACTATACGAATAGAAAATGATCAACGACTGAAGCGCAGACTGTTTGACAAGGAGTACACGCAGTTTCTTCCTGAGATGAAAAAAGTTTAGTCACGATATTGGCAACGAGCCGACATGAGTCAAGAGATCCTGGAAATCGTTTTCCTATTTCCCATATTACAGAGGGAATCAAACTGCCATTAAGCAATAACTTCTGAAATCGACTAAGAGAAATATCTTCATAAAGTCTACATTTCAAAGCATTTTCATATAACAGACGGACTTGGAATTTAACAATACTTTTCCATTTAGATTTATTAACCGGGAATCGACCTTGAAGAATGTACGATTCTATAACGTCTTTTAGATTAAATTTATCCAGCAGTTTATACGTTTCTGGAATAAAGTCGGTTTGTTTAACTTGCAATCTTGGGATCTGATAGCTAAAGAGACGGAGTAAAAATACTTGTTTTGCAAAATAAACTGCAGACAGCCTGCAAAGTTGCTCAAAGAAAATTCGTTTTTTTATATCGATGTAAGGTTTAATTGGTAATATACCTAATAGGCGTAACGCAACGTCAATTCGTGTATATCGAGAGATACTTTGTGTATGCTTAGCGCAAAATCGATGGCCTCTCTCAAGTACAAGTATATTCTGAGGGCTTGGGTTAAACCAAGTTTCACAACCAATCAACGCTCTGGGTATTGCAATAGTTTCATATAAAATCTTAGATGTGAGCGGATTAAAACCATTCTTATTTACTCTAATATCAATAAAACTGAATAACGAACTTTCAAGTTTATCTTTAGCCTCTGTAAGTTTGGTATCTATTCTGCTATACTTTGACACGTTGACACCTAAATGTCTACATGACTCTGTTTCGTGAACACTCTCAAAACCCAAGAACCATTGCTTATGGTTTCTTTTGTAGTCAGATGAGCTTTCGTTGACTACTATAATATTAGTTTTCTTGGAATTATATCCAAAACTCCACTTTATAGAGTACTCGTTACATTTAATCTGTAACTGATCCGAGCCTGACTTCAAATGACTTAAAAGAAGCATATCATCTGCTACAGTAGGACACGGGCAAGGGTTATAAAAAAAATACAAAACCGTGCTTACACGTTGATAAAACTCCCAGAAGTTCATTTACAAACACAATGTAAAGCCACGGGGATAATATCTCACCTTGGCGTGTTCCTTTTAAACCAGGAAATCTTCGAGAAATTCTTTTGGAAAGAATAACTCTGCTATACATATTTGAGTACAAGCAGACAATCACTTTCCATATTCTGGGATTGATACCAATATGATATAATTTGTAAAATAAATCATCATTCCATACGTTGTCAAAAGCTTTCTCTGTGTCAAGAAAAGCTGCATACAACTTGCCTTGATTTTCATTAGCGTAACAAACTAGTTCATGGACTAAAAGGAAGGTAATGTTACAACCCAGACCCTTCTGAAAGCACCCCCCCCCCCCCCGTAGAGGATTAATTGAAAACTCAGAAAATGTAATATCATTATATATCCTATTTAATAAAATCGTTTCAAAAACCTTACAAATAACTGGTGGAAGTGTTATAGTCCGATATTTATTCGGATCACCTTTTGTTTTATTCTCTCCCTTGAAAAGCGTTACTATCAGACCTTCGTTTAGTTGATCAGCAACATGCACAAATATCAACATAGAGTTGAAAAGAGTAACCAAGGCTGACCTAACTATAGTTCCACCGTACTTAAGATGTTCATAATTTATATTATCTACTCCACCTGCCTTACCACATTCAACATCAGAAAGTACAGATGAAAGCTCATCATGTGTTATGTAATCTGACACTCCACTACAGGATGACTCCTTCCATGTTCCGACGATTTCGCTAACTTTCTTGTGTGTTATAGAGTGTGTTTCAGGAAGACTTTTAGGCTGGTTCAGAAATTATCATTACATTAGAAAACAAAGATTTATTCCTGGCGGACAGTCTGACAGGAGACATATACAGACTACTTTGCCTCGGTGATTAATATTAGGAACTCTTCCACTTCCTAAATTTCCTTCAACAAACATTTTGGATTGTGCAACCGATGCAGCTTGCTTTAATATGAGATTAAATATTTTAGGTATGCCACGACGTAACTCATCAGTTAGTAACTAAACATTCCAGTGCTAGCTACAAAAAGCATCAATAAATAAAAGAAATCGAAGTAATATTGAACTAAAAACAAGCTATCACTCTTTATATCTCTACTTTTATGGAAACTTCTTATTACATTTACGGTTAGTGGAATTTTTATATATACGGGTTGACGTTTATTACATTTACGGTTAGTGATATTTATTACATTTACCGTTTATGTTATTACATTTACGGGAGTTTATTACATTTACGGTTTAAACGTGTCACCTTGGCCTGTTTTGATATAAGCAGAGAGTACCAGTGCTTATTAAAATTCGTCTAAGATGCATTTATTTGATTTTAATGAGATGTTATCAATCTTCAACGCATTAAATAACATAGCATCTCTCATACTATTGTTTACCCTACATATTATTTTCAAACATAAAATATATAGAGGACGAGCAATTTTAGCCATTCATGAATATTGTAAATGGGAGGAGGTGGTTGCCTTAAAAATATATCTACGTCATCTCATCAATAAATTGCATGTTAATTTTCCAATAATATATTCCTTTTCTTGTCTTTAATAACGAACAAAAACTGGATATATCCTACACGTTTCTAGAAGCGGGGTAGATTTGTTTGATTTCAAGCGAATTTCTCTGTTAGCATAAGGGAAAAATCTAAGTAAACCTGCTGCTAATACAAATAAATTCCTTTTTAAGTAGTTCTTTTCTTTTTAAAAATAATTTGGCAGAAGTTATTTCTTTAAATAAATATACCTGGGTAATGTTTACTCGCTATAAGTTTAATTTGTGGACTATGTTACAAGTTTTCTGAGCGAAGTGAATTGTCATTCAGACATAATCAGTGAAGGTGAAGTTTTAGCTAAATAGATCTAATATTAAACAAAAACAAACATCAAACAAACTGTGATAAAATTAGGAAGAAATCAAAATAATACTGGACACTCAGCTTTTCAACTGTCTGAGCTGCATCGTAGATAAATACACATATACACGTACGCCAAGCTCTTACCTTCTTTAATGTCGTTAATTACTGCTTTAAAATAGTTTATACGTGATCAAGAACAAACAAAAGCAAATTTGGTTGATTTCATACAGATTTCGATAGTGTATGTATTTGATATTTATCAGAAACTAGGTCGCGAATATGATAACTTTACATTTCTTTACATAGCAGTGGTCAGTGAATTAAAGGGTACACCCAAACCCTCCTATACATTACAATAATCTGGTAGTTCGCCTACTCTAAGGAGAAGGGAAAAATATGGTTTATACAAGCAGTAATTAATGTAATTTGGAAAACGGGCCGAAATGTATTCAATCTTCGGAGCTATCACGCAACCCTTATGCAGTATTCGTGAAGCTCTTGTCCCCTATAATGTTTTGCCGTCCTTTGAGGGATGATTTAGTCTGATTTCAGTCAGCTGCTTTTCTCACATAAGCAAACCTAAGCTCAGGGTGCAGATTCAGGGTCGGGGTGGGGAAACCAGGAGCTGCGTTGATCCTCGACTTATCCAGGAAAGTACGACTCTGCACGAGGAATCTATGAAAATAACTCGAGAGTATTACGGAACTACGGTTATACCGCTCTTATCCAGAGAACCACAACCTTATGGATAATCTCTGCAAAATAGCCACAGAACAGCAACACCAAAACCAGTATGTATTTCCTAGAGCTGGTTTTATTCAGGAAACCCTCTACTATATTTGTACCATTTGTACCAACCCACCTGAGCTTCTCTCACCTTCTTCGAAGTTATTTCTGCAACAGCTTACAACTGACTAAAATGCCCAAATCAACGTTTATATGCCCAATTTTTCGAATTGGATTTACCTTATAAGCTCAGTTTTTGATTGGCTAATGCATGACCGATGGAGAAAAAAAATGATTGTAGAGAATTCCTGTAATCTGATTGGCTAACAATGACAAACAGTTTGTCTCCATTTCTGACAATCAGATAAAGATGGACTAGAATGATTCGTGGAACTTAATTAAAGCGATATTTCTCTCGCCAAAATCATTATGGTGCTAGCTGTTTTAAAACTAGTGCTAGTTTTCGTCTATCTGCAATTTTCAAAGACAACTGCAAGAACCAGATGGTTGCGTGTGCGTTAGTGCAGGCATGAATGGGCGTGTTTCATTAGTAACGAATTTACACTCCTGATTCGTACTCTGATATACTGACTGGAGACCTAAGGTTACGATAAGAACAGCCGAGGTTACGTTAAGTCTACAAGTCCGTTGCTTGATAGATAGATAGATAAATAAAGAGTTTCCACAGTCACTCCAAAGTACAGGACTTGTATATCTTGTAGATCTAAGGTAACCTCAGCTGATGCTCATTACATGTTTTTTTTATATTTATTCATTCTGTAAAGAAAGAGATAAATTCTTGCTAAGGCAGTTTATAATAATTAGAATTAGAAAATATCTCCGTTATTCTGCTTTATCTCTAACATTTTGTCTCTTTTTTCGTGACAGTCTGAATACATCCATAAAAATATCTAAGGTCATGCTGTCAACATTTAGAATCAACAATTGTACGATGAAATCTCTCTCTGTTTTACTTTATTTATTGAAATCCCATTTTGTCTCAATAACAGAAATTAAAACAAACAAATAATAATATTAAGTAGAATTATATGTCTGTAAAACACGTATCCCCGCGATTCCATGTTTTGATCACCGTCCCAAAGTTTGTTCCTCTTGGGTAGGTCTCTGAAGATAAAGACTGCCCCAATGGCAAATGTCAGTTGGGTATGTGCATTTTCCTTTTAATGCTCAATAAGTATGTGCACTGTTAGGACAGGACTCTAAATAGTTTCCAAGCTATGACCCAGGGGTTCACAAACTGTAATCCAAAGGCTAAGTCCAACGGGGGGGGGGGGGGGGGGGGGGGTAAGAGTGGATCCCAGGGTCAATGTCAGTTGTATGTACACATATGTCTTCATGCCCAGTAAGTGTACATATGGTTATAAGGTGGAAATCTCAATAGTTTCCAAGTAATGACCCAGGTACATAGTCCCTGGGGTAGGGAGGGACCCCGGGTCAATATAAGTTGCATGCATACATTTTTCTTTTTATGCCTAGTAAATCTGTACATGGTTATGGGGTGGGGATCTTAATAGCTACCAAGTTATGATTCAAAGGCTAAGTCCATCGGGTAGTGATAGACCCCTATGGTAAATGACAGGTGCATATACAAATCTGTCTGTTCATGGCCAGTAAGTGTATATACGGTTAGAGGGTTGAGATATCAATAGATTCCAAGCTATGATTAAGGGACAAAGTCTCTGGCTTAGGGATGGACCCCAAAGACCATATTAGTTGCATGTAAAAAAAACTCTCTTTTCACGCCTAGTAAGTGTATGTATATATATATATATATATATATATATATATATATATATATATATATATATATATATATATATATATATATATAGATAGATATAGATATATATAGATATATAGATATATATGGCTATTGGTTGGGGACCTCAATACTTGCTATGTTATAGCCCGGGGACTAAGTCTTGGGGCGGGGTTATGGAAAGACCCCAGAGCATGACCGAAAGGTCCAGGTCTGATATATGTGACACTTGAACTATTGATCACACTTGCAAATTCTCAGACACTTGAGACAAACAACTCTGGAGTATTTCAAAATTGATGTAAAATCACCCCTTCCTCGCCCCATCCCCAACCCCATGGAAAAGATCGAAATTCCAAACGTTTTGCCACAATCTCCATTCAGAGGACTATCACTGACTCAAGTTTCATGTATCTGTCTTTAATGGGATATAGTATTCACCTACCCTACAGTTTGTTTGTACCCGCCCCCACCCCCACCGATTTTAAAAAAGAAAAGCGTCAAGGATATAAAAAAAAATGCACAAAACTTGAGTAATTTAATTCATTGATTTATAATTACTAACCTGATTGTCGCCAGGGGGTCCCTAACACTATCATGTTGTTCGCGTTTCAAACCAATCAGAAGTTTTCAGGGTAAACGACGAGCCCGCTTGCTGTCCTTTTCCGGTTCCTGGAAAAGTCCATTTTCAGTGATACAAAGAAGGTAAAAACTGTGTCGTCTGCATCCAATATTTGTAATGTCCAGCTTTAATATTTCTCAAAACATTGAACAACATAAAAAGGGCAAGCGGTGTAACTCTTATGTACATGGGTTGAAAAAGATGTAACGCCCAAAGTAACGGAATTATTCGGCACTTATCGCAGACGATAAACGATATCACTCCTGTTGTCTGAAAGAAATAGACTCTCCCACGCATGTATGGTGGCCATGTTAGTAAAGAAACTCCTGTTTGGTTTGAAACGCGGACAAGATGATAGTGTTAGAAATCCCTTGGCGACAATCAGGTTAGAAATTATAAATTGATGAATGAAATCACTATGTTTTGTGCATTTTTTTATATCCTTCATGCTTTTCGTTGTTAAAATCGGTAAGGGGGTACAAACAAACGGGAGAGTATGCGAATACTATAGGAGCAATTCAAGGACAAATCACTCGTACTTATGTATGTACGTACATCCGTGCGTACGGATACGCTGCATCAATCTATCCTCGCGCTTCTTTGAAAGAGCCGGGGATATTATGGTACAGCTCTCCGTAAGTAATGAGAAAATAATATTCTTCTTCTTCTTCTTCTTCTTCTTCTTCTTATTATTATTATTATTATTATTATTATCCTATTGCAAGAAATTATCAAAATTTTACGCATTAGTCACTTTTTACATTTATTTGCTTCTTAATCCAAATCTCATTTTATTATATGCATCTTTTCTGTCTAAACTACAACTGCATCCACTGCTTCTTACAGACTCATTCCTCCATCGATAACAAATTCTTGTCCGGTAACATAGGCTGACTGAAAAAAGAAAAGAACTGTGATTTTAAAAATATGTACATACATTGTGAATATACCGTTGATAAGACACTTTAAAAAAAACGTTACACACACACACACACACACACACACACACACACACATATATATATATATATATATATATATATATATATATATATATATATATATATATATATATATAATGAGAGAGAGGGAGAGACAGAGAGTGAGTTCGCAGTCAAAGAATTATTGAGCTTACTTTTATATTTAAAAAAAATTTCTTTGTTTTGATTGGTTAAAATGTTAGACACTATGACTGCTACAGTACTTGTGCATGAGAATAAGGGTTGCTTTACTGCTGCGTTGCGTTATCTTTGCGTTACGTTGCATTGCATTGCGAAACCGTTACGAGTTGACGAGGATGCTTGTAACGGTGCAACCCTGCAAGGGTTACCACTATTACGATATGTCACAACCGTTGCGTAGTGTACTGGTAGCGGTGTGTTACGACCGTTTCGCCGAATTACAACCGTTGCCATCGTCATACTGCAAACCAGCTATTACACTCTTGGATAAGAACTGTTCCTTTATATTTGAATATTCATCTTCGATGCGCACCTCAAATACAAGTTTAAATGTGTACATATCAGAACTGTACAGATTTATAACTTTCATTAGGAAAACAATTAGATTTCATATTTTAAGAAAAAAAAATTAAAACTAAATCTAAAATGAAAAGTTGACAAAACGAGATAATTTGTATGGGCCTCTTAGGTTTTGCATACATTTTTTTATTACATCCAACAATTTAAAATAACGTTTAAACATGGACATGTGCACTAAAAAAATTTCGAGATAGCGATATTTGAAAATAAAAAAAATTAAAAAAAACAGCTGAATGCTAGAGAGGAGAGAATTCATGCAATAAGTACTGAAATTGATTGCACTTACGTTTTAGTATATAAATCATGATCTTTCAAGTTCTACGGCTTCCATTTAAAAGTATTATAGCCCTACCAGCAAGTTTATATTTATTTAAATTTTAAAATCAATTTCATTGTATGATACAGTGTTATTTCAGCGTATGATACACATAAGTAATGTATGATAAAGTGTTATTTCAGTGTATTTCAGTGTATGATATACGTACACAGTGTATGATACGGTGTTATTTCGGTGTATCATAGACATAAGCATTGTATGATACAGTGTCGTTTCAGTGTATGGTACACATAAGCAGTGTATGATAGTGTTATTTCAGTGTATGATACACATGGCACCTTTCTCAATACACATCAATTACACTATAAATAATTTTCACAGAAATTTAAAAATTTCGAAGCATTTTTATCTGTCTTTGCTTTCTCCATATGGCAAGAATCAGACAGATTTGGAAAGAAAGAAAGATATATAGAAATAATGAAAGACAGAAAGGAAACGTGACGTCCTATGCGTAACACAGGCCCGGAAAAGGGGCTTTGGAATTTTAAACACTAAAGAGTTGAAAAGAACGTGCTGAATGGCGTCAAATATGCGTGTTTAACGATATCAGATTTTAAATAACATACATGAATTATATTAATCAAAGACTTAGCAGCCAGCGACTGATCTAACAGTAACAAGAACAACAAAAATAAAAAAATAAATAAATAAAAACTTATTACATTACATTCAGCGCGAAGATAAGCGGCACACATATGCTACATATTTACGCAATTTTGTGCAACAAAAATAATTATACCTAGTTATCTGTATGAATAAGTACAAATTAATGAATAACCAGACTAAACAAGAGTTCCGCAAACAGCACAAGGTAAGCCTGTCTCGTGACCTTATCTTTGTTATTAACCTTGACCCTTGAGCGAGGAGTTGGGATTGAAATGTTAAGGAAACAGATTGTGACCTTTTCCTTGAGGCTTGGGTATGACTGAATACGCAAGACGCTCTAAAGTCAACATATAGAGAAGGCGAACATTTCATTAATGTATCTTCATTGGTTCAATAGGTATACCCATACATGATTTATATATTCTCTTGCCGTGACCTCGACCGTGAGGCAGGGGGCATAGCTATGGTATATGTAACACTATCTAGTCATAATATATAACTACAATTTCATGAAAATATCTTTAGTTGTCCAAAAGTTATACTCTGGACAATGATAAAAGCCACATAATTACATTTTCCCTTGCCGTGACATTCACCGTGAAGCATGGGCCGTGTTTATGGCTATAATTACATTTAAATGTCTGCAGTGATTCAGAGGTTACACTCACGATATGGTTATAAGGAAAATAATTACATTTTGCCTTCTCGTAATCTTCACCTTGAGAAAAAGAGCGTGGTTATGGTATGAAACAGAGTGTCCCGACAAAGCGCGCAGAACAAAAGCGCGCCGACAAAAGCACGCCGTCAAAAGCGCGCAGCTTAAAAACCCCGACAAAAGCGCGCCGACATAACCTGAAACCCCGACAGAATCGCGCAAAAAGAAAAGTGCGCAGAGTAGAAGTAGACATGAAAAGTAACATATTTTCTAGTTCCAAATATTATTTGAAGAGTCATTCTTCAAAGCTACTTCGCGCAAAGTGCAAGAATTTAATTTCATGAATAGATGATGTTATTTGATCTTAAACGCCATGTTTCTGCATATTGAGATACTAATGAATAGATGATGGTATTTTATCTTTAGCGCCATATTTCTGCATTTTGAGATACTAATGAATAGATGATGGTATTTTATCTTTAACGCCATATTTCTGCATATTGAGATATTAATTAATAAACGATGCTTAATGATCTTTAATGCTGTATTTGTTAGTTTTTTCTTTACTATTGACATAAAATGGTAATTATTTTAGGGTTTTGTCTTTGCGCTAATATATCGGCGCACTTTTGTCCTGCGCGCTTTTGTCCTGTGCGCTTTTGTCGGGGTGCCGTCTAGTCGTGATATATTCTTGAGCAAAGTTTCATTATCTATCTTCAATGGTTTAAAAGTTATACTCCAGACAAGGATACAAGCCACATAATTACATGTTCCCTTGATGCAATCTTGACTTAGAGGCATGAGGCTTGACTATGGTACGAGTCACGCCATCTGGTTATTATATATACTTGGACAAAATATCATTAAAATATCTTTAGTGGTTCAAAAGTTATAATTCTGACAATGATAAAAGTCACATAATTACATTTTCGCTTGCCGTGACTTTGACCTTGAGGCAGAGGCTTAAAACAAAATGGCAGAGAACCTCCGCTTCAAAATTTAAAATGTAAATATCTGATTTATTATCCAAGAATATAAAATAATTTATTATCCAAGAATATCAAATGATTTTATTATATATAGAAATGAGTTGCTAATTGTAGTTTATCCACAAGGGAAATTATCCCTCAAAAGAAGGCTAGATTTTTATTAAAGAATGCTGATACGCAGCAGGCGCCTTAGGCAAACCTTCAGCCTTGAGCACCCTCTCCCCCATTTTCTCTTTCTATTTTTAGACGCTTATTATCTTCGATTTTACGCCATTTCTCTTTCTTTATTTATTCATTCAGATTTTTGCCGACGCCCAAGTTTTGCCTCCCTAGGCTACCGCCTAGTTTGCCTAGCGGTTAAACCGGCCCTGCTGATAGGTCTATCGTTCAGAAGAATTTTTTGCAAAGGGGGGGGGGGGGAGGGGGGAGGGGAAGGGAGGTAACTTCTACAACCAGAGCGCTATTTGTACACACACGCCTGCATATCCAACAATTGCAGCTAGGAGATTCTTATGCGTTATTTTGTTAAGAAATAAGTTTATGCAAGGTTTATGAAGTAATAAATTCATTACATGTTAGTTTTCCGGAGTGTACGGAATGTTATAACCGTCTTGAACACCCCACCCCCCACAACACACACACACACACACACACACACACACACACACACACACACACACACACACACACACCCTGAGCCGATGACCGTCTTGAACCCCATAAATCCTTATTCTTAGGGTGTATGGGGTTCAAAACGTTCATAAGATTCCGTACACCCACGTAAACTAACAGATAACTAATAATATCACCCTCGTGTGGGTACGCGAGGGTGATTAGGATTCCACCTGCTCTCACCTGACGGCTTAGTCCGAGTCTCTGACGTCACTCCGAAATAGTATTGTCGAGCCCACGTAAGTGGAAAGCAAGACTAAGCAGTAATTATTTTTTTGGTGACGGCAGTCTCAACAGTTTCTTAAGGCTTTGGTTAAAGTTTTTGATTTGTATATATTTCCTAAGCGCCTTGATAGATTCTCGTTATCCTTTGCATAAATCATTATAGAGCTAAGACAATTCATTCCACGACAAGCTCGCTCTCCCCTGTTACTTTATGGTCATGGTCACGGTCATAATAAATTTGGGTTAAGGTTTTAGTTAGAATTTGTTCGTTGTTCCTAAAGCCTTTGCTGTCCGATTCTCATCAAACATCGCATGAATCATTAAAACTAATACAATTTATTTACGACATGTTCGATATGACCTTGGAATCAACGTCAGAGTCATAGACAATTTGCGTTTTGGAGGCTGTTTTCTTGTGCGTTTTTTGTTTTTTTTTTTTGGGGGGGGGTTCTTCATTTGTTTATATTTCCTAAACCGCTTGATATAACAATTTATTCTATAACACGAGCACTTTTCCTCCTGGCCGTGTGGTCAACGTCACGATCATATAACAGTTTCGTTAAGGTTTTGGTTGAGGTTGTTTATCTGCTTATATTTCCTAAAACTTTTGATGGATTGTCTTCATACTTGGGAGGAACGATTTTAAAGGTCAGACTATTCATTCCTCGATACACTCGCTCGCTCCTTGACCTTGGGGTCAAGATCACAGAAATTTTGTGTTACGGATTAGGTTAATGTTTTCTTATTTGCTTATATTTCCTACATCCTTGATAGATTTCCTTCATATTTCGGGTGAATCATTATGAAAGCTAAGACAATTCATTCTGTAACATTGCCCACTCAACCTTTTGACCTTTGGGTCAAGGACAGAAGTTTTACAGCTACGCCTTGATCGTGTGGGTTTCACATACATGCCCTGGAAGAGATACAGACAGGCAAGGACAAAGAGGGATCCATATTGTTATTAGAGGAGAGTTAATTACTGAATAAACAAGCGAGTGTGTCTGATATGCACGAATGATTATATTGACGACTAAGTTTCATCCGTTGGGGGTCTGGGGTGGGTGGGTGAGAGCTTAGTCGAGTGGATAGGAGGGTAGGTGAGTGCAGACAAGGCGATTCTTGCCGTAACTATGTACGGGATGAATTATAATTCTCTAACCTGTACAATTATATATATATATATATATATATATATATATATATATATATAATTGTACATATATCTCCTGGCTAACTCAAACATTATGTCTCTCGCACTAAAAATTAAGCTAGCCCCTTCTGATTCCATTTAAACAGATTAGACTGTCATGTCATACACTCTGATCTTCAAACATTACCTCTTCAGAGGCTAAATACACAACTAAATGAGCTATTTCCTCGGGTTTCCCAAGTCGACCCATTTTCTGTCGGGCTAAAAATTCTTCATACGCCTGAAGAAGAAAAAATATGATAGTGCCTTGAAAGTATGAGCCATTCATTTAATCCAAATACTTAAAACCGTGGAGAGAGAGAGAGAGAGAGAGAGAGAGAGAGAGAGAGAGAGAGAGAGAGAGAGAGAGAGAGAGAGAGAGAGAGAGCATAGCTTTCAGCATTAATATTTCTAAAGAGTTTTTTTCAGAAGAAAAAGTGCTGCGACCATCACTACTACTACTACTACTTTTTCCGCCACCACCCCAACCACCATTACTAACAGATCAACCAACAAGACAAAAACCGGTATCAGCTAGGCTTTAATTAAATTCAGATGAACAGAGTAATGAAATCATCAATCAAAAATATATGATTTTTTTAAGAAAAGAAATGAATCTAACTATTTATCGGACTAAACATCTTAATTCACCTACCTTTTTGGGATCTGGTCTGGCATTAAGCCTATCACAGAGAGAAGGTGTATCGACTGTACCTAGAAAAGAAATTAACCTAAATAATTGTATTTGAAATGCACCTTTTTTATGGATGTCTGTTCTCTTCATAATAATATTACGCAGGACGATAATAGCCAATCTTGCAAGGAAGAATGGGTTAGTTGCCCCGATCATTCCCCCCACATGAATACCTCAAATTTTTAAACCACAGTTTTATGCTTAGCTATCAGAATTTCCGACAAGTTAGTGGAACTGAAATAGGCACAAAAATGGCATCGTCATATGGCAACATTTTCATATTGAGGCTTTAACAAAAACTCAGCGATACACTCTATAGATATTAATTTGCTGGAACGGATTCATTGATGACGTCGGGTCAAAGTGGGTTGAAATCAGGGTTGATAAATCCTAACAATTTTTCGAATTTCCTAATAACTTTCACCCAACTAATAAATTCACATCCGAGTAATCAAGCAGCTAAAATGTTTTCTTGGATGTTCAATCCACCCTCCAGGACGTGAGAATTAAACTGACTTGTACTGTAAGCCAACTGACTCGTATCGACATCTGCCACCGACCAACTGACAAAACCTCCATACGGCTTTGCGTTCGTATCATACGCATCTGCTTCGACCCAAAGACTTTCGAAAATAGAGTCAGACAATTCAACGGGTACCTTAGGCGAAGAGGATACATGCGAAAAAATATCGACAGAGCCATCGCTAAAACCAGGGTCTTCGATAGAAACACTCTCCTTAAGTACAAAACCGAAACAGCTTGTATCCCTTTTATGGCAACATACCACTCTGATATCCTTCGCTAACAAATGCGTCACACTTTCAGTGTTTGCGAGACCGCTGATAACTATCATCCTCCATCTTAGTGAAAGTACGGAATCTCCGGGTTTTTTTTTTTTTTTTTTTTTTTCTCACGATGCACTGCGCCGTTGTGAAGCTACGACTCAATCCGTGTAGTTCAAGTAAAGCTTCCAAACTAACCGTTATGGGAATGGTATGGGAATGGCATTCACTGCTATGCAAATGACGGCATTGACTAAATAATCGGGATCCACAGAAATTATTTATGCCCCAAAGCTACAACAGAACATTCGGAGACATTGGAACCTCATTGAACCTACGCACCATCTGAAGGGCATATTCAAGGAGGTAGCTGTGATGGCGTACGTAAGAGGACAAACCTCAGAGATCATTTGGTACAAACTCAGATAAATCCAGACGGCACATACATCTGTAAAGACAAACGCTGCCTCATCTGCAAATATATACCTGACACAAAAACATTCCGAAGTTCGACGACACGCGTAAGCTGCAACATCAATATAAACTTGGGACGTCGTAGCAAAGATATCATCTACCTCCTTACATGCCAGAACTATGCCATCCAATATGTTGGCGAAACTGTTGATTTCAGGAAGAGGATGAATAACCACAAAAGGTTAGGGTTATCAGTAAGGCATTTGACTGTGTGTGTTTTATGAAGACTTTTAGGCTTGTACAGAAATTTTCATCAAAATTAGAAAACAAAGATGTATTCCTGACGGACAGTCTGACAGGAAGACCTATGCTGGCGACTGTGCCTCTAGGATCAATATTAAGATATATTTTACTTTCATACTACATAAACGATATTGTAGATGAAGTTCATTCAACTATGTACATGCCATAATCAAAATGCTAATATAATTCCCAAAGTTTCACCTCGTATAAAAATTTTGCGAAAATGTATATTTTCCCTAATTTGCACAGCGTTATAGTGTGTGTGTGTGTGTGTGTGTGTGTGTGTGTGTGTGTGTGTGTGTGTGTGTGTGTGTCTGTTGGTGGGGGAGGGGGGTCAGTACTAAACAACACCATTACTGTACCAGGGCAGATGCAGTTGATGCGAATTCCGTCCTTTACATAGTCGACTGCAAGCGCCTTTGTGAGTCCGATTACAGCCGCTTTCGTGGCACCGTACACGCATCTGTTGGGCGCAGCTGAAGAAAATAAATAAACAAGAATAGGATTGGTACTTTAGAAAAGTACCAAGAGAGGATCCAAGAGTAATGGCATGAAACAAAGCTGTAACTGAGGTTAACATGCATGAAATGTGTGAAAAGGAATGATTTTAGTTTGTTTGTTGCATTGAATTTTTTGTTGCATGGTTTTTTTTTATGGTTAATGTTGAACACATTATATTTTATACGAAGTGATGGCGCTGTTTGGTATAGGACAGAAAAGTCTTATATTTGGTAGCACATACGAGAAAGTTTTATAATCGCATAAAGCTGAGTTTAATAGAAGCAGAAGTAAAAGGAAAAAAATATAATTACAGAAGGGATAGATATTACCTAAGTTGCCTTGTAAGTGTATACATATTCCATAAGGAACACAGTGATGAAATAAAGCTGAATGGAAGAACTTAACATATGTACATAAGTATAAATAATAATATGATGAAATATAAGTATGTCTATTAAGTATGAAAAATATCACTGGAGAGTATGGCATGTTGGTTCTGACATCAGATTTCAGAATTTTAGCATATTTCAATACTAAATGAGTTAAGGTTGTTAAATGTTTAAAAGTCATGGTTCATAATGTTATATATAACAAAACCACCTCTTTTTGGGTGTGTCACAAACACACATTCAAACACTGGTTTAGATGGGGTGAGCCTGCTTTAACGTATTTTGCTTACAAGGCTTTTGGTCATTTTTAAAACTTCCGCATTTCCCTATTGCTGAATATATAATGAAAATTGCCTAACCCATAACAATGGAACTGAAATTGTATTTATAATTTTATTTATTATTTGTAGAAAACTGACAAAAATATAAATACAAAAATATTGTGCAATTTAAAAATTACCATCCCCTCCATGATGCTTCTTTGGAACTATTTATTTATCAAAATATTTTTTTTTAAAGTTCAAAATTCCTAATTTTAAAACATGATATTATAAAATGTTACAATCATAAAAACTTTTGCACAATAATTGTACAAAGGGGCATAATTCAATATTAATTCTGAAATGGAACGTCTATTAAAGGAAACGTTTGAATTCACCGTTTGGATACTGTTTGACGTATTTTAAAAGTTCTAATTATGAGATTATTTATAATCTTCATTGATAAATATTTAATCAATTATACATATTTAAAGGAAATAAAACTGTTTGTCTCTATTTCTTTACTACATGTGTTCTACCAATAAATAACTGCCATGTATAGCATATCATGTACTGAAAAATGGCGTTAAACCCACAAAACACAAACACTACAAATAAACAAGATAAGAAGAACTTGTATCCATATACACCGCTTCCGTTGGCGGGAATAGTTTTACTTTCAACTTGAACGAAACACCTCAGCTCACTAGATGCAATGCTGCGCATGCTCAGAAGTTTGCATTCGGAATCAGGACACAATTAATACTTCCGGTTCAGTACCTACGAATGTAGTCCGAGTCTATTTTTAGATCATTTTTTCCTCTCTCATTTTGGTGGTGATGTATGCATTAGATTTAGTCATTCTTAGTATTGATTTAAAGGAAATTGGTTATTGTTTAGAATATGAGCATTATAGTGTGGTTGTCTGTGTGTATTTTGGCGACAGCGCACAGTAAGTAATGAGGCATTGGTGCTGATCCGGAAGTGAAATCTGTGACTCATTGCACGTTGCTTTGTTTACAGTCCAGCAATTCACAAGAATGCCGGTTAATCTTTGACAAGAACTTCAGCGTGAGTTCATCTTTGAAGATACTTTACAGCAACATATGATTTATTAGGATTTGGACACAGTGGAAAGTTCAGTACTGACAAACAAATGTAGATACTATATGGGAAAATTAATTGTGGTCTAAGGCCATTCAGCGAAGAAAGCTGAAGCGAATCCGGTTGTTTTACACCCTGGGAGATGAGCTATTCATATATCAGTAGGCTACTCTATTCAATTTACGGGCTGTCGGACGGATACAGTATTCAGTAATTACATTATATCTTTTTGTATAAGTATGAGAAAGACAGTGCAACAAAGGAAGTACTATTCTAATTAAAACCTAAAAATAGCCCAAAAACACCCGGATGTCAAAAACCAAATCTAATAAAGAGGACAGCGTCCTCTAATAAATCTTTAGTTACTGGTAATAAAGATTGTCACCCGTATATGAAAGAAGGTCACTGTGGCCGATATAGAACTGGGTTGGTTCAATATGAAACAACAAGCATACTGTGGTCCATCAGATGTAAAGATAGAAACTGGATATGTATTCTTAAACCGAAACTCAAATGCCATAGCCCGAAGCCTTTGTCGAATATGACGAAGTGGACCCTCTAGTCAGCCAGCCATGACTTGATCCATACCTTTGATTGTTTTTTGCAGAAGCTGTCATCCGTGCTTAATTAAATCCTCGTCGGATACCATATTATGTGTAGTTCGTACGGTTGAACTTAATGGGAAGAGTTAAAGATGTATTCATAATGAGGAAATACCGTATATACTTGCGTTTAAGTCTAGTCCTTCTGCAAACAAAAAAGACCCTAATCTGGCGTCACATAATGCGCCTGCAAATCAGGGTCTATGTTGTTTGTTCAATGATTACTGCTAGCAAACTGCATAGACTCAAATCTGCCGGTGCATTATGCGCCGGCAGATTTGGGTATGTGCAGTTTTCAGTAGGACTCGACTTATACGTGATCAAAGACGGTATGAACACAAATCTCATATTTATCTCGAAAAAGCATGAGCTAACTCAAGTAGAGAAAGTCGGGCATATTCATATTGAAAAGGCTATGCGAGATGCAACAGCAGCATAATAACACAGTGATAGAAAACTCGAATGCCATTTTAATTTAAACTATATCTTTATCCTCGTTGTCCGTCATATTTTAAAATCCCAATTGTGGTTAAGATGGCAGATAGATAGCCATATTATTAGCTGTACGTTGTTCTCAAATTAATCTTCTCTACCACAGAAGTTTAAGTTGGCTTTATGTTACCCATGATGCTTGAGACTACAGAGGCGACATTCACAATGCTTCCACCACAGCCTTGTTTTCGCATCTGTCAGGAGAGAAAAAGTATGAAATATGATGGTTTCAAAATTGTAAACATAACATAGCCGTGATATAGAAATCCAATGTAGATCGTTATACGTCTAGTTTCAAGTATTTTCCCAGTATTTTCCTCAACATAGCAATATAATTTAATATTCTTTAATATTTAGTGTATAAAAGTTGCTTGAAATCAATAAGGTTGTTGTCTACCAAAATTCGTTTATCTTTTTGATTCCTTCGAGTCCTAAACCGTTGCAATGTGTGCGAAGATTCGTTTCTACAAAACCGCAATGTAGCATAATCATTTCATAAAGAGCTGTTTTAATATCTCTGCATACTTTGTATGTTTCCATATCTTAAATTCTGTATGTGAAAAGTTTTGCATGCATCACGTATATACGGCTTGTTTGTTCATGCTATATACCGCTACGTATGTCTGACACGTGGATAGATGTCATGATGTAAGCATCTATGACCTTGCCTGTGTCAGACTGGGTCACAAATTTTATCTGCCCTAGATCAGATGGCCCACCATCATTACGGCCCATGGCGGCCCTCCCCTTATAATATTACCCACAAATCCGCGTTTTTTTTTTTTCGTTGTTATTATAAATATCCATTGCATCTTTGACGAATAATTGCGTTTAAAAGTTTGGCCCTCACAAAAGTGAACATATGTGTTTGCAGTTCAAATTTAAGTACCCTATGAAAAGGGAGCATGCCCTTAAACAAAAGCTGCCGATCACTCGGACAATCACACAAACATAAGAACAGACTGAGAAAGTTTACATGGGAATGTGCACCGTACCTTGGGGATGAATTCTTTACACATTCTGTACATACTCTTTACATTCAAGTCAAAACTGAAATCCCAGTCTTTTTCACTTGTTTCCAGCAGGGTACCATGGAACGTGTACCTGAAAGGTAAAATATACGAATCACACTTCCAGCTTTTACCTAAGACATATTGGATATGTGGACATAAAGAAAAACTGGGATCTACCGCTATTTCCTTACTTTTACATTAACATAGAAAATGTATATCTGCCAATTAAATTACTCATTTGTAATTTGGGTTCCTGTCTATGTGTATGTCAACATTTCTTTAAGCTTCTTTTTCTGTATATGAGTCAGTTTTTATCCTTTCATCTAGATATTTGAAATTGATGATTTTATAGATGATGCTGACGATAATAATAATAAAAATAATAATTAGAATTATTGTTATGCTAAATATCACTGCAGTACATAAGAAGGGCGCAGCAAATGTTGCCACTGATTACATCTAGTATATTTTGTATCTTTTGCATAAATGTTTTCTGTTATTCAGCTTTCTGTAATTAGTTACCAGTCAATGATGTAATTTTTCATGGAAATTTTTCATAGATAGCAAAGCAAATACCTCACCCTGCACAGTTGAATAGAACATCGATTTTGTCCACCTTTGTGGCAAATACTTCTACTTCTTTTGTGTTTGTGACATCGAGAAAATGAACTTCTATGTCTGAATTACAAGAATATAATGAACAACAAAGTACTTAGAAGCAACGTAACGATAAGTTTGTTCGCAACAAGTTTTAAAAATATAGATAGAATTAGAAGTGAATTCAAAACACAAATTATGCCTTTTGACGGATATCCTTCATTCTTTTAACCTAGTTCTTTTCTTTTTTTGGGGGATCCCTTGTTGATTGAGGTCTCGCACCCTTCATTTTACGTCACGTTTTTTTTTATAATAATGATATTGAGTATATACCAACTCACTGACCTAATTGTTATATCCCATAATTCCATTTAATCAATAAACAAAGAATCTGGCATACCAATCTAAGGCTGTGATAACATGTACCGAGTTAATGAAATTTCATTCCAAATGCATAAATGCTTTTGCAGTTGAACGACTGTTGTTGCAAATGAATAAAACAATATTGCATATAATGATGTACTATAACAAATGAAATAAAAATAATTATACCAATTATTAACTTTCCACCCACACCCACACCTAAAGAAAGAAAGATCAATGTCTTTACACTCTAGCCTGATTTTTCATGACTTTTTATGGAAGCAGAAAAGATTTAACCTAATCTAAAAAAAAAATTAATAGTTGATGAAACAAGGGATAGCAGTTTATATCTGAAGTCACACATCGAAGATGTCAAGCTCAACTAAATCGCTCATTCGTGCATTTACTAATTCGTTCTTGGGTATATAGACAGGTAGATGTATTTGCATTGATGCGAGGAAGGTATGCGGATGAGTCAGCTTTCTCAATGTTGACAAATTATGATAAGCAAATTGTATTCTTACCTTCTTTCTCCAATTCTTTCAGTTTATCCACGTTGACATCTGTTGCTATTACTTTTGCGCCTTCCCTTTGAAAAGCCTGCAATGTAAAATCTATCATTTGTTCACTGACAATTTAAGAACCGAATCATACATGGTTATGTGGTTTGGTTTAATCCAGGCTGATACTGGCAATTTATTTAAGTTTTTGTACGAGATCTGTAGTAGTTATATGACGCTCAAAAAGGCTATATGAGGTTGTTTGTACGATTAAAGGACAAATGTTGTGTAAATTTACACCAATAACATTTACATCTCTGTGCACTCGTAAAACAATTAGTACTCGTTTAATAAAAACTGTAAAAGCGCTATAGCTTTTGTTTTCATTACAGTTGAAGTACTAATGGCAGTACAGCTTACGTGTTTAATTAATAAACTTTAATGAATATTTTAGAATTCTCTGAAGTACTTGGCTTGAATCCTACTTGACCAACTAACGATATCAATATATAATATTTTGTTGATAACAATAGCCCTCCTCGACAAAAACAATGATAACCATAGCGAGTTATCGGCAGCCAAGAAGCATCTCCTTGAGTTTTTCTAAGTAATCGATAACTGATGCCCCTCTCCGCTGCCCCAGACAAGCTTTGTAGCATAGTTTTTTTCCAACAGCAAAGACGAAAGCTCTAAAACCATTCTGCATATGGCAACTGGTCCAATCACATCCCTGAGAGCGAGGATCTTTTACTCTCTTTATATCGGCACTAAATACATTTTAATCTGCTGTTAATCATTCAAGCATTTATTCAATAATTCTCTCTTTGGGAGAGGATATGAGAAATTGTCATGCACAGCACTAGCAAGAACGAGCTGACAGGATCAAGCAGTCTTGACTTTTTACTTTGAACAGTGATGGGAAGATAATTAACTTTATCGACTGGTCAGTGTTGGCTGCTGTGGACTCACCAGTGCGCATGCTCTACCGATCCCTTGTGCAGCTGCGGTAAGAACGACAACTTTCCCGTTAAGGCGTCCCATCCTTTTTTTATGTCAGAGCTTGTAATAAGACATGTTTGTAAGATAAAATTAGAATGGATTTTAAAGCATGTATGTTGTATACAATGTACTATTTACGAAGTTTACGATACTATAGTTTATATCATTACAAACGTCGTGTACGTACCTTACTTTGGAAAATAAAGTTAAGTGACATTTTAGCTCGTTGCAAGAGATGCTCTTACAAAATCACAATTTCTACAAATAAGAGATTGATTTTCATATTGAGGTTAGAAGACTAGGTAAATGTGTATCGTACAATAATAACACCCACATCTCACACGAATAGGCGGTGTAATAAAACTAAAACAACAAGAAAATATTCGAGAAAGGCGTTGTAATAAAAGTATAAGAAAAAAAAAGGAATCTTCGAAAAAGCACTTGCACTAAATCTCTGATGAAATTCTATAGTAAACATATTCATGTAGTTTTTCACCCACTAAAAAGAGTCCTTTTGGTCTTCATATTTCGGACAAAATTATGCGAAACAATCATCGTTTGTCTTTCTTTCCTGCCTTTACTCTATTATTATTGTGCTCGTTTAACCTACGATCATTGTTGTTCTATTTAGACAGGTGAGACTTACCCCAAATTACATGCAATGTCACGTCATGTCATTAAATAATGTTCGTTATTGTGTAAAGTTTTTCCTCGTTATGTCTTCATTAAAGGGTACGATACAAACGAATACATGGAGAAAAAAAAAATAGTGGCTACAATGGAACTCATTCTCATCACTTTCTACTTGATGCATACATGGTATCATGCCACTAGATTATATTTTGTATTTAGAATGCTCCTTCTTTTGACGTCCAGCATGATATTTAAATTAATCTGAACTGATTTAAATTCGAACGACTGTGACCCTGCTTCAAGTCTGATTTAGTTACAACCTGAAGAAAGTGAATAACGCCCAATTTATTTTTGGAGCTTTTACAAGTCAGCAGCCAACCTCCATTTGGTTGGTCCAACGTCATGTGACACTGTTAACGTTTCTTTTTCGTGAGACTGTGTATCTCTAAAGGGAGGGGGGGGGGCATTTTTACAATTTCAAGAAATATTTTGTACCGACTACAGATACGAAATTGGAGGTATAACATTGAGGCGATATGAAACTGTAAAACATTTTGTAAGTATTAGAAAACTTATGCATGTACATCATCATTTGAAATGGCTACCTGTATTAAAATTGAGACATAAACCATTATCTCATTGACAGTGATCATCTGTTGATCCAAGACCGAGCACCCTTCAAATTAACTGCTTATTTCCATCAAGGAAGGAACACACAAAAAATGACAACAAATAAGTAACACTTTTCTTCTTAAACCAATAGATTACTGAGACAGAGGAGTGTGTTGGTGCTACAGTTGTATGTTTCAAAATGGTAGAAGAGAAGTTTTAGACTTTAATAACGCTGCCTTCAGAAAGGTTTTGTATCTTTAGAAAATAAATCATTAGCATAATATACCTTCGTCATAACAGCTGGACTGGAGAAAGAGCTTACAAATAAGGTGCAGATGGCTTATGCTGAACAAAGAAAGGTTCAGAATCATGTTCGATGTCAGAACTTGTAATAAGTGGTATTATTAAATTAAAACTGGTACAGTGTTTAAATAATGCATGATATTAAAATTTATCCATTTCAAAATAATATTTGTATACTGTATCTGAAAATAAATTGAAATGACTTTTTTCCGTTGCTTGCGATCCTTTATAAAATTATAGTATTCATATAGTACGAGAATGATTGTAGCATTGTCACATTTAAGTCAAAGGACAAGGTAAATTTATATTTTACAGTAAAAACACCCCTATCTCACATGAATAGGCACCGTAAAGAATCTCTATGGAAAGCATGCTTAGTAAGAAAAATAAGTCTATAAAAAAGCACTTGCACTAAACCTCTTATAAAAATTATATAATCAACTTATTCCCCTCACATACCTGTTTCATCCACCAGAAGAATCCGTCTATGGTCTTCCTATTTCGGACAAAATTATGCGTCTGTTTGTCTTTCGTACATATCTTTACTACCTTATTCTTCAGCTCTATTAACCTACGATCACGGGTGTGGTTTTCTGACAGATGAGACTTGCCCTAAATTGCATGCGTAGTCACATCGCGTCGCATTGATGAATACTGTGTCCAATTTTCCCCATCGTGTATTCATTAAATGGTATGATACAAACCAGTATGTGGAGAAATATTTATGGCTGCAATTGAAGCTCATTCTTATCACTTTTGAGCTGATGCATATATGGAGTCATGCCACTAGATTAATTTGTTTAGAATGCACTTTGTTTTTACTTCAAGCATGAGATTTGAATTAATTTAAATTGAGTTACATTCAAAAGACTGACTTTTTTTAACGTCAGATGTAGTTACAATCTGAAGTAGGCGAATAACGGCCAAATCATTTTGGGAGTTTAAACATGTCAGCAGCCAAACTCCATTAGGTCAGTCGTACGACATAATACACAGTCCAAAGTTCTTTTCTCCGCGAGACTGCGTATTTCTGGAGGCAAATTCCCCATTTTCGTAATGTTTTCAACAAATGTTAGTTACCGACTAACGATGAGAAATTTAGATAACTAACTATGGGTGATATGAAACTTAAAGCTTATAAATCAACTACAAAAATAGCCGTCTTGAAACTGGGAAATAGCATTTAATCATCGAGAGTATGTCGGGTTAATCAAAGGCCAAACACCCTTCAGATCAACTGCTCATTTTTGTCCCCTACGTAAAGTAAACAAGAGAACAGTACACGGAACATTGAACGCATTATACGCCCGCCCCGTATTTAATATTCCTCATTGATGTCTCTAGTAAGTAATTGTAGACTGTGGAGATTATTGACCAACGAATCTCAATGCCCAGGACATTTTGTCAAGGTATGCGGCCTTGAACTGAACTTATTGTGTAGAAACCATTATGTTTGAAATTCGACTTACCATGACCTTGATATCTGACGTGTCGACACCAGAATCTATAGGCTTCTGTATTACCTTAAATGTAAGCCAATTGGGTCACAAAAGCAAAACAATAGAAGTTATTCCGGAAAGAACAATTTTTCTTTGACCTTTCGACTCCAAAATCAAAAGGCCTCTTCCATACATTAAGTGCAAGACCTCCACAATCTTAGGTCAAGGAACTTGGTAAAGAAATAAAGTTATTATGCAAAAACCATTGTTTTTTCTTTCAGTCACATTGACCTTGAGCTTTGACCTTTTAACCCTAAAATCAAAAGGCTTTTTTCTTACCCAACATACAAGTCATGAAACTTTGGTCGAGGCAAGCGGTTGAACTTATACTTTCTGCAGAAACAATATTCTTTTTTCAGTCACTTTGACCTAGGCATATGCCATTTTCTTACCCCAAGTGCAAGCTATCCATAAAGTTTGGTCCAGGTCTGTATGTAGAACTAATGTTAATGTGCGGAGACCATTTTTCTTCTTTAAGTCAAAGCAACCTTAACCTTTGACCTTTTGACCTCCGAATCGATAGTCTTCTTCCTATCGTCTAGAAGAACTTACCTATAAAGTTTGGCGAAGGTAGGTGCTGAAGAACTGAAATCATCGTGCCGAAAAGGAAAATGAACAGACAGACGGACGGACAGCTAGGGCCATGGAATAATACACTCCACCCAAAGAAAGGTGTATAAAAAATGAAAAAAATTAAGTATTATTTTTTTATCTTTTTAAAAAAAAAACAGAATAATGTGCCTGGAGTGAGTGCTGTTGGTATCGGCATATGCTTAAAAGCGCCAGAGAACATTATGAACATGAGAGAATTGTTCGAGTTCGTAACACTCCCTTCGAAAAGGCTTAGCATTTTTGCAAACCAAATTATAAGCGTCATGGACCTTCGTCGAAACTGCTAGATCTGAAGAGCTTATCAAAACTGTAGCGATGCCTCGTGCTGAGAGAGAGAGAGAGAGAGAGAGAGAGAGAGAGAGAGAGAGAGAGAGAGAGAGAGAGAGAGAGAGAGAGAGAGAGAGAGAGAGAGAGAGAGATTATTTTTATTTCAAGACTGAAATGAAATTCAAAAGGCGAGTGGGGAGAGGATAGTCTGCGTTTTATTGCTTCCGATCAAAGAAGCTGAAATTGCTGAGCTGTGATTCTCGAAAAGCTTGAAATAAACGAACGAAAAAGTGTGTGGAAAGGGTATATAGTAACCTTGCTTCCGCTGATGCAATAGGCATGCATAGCCTGTACATAATTATACAGTTGATTTATTGTTCTCTTGAGTATTCATACGTATCGTATATCAAAATCAAATCAAAGTCAAAATCAAAATCAATTTATTTCAAAAATTTAGGCCTCCGGCCCATAATACAAAATTATATTTATGATATACACAATTAGAACACCACATTTTCTTTAATACTGATGCAAATGGACTTATTAATGTCCATCTGAGAACCTCATCGTAACATTTTGTCTTGCCTACAACGAATCCTCCGTAATTCGTGTGGGTCACTTACTCTTGAACTCGAGGAATTATCTGATGCTTTTATTTTTGTTGGTGATTGTGAAACTTTTATCATAACAATTAAAACAACTTCTAAATATTTCCATAGCAGAGATTATAATCTTAAGAGCCGAACAGAATCTTTTCTTTTTCTTTAGAAAAAAGTAGCTCTGATGTGAAATTAAATATATATATATATATATATATATATATATATATATATATATATATATATATATATATATATATATATATATATATAACGCAAAAATAATAAGTGATACAATTTATTGTTATGTACTCTCGCAATTGCAATCTTTAAATCAAAATTCATTCGCATAAAATCGTTGAAGAATAATATGAATCGGTAGTACAATATGAAACATTTGAACAGAGAGGTGGCCTTTTATAAGAATTGTAACGAAAATAGTTTACTCTTCTAATGATGCAACTGTTGTTGAATATATTATAAACAAGGAATATCAAATGTGAAACATACTAACTCTGTTACGGACCTTCAGCGTCTATAATTTACACTTCTATTAGCCAACCATTATATTTTCTTTTTTAAAATGTAATAGTTTCTTGAAGTGAATTCTATCGGTTTATAAATCCTAGCGTTACTAAAATTATAAACTGTTGGTCGGATTTTAACGGCACTTTCAAGATAATATCGAAACAAACTGATTAACGATTGGTTTGATTTTAAAATCAGTTGTACGTACAATAACGTCATACACAATCTCCCTGCTTTGGAACTCTAACAGTATATACAGATGGCAAGAAACTGTCTAGAACATATGTCTTTTCAGCAATGTTTAATATATTGATTTGAATATAATTAGTTTCATATGTGCTGTGATTATAGACTTTCAAATGGATCGGTTTATTTTAGTGACATCAAAGTGAGTGACAAGTTATTCATTTAAAATTCGTACACAAGTCCAGAATTGTTTTGAAAGAAATCATGACTAGATTAAAATAACAAAATACAGATTAAATTGGGAAAAAGTGCTGTGCTTTTCAGAATAATGGCCTGTTGTTTTTCATCACATACTCGGTGTATATTGAGCAAGCACTATAAAAATTATAACATACGACCTTACTGATCTCATGGCTGTTTCTTAATGTCAAAGTTACCCCATTTGCAGACGATATATCATTTTTATTAGCAGTCCCTGAAATACATAATGTTGCCCTAATTCAGAGTACAGTCAAATGTTTCTTATTTTTTGGCTTAATAACACATCTAGTCTCGTAAAAAGTAAGCCCGTGATTGTCTGTGATACGTTCTTAATAACAAATGTAATGTATCGTAAAGTAGGCCCATGAGTAGCTGTGATATGTTCTTCGCAACTCCTGTCGTTTCTCGTCAAGTAGGTCCATGAGTGTATGTAATATGTTCTAAATAACACACGCAATGTCTCGTCAAGTAGGTCCACGAGAGTCTGTAATACGTTCTTAATCAAGCTACTGTACAATCATTTTTCATTGTTGTCCATTTCGCCCGTTACATGTATCCTCGAAAGCTAGGTGTGCCTACAAGCTCCATCCTCCATCGATTATGAACTCCTGCCCCGTCACGTAGGATGACTAGTAAAAGAAATAAGGAAAATAAAATAAGCAGACACAACACATTTGAAAGGAAACTTGTCCTCCTGACATACCAATAGCAGATCCTGTGTAAGCTGCTATTGTTTCGTTCCTTTAGCAAGCAGAAAATCAGACGGAACCAGTTAAACAAAGCCAGGATTCAGTCAAAGCAACAAAAGTATCGCATAAATAACAACAGTAAATTCTCATATGTTTTGGATTTTCTTCTGGTATTATTATTTAAATACTATTTAGGACATTTTAGTCAGTGAAAATGATCAATAAGATTTTGTTTTCTTTTAAAAGTATGTGATGAATACTTTTAAATTGTTAGATCATGTTTGGGTTTTTTGTCCGGAAATCAGGAATGCTTAATGTTAGCGTCTTGAGGTACACTCTAAAAAGTGAAGACCACTTTACAACTACATATTCTTCCACTCACCTCGTCTGACGCCAGATATACCACGAGGTGTGCAATCTCGTCTGCTGACGCAAAGCGGCCCATCTTTTGGCGGGCAACAAACTCTTCATAGGCCTGTCGGGAAAGAGAACAAAAATTCGAAATTTATATTTCACCTGCTATGGATGATACTTTTCCAGTGCAGCACCCCTTTTCTTGACCCCAACCTTTCTGAATTCATCGATAATTTCTGATATGTTTGGTGTTCTAATGAGCCAACGTGTGAAGTTGGATGCCAATCCAAGAGATTCTCAAAAAACTTGAAACAGTTTATGCTAGAGGGACGAAGAGCAAGGGATAAATGACACAATATCTTGCATTGTGCGACACGTGCCGAAATGGGTCAACAAATACAATGATCTTTTCATCATAAAATATTCACGAAGGCTATTAGAACTGCATTTGTTTAATAAATTTTGTAAATATATTGCGCATTGAATAGTTTTTTTTTAGCGAAGTTTACGATACAAATTTTCTTGACATTTGTTTGACACTTATTTCACACTAGTCTTTAGGATAACAGAAAGACGTACTACATAAATTGTAATTTACACAACTAGTTACCCCACGTGAATTAGGGTAAAATTTACTTAATATTCCATTCGTAGAGCTTCCAGTATTAACTAAAGCGTTAGTAACAAATATTAATTAGGGATATTGTTTTAACACACACAAAATGAAATCAAAATGTAATCACACGAGTCTTCATAAGCTTCAGTCCAAAAGATCTTACATTTCACTGGCAGTATTTAAGGCGGATAAATTAAAAAAACAGCAAAAACAAATCAGATGAGGAAAAACTCCAAAATCATTGTTATATCTCTGATAAGCAACTTGCAAAATAAAAATAGTCACAGCCAGTATCCACGTAAACAAGGTTAAAATTCTGTATATATGGACAGAAGTGGTTGAAGACATTTAATATGGAATTCCTTCTGATTTGTCAGTATTGCTGAGGACTACAGAGGTGTCGTATTTCTACAGAACTGGCACAGGACCTGAATGAATTCGAAGTCGTGGTAATAGAACTCCAATTGTGACTCTTGGATCCTGACGTCCATTTCCGTTTTTATGTTATTAAAGTATATTAAGTTTACGTTTTCTTCAATTAATAACTGGTATTTCCCTTGACGGTGCAGTTTCCATAACTCCATGAAATATCTCTCTGCTTACAAAATATAATTTAAAGGAATTTAGGTACAATATATTTATCGAAGCAGTTTGGACCCCTTTGATTTCTAGGATCTGTTAATCTGGGAACTTGTAAAACATGTAACTCTTCGTTTTGAAAACATATATTTTTCTAAATTGTTTTCTATATTAAGTCAATGATTATCTTCTTTTTTTCTTTTCTTGATGTTGAAGTAATTGCGGTATTTATTGTAGTGGTGGTTTATGTTGTTGTTTTGGCTGTTGTGGTTAGTTGTAATCATGTTTTAATTTATTTATTTTTTATCTTACCTTCTTAGGATCGGGTCTGGCATTCAACCTGTCCTGCAATGATGGTGTATCGACTGTGCCTGTCGAGATGTATAAACTCGGTCAATTCTAATTATATATTTTCACCCTTCAGTCTCTGCATTACTTAATATTCTAAAAATTAGACAAAGAAATTCATTTTCTTTATATCAATCATATTTTAAACAAATCGTGTGAGCCTAAGTATATCTGTCGCATCGGTGAGGCGTTTAAGCTCCTGAATTCTATTACTGAAATTATCTCATTGAATTCTGATGTTTGTTTGTTTTTTGTTTTTTTTTTAAGAGAATTGTGTGTGTATGACCAACTCCACATAGAACACTTTGCATTAACTTCCCGCTTCATAATTTTCCTTCCGATTCCATCATACTGCATCTGGAAAAACAATTTTATACCATGTAGAAGGTGTCTGTTCAGAAAAAAAAATAACTGGTAAATAGACTTCCGGTGATTCAACTAGCAAATTCGAAAAAACGGTCACACACCTTGCAAAACAAAAATTACCTTAAATAATGAACTAACTGGTAGTTTGACGAGAGAAAAAAAAATCTTTATGTTATGTGTGAGTACCTTGATATGGTAAATGTTAGGTTACCTGGGCAGACGCAGTTTACACGAATTTTATTTTTGACATAATCGACAGCCACTGCTTTTGAAAATCCAATTACAGCCGCTTTAGTCGCCCCGTATACGCATCTGCTGGGCGCACCTGTAATAAGAGAGAGAGAGATTGCCGTTGTATGTACATGTATTAGGCAAATCCCAGGATTTATAGAATTTTCAAGAACTGATATTTGCAATTGTATAATATATTTAGTCATTTAGTGGGTAATTGATCTGTCAACTCTTCTTTTAAAAGAGCAATCGTAGTCAAACATTCGCATTATTTTTTGTCTTTTATGGAAGGTAAATAAATAACATACGAGCCATGTATAGATGTAAAAATAATAATAATAGTATATAATAATAATAATAATAATAGTAACGGAAGAAGAATATAAACAGCAATCATTGAAATGCCAATAATTATGAGTACAATCTGTAAACACAATCTTTTAGAAATGGAGCATACTTCAGATGTCAAACTAAAAATACTTTTCATCAAAATTTATCCCAATATTACTCTTACTTTTGAGTTATATGAATACTACTATGATTATCCAATGATCAAAACAATCGATCTCAGAGATTACTATCATTGCGAAACTACCGTATATGTCGAATCCAACAGCAAACAACATAGACCCTGATCTGCCGTCGCATAATGCGCCGGCAAATCAGGGTCTGTGTTGTTTGTTCCATTGATTAGTCCTAACAAACTCCACAGACCCATATCTGCTGACGCATTATAGAACGGCAGATCGGAATCTATGCTGTATACAGTTGGATCCTAATTATAGGCGAGTAAATACGGATTTTCTTATTTGATATCTACCTTTTATACTGGATGCTACCGATGACATATTTATGATGTTTCCACCAGTGCCTTGTTCGATCATCTGCGAACAGAAGAGACATTTTGGGTTAAATAATGTAATCAGGGATAAGTAAACAATTTTGTAATACAGTCGAGTATCGAATATTGGAATCTCGATAATCCAAAATTTCGTTTCACTCCAACCAACATCATGTCCAACACACACTGCCGAATATATGCAACTTCAGACTAGGTCATTCGAAATTCTGATTATCCTAACTATTCTCATGCCCCACAACGAGTTAGATTATTCATGGTTTCACTGTATGCACAATTCAAATTCTTGATTTTTAAAAAAAAATCTCTTCTGCATGTTTTAATATGTATTCATATAATATCTGAATCGATACTTATCGGTGATAAATTTTCAATGACTCATTGTCTCACCTTTGGAATAAACTGTTTACACATTCTGTACATACTCTTGACATTCAGGTCAAAAGAGAAGTCCCATGATTTTTCATCAGTGTCCAACAGAGTACCATCGAAGACATACCTGTAGTAGGACGAATAACTCAGATAAAATCCTTACTGGTAATTACAGAATTTTCAATAAAGTTAAATAAAAGTAAACGAGGTAGTTGTCAAAGAACATGTCAACATTAATGTACTAGTTGTCAAAGAATATGTCAACATTAATGTACTAGTTGTCAAAGAACATGTCAACATTAATGTACTGGTTGTCAAAAAGATGACAACATTAATGTACTAGTTGTCAAAGAATATGTCAACATTAATGTACTAGTTGTCAAATAATATGTCAACATTAATGTACTAGTTGTCAAAGAACATGTCAACATTAATGTACTAGTTGTCAAAGAATATGTCAACAGTAATGTACTAGTTTTCAAAGAACATGTCAACATTAATGTACTAGTTGTCAAAAAACATTAAAGCGAAAAATTCGAAAGCTTGATCAGTTTGTTATATCCATGGATACTATGTAACTCCTAAATGAGAAAAGCGATATAAATTTGTTAGAGAAAAGTGCACAACTAGAGCGGGATTCGAACACAAAGACATTATTATCATTACATAATTTATATGCTTTATGTTATGACATAATGTTGACTAAAAGACCAGACTAATATATTGACTAAGGACGTCTGAAATATATGAGTATTTCCAAAGTGATTATATACGCATGTAAAATGACTTCAATCTGATTAATTGGATATCTTTAATTCAGACTTGAGCCAAATAATCACCATTGCAAATATGTGTCTAAAGTTTGAAACATAGTCTGAATGATTTTTAATGACTACCTATTTTCTGCTGCACAGTCTCCTAAAAATATAATTTGAAAAGCTTCATAAACCAAGCTTCATAAACCAAGCTTCATAAACAAAGCTTCATAAACCAAGCTTCATAAACCAAGCTTCATAAACCAAGCTGCTTTAGAGACCGTTCATTAGTCTTCTTAAGGACCATTAACATTTTCCTAAATAAAATCTATGCGAAGTTTTAGCTTTAGAAACGTCTTGCTGACACATTGAGCCTTTAAAATATTTTTCATAGAACACATTTTCCTCATAAAAGTACAATTAAATTTCGATAATTCAAAAACGATAACACGAATACTTGGCATTATTCGAATGTCTTGCTTTTCCCTGCATAAGCATTCCGTTGACTGCGGTCTACTTAAACATAAATTGTTGCCCCACATCACTTTGAGTTTTTGAAGTTCTAATGAGCTTTTTTATTGTTGATTTATTTATTTTAGAAATGGAAAATATTACCCTGCGCAGTTAAATAGTACGTCAATTTTGTCGATCTTTGCAGCAAAAGCTTCGACGTCATCATTATTAGTGACATCTAGGCGATGGACCTCGATTCCTGAACAAAAGGTTTTAAAAAAATGAATACAAAGAAATTACTAAAATAAAATATATGAAGAATAAACTAAATATAAGTAACCAAAAAAAGATTTTGTCATAAAATAGTGTAATAAAATATATCTCCTTCATTTTGTCTCAATTTAAAATAAGATTTACTTCATATTAATTATACTTTCAGTAGAACCAGTCTATACAACTCCCATAGGTAATAACCGGAACACATATAGGCATTTTTATAAACTCGTTTATAGGTAATGAAGCATTTTTAAAAATTCTTTTAAATAACTGCATTTATGTATAATGAATGTAATTTGTAATCAAAGTAAATTTTCAAGAACCGGCCAATTACCCTGTATCATCCAAAGTAAAACATACGAGACCTAGTAAAAGAAAATGCCATTTTCATTTAGAATTTGGTGCTTTTAATGAATGGAGGTATCATTCTGTACTGATAAGCAGGTCGCCTGTATCACTTAGAAAAGGATAATGATTTCCCTTGAGAACTACAATGAGCAAGAAACAAACAAAGAAAGCAAGCTTCACGGCGACATACACGTCTACACCCAGGGCCGGTTTAACCACTAGGCAAACTAAGTGGCTGCATAGGGCGTCAAAATTTGGGGGCGGCAAAAAATGAATGGATAAAAAAGAAAGAGAAATAGCGTAAAATAAAAGATAATAAGCGTCTAAAATATAAAGAGAAAAACAGAAAAGAATAAATGTGTATGTGTGTGTGTTCGCGGCGCCACATGCTTCGACTTTGACATTTTATTCATTTTTGAAAGTAAATTGGGGGGGGGGGGGTGCAAGTCTGAAGGTTCGTCTAGGGCGCCAAATACCCTTGTGCCGGCCCTGTCTACACCAGTGGTGTTATGGCTTTGACGAGTAACATTAAGCTAATTATATACCGCTTTCCCCGTCTACTGTGTATTTTAAAATTAAAATCTTAGGTTTAGGTAAAGTTTGGTGTAAGGAGGTCCAAAGGCATCTTCGCTAGCTGAGAGTCGTTGATCCACTTGGTTCTACATCGACCACTGACATACGTACGTAGCTAACCGAAACAGTGTTTTCAACAAGTGCCCTCTTGCGGATGAAAAAGTTACTGCACGTTGCAAGCTAAATCAAGTGGCCAATGAGACAGCTCGTGACACATGATAGGTGTTCAATATGACGACTTCCATAATATCAACGTGACTAGAATAAAAAAAAAACACTTGCGTGTGATCGGGTCGAACTGAAGAAACTGCCATGCGACATGTGTCGTTGTCTTCTAAGGCCATGATAAGTATTTTCAATTGTCTTCCTAACTAAATAGAAACAGCAATCCGATTGAATCAGTTTCTTTCAGCTGCATCTAATCAGACAGCGGAGCGGTATATACTCGTTTGGCCAGCTACATACGCCAAGATGTGGAACGAAGTGGATGGACGACCCTTGACTAGTAAAGACGGTCTAAAGGCTCATGAAAACCAATGTATACCTTCAGCTTCCAGCTCCTTAAGTTTGTCCAAGTTAATGTCCGTGGCGATAACCTTTGCTCCTTCCTTGGCGCACGCCTACATAAATACAAGATATACAGATTCTAACGACAATGTTTACCTTTTTTTCATGAAGAAACCGAAATTATTGAAATTAGCTCTAATTTTCATTTGTGCCTTGAATAACTATATTAAGTGAATTTAAATATATACCAAAATTTTATTAAAATCTAATTACTTCATTTTAAAGATATGGCCGATTAATTTCAAATATTCGTGTCTATGGTTTGGGCTAGGAGAGTTGCCATAAAGGATATAGTCGTGACGTCACTAAGCCAAATCCGATCTACAGATCTATCGCCGATACAATGCTCTGCCAATCTGTAGTTGCTATAATGCTTGTGTTTGGGATTGCTGAAAACAAAAATCAGACATAACAACGATGTCAGATATTGTAAATAATGAAGTCATATGAATTCAGATTATGCAGGTAACATCAGGAAATAATTTAGACGGCTGTCAAATTTGTCCAACCTACTGTGGGAACCTACTGCTTTTCACAACGGTAAGATAACTATCCCTATTCGCTACCTAAATACAGAATATTTTCAAAATAATGCGATATACTGCAAAGACATATATTTTTTAATATGAAATATAATTGTATCAAAATATCTCAAACCTTCGAGTCACTTTCCACCGACTGACAGCTTGTCTCATAACCGAAATGGACTAAAATGTACGTCAACGTGGTCATGTTGACGCATTTACTCATCTTAAATTAAATATTAATTGTTGTTCTAAAATTTAATACTAATATAGTTTAACCAAAGGTCTATTCAATCCTGATTGTTGAATGCTCTGCACCTTGACTGTCTTAAAAAAATTCGAGACGAAAATTATTGATCGCTATGGACTTCTACAATAGTGGCTAGATACTAAACTGGGTCAAGAAAAGAGGACGTCGGGTCTGATCGCAACAATATAGGGTAGTACGAATTTTTTTTCAACATCGTAGCTTTCATCGTGACATCACAGCGATCGACATTCAATCCGGTTTGTACTCGATCACACTTTTAGGTTGAACTCGTCCAAAAATGTCCACGTACTTTAACATTGATTTTACTGTGTGTATTTCTCGGGGCGTCTATATAATGACCTTACACGGAATATGGATGTATGAGGATTGAAATAAAGTGAATAATCGCCATTTAAAGGGATGTGTAATCAAATTCCAAAAAATGACACCCATTACTAAAATAGTCGATACTGAACGCACACTTCTCACATTGTTATCACAACACTGCAAATTTGGCGTTAAAATGCCACATGGAGAAAACTGTACGCTTTCATAACTGCATCGTGGTAAATTTAGACTGCATTTCCTGAAATCTGTTCTCTACAATGGCTTTAGTGCAAAAAGGAAAGATTATGCCATATACGTGCGAGAAAAAAGTCAGGAATTTTTTACTTGCAGTGCTGCAGCACAGGACTGACGATGTTACAAGATAGCACGCGGCAGACCTCACAATATACCCATGACGCCACAATGATGAGCCTCTGAGCCACCATATACAGTCTGGTTGGTTGTCCCTCGTTTTTTAATGGATTTCAATCTTTAATATTATATCTAGTGAAGGGTCCAGTCAACATGCTCGTGTACTAATGCGCAGAGACGATGTACTATGGTTTAGATGACCTAAGGGTCAAAACAGCCTTACAGCTACAATATATTCTGAAAAAGTACGAGCTGCGAGGAGCGTGCGTCACGGCACAGGCTGTTGCTGCTTTCACAGCTGAAGAGCTCACAAACATGGCGACATTCTATGAATCGGGAAAATCATCAGTTGCGGAAAAGAAAGTGTGAAACCATGCTTTACAAAATAGCTTACTTTAATAAAACCGGTTTGTTACAAGCAGTTCGTTTTCCGTTTGCTTGCAAGGATAAGTTGTGCTAGGTACGTTAAAAGAAATCTGCGTCATGGGTGAGCCTCTCAAAAATGTTTGGTTTGGTTTGGTGTTTTACGGCAAGTGGGTTATTTAGTGCCAAGGCAATTGGAATAAAGTGCCTTGCCCAATGACACACCACGGGAGCTGACCCAGGCTGGTTCGATGGTAAGATTCGAACCCGCACCATTTCCGTCCTGTGTCCGGCACGCTAACCACTGACCCACCGCGACTCCTCTCAAACAATGTCTGAAGATTAATTTGAAAAGATCACGCAACTCTGGCAATATATAGTTATGGAAGCGGTTCTTCCTCTCCATGTGCATTCTGATAATAGATATTAAAATATTCATTTTCTGTCTGATTCCGCATCAAATAGTACTTGAGGCTTTTACACGTTCAAGAAGCATAAATACGCAAGGAAGATCTACATATACTGGTCCAATCATCAAAATTGCATATGCCATGATATCAAAACTTGCGCTATACTTAAAAAGCAACCGTTTAACAAGAAAGAAAGTCGTTAATCAAATTGACCGTGACACCGTACTTATTTATATAACCGTGTATAAGGCTCTCCTAAATGTGAACTCCAAAGATCTGTCGTAGCACAATGCTCCATCAGATTAAAATCAAAGATATTCAGTTGAAATCAGAAGTAAAAAGTTCACCGAAGACTCTAATGCGCCTGTATATCTGGGTGTACTCTATCTGATGCGGTTTGTACATGAGAAAATACGGTAAATGTTGAGTACTAATTACCAACGCTACAGATCTTCCAATTCCCTGTGCACCAGCACTGAGTACCACCACCTTGCCATCAAGCCGACCCATAATTAATGCTCAAAATGCTGCTGCTGCTGCAAAAAAAGAAAGCATTTGGTATAAAAAGATAACATGGTACATGATTTTAATTTATAAATTTAATTGTTTTTCTTCTTCTATTTTTTTTTTTTTTTTTTTTTTTTTGGCCTTTCAAGTAAAAAAGGAGCTTGAAATGAACTGATGAAATAAGAACCAAATCATTATTGTAGTACATATAATTAACAAAATCAAGATTCTCATCATAAATCAATGAAATGAAATGAATGAAACAGAGTCCAAGCGTAAATACAAGGTTTTCAAACCACATGGTTAGGCTTGCACGAGTTTGATGCTAAGTCTGGTTATCAAAAACAATCGGACACATAACTGACCAATCAGGTGCCTATGAAGAGGTTTTTCCACCTCCATAGTAAGAGAGAAAATGATATTGCTTAGTTTATTCTCCTTTTACACTCCAATACCCAATTGGCCACAGAGAATTTCACCTATGGACACTTACCTGAAGGATACAAGAGAGTAATATTGGTCAGACGGGGAACTTCGGTCACATTTAATGAGTCATATTTACCCATAGGCGATGTAACACGCACTAATGAAACTAATCTAACAGAATTGGTCACACACTAACCATTTTTAAAAAAAATCTATTTTATTGGATGGGTTTTTGAGTCAAATTGCACGAGGAATACATTGTTGGTACTGTGTGAAGCCCCTCGTGATCTTTCCTATTGCGGCCACCGCCGAATCCAAAGTCATGCAGTTGTAACAAGGACATATTTAATGTTCGAGTAAAGTAATTTTAACAATTTTTCATCTTTGCAATGACTACTTTTTTAAATAATTTTAGCTGGTTCTTTATGAAACGTTTATTGTATTGTTTTTTTGTTTGTTTTTTTTTTTTTTTTGGGGGGGGGGGGGTGAAAAGATTTACAATGATGCTGACCGATTCTACCCGACGGTACAAATGTCAATTCGTGTACATTCGAGAGCGCCTTTGTTCTTAGGGGAGGAGGTACTGCGCGAATTATACACTTATTTGCATAATACGTTGCCTTGTATATTATACAAATTTAATCTGAAATTTGAAATCTGATTTACAGTTAGCTTTAATATCGCCATCTGGTGAAAATTAAGTCAAAAGTGAAAAATATGTAATACAAAAATACGAATGTACTTCCAGTTTTATTTATTTCGCTGCCGTCACCCCCCACCCCCACCCCCAACCAAAAAAAATAAAAATAAAATGAACAGTATTGATATTTGCACTGTAAATTATCAATTTATCACATCCTTTTATAATTTTACCTTTTAGTGCTCAAAACTGGCTTAAAATTTATTTGGGAGTACCTTTAACAAAATTCAACTGACCAAATGGACTCGCCATGCGAACGATTGTATCCGATGTTAAGTCGCCTCTAGTTTGCGCTATCCTAAGGTACTTTACAGCATTGACAAATAACCAGCAACTGAAGGCCAAGTCAAACCTTTTCGACTTTATTATCTATTGGAGGATATTATAGAGACCAACAGCGCACGCGCGTTTGATGCACCGAGTTAACTGAATTTACCCGTCGTTATCATAGGTTTTCCTCACGAAATCTAGGTACAAATATACCCAAAGTGACCTGGCCGCCATATCAGTTGAAATTAGAGCGTGTTCTACTTCAGTTTTGTGCAAGCAATTCATGACTTGCATGTTTGTCACTCACTTGTTTGCAAGTCGATGCCAAGCGTCAACTGCTGCATGTAAACATCAGGGATACAAATTAATAACACCCGTCAACTACCAACCCCACCCCCTTTCTGTAAGTGGACTTGGTCTTTATAGTTTCTAATGAGGTACAATTTGTCAGGTCCATTGGTCTCGGCAACAACAGTATTACAACAATATTGTGCAGAATCTTTACAGCAACAAAAGCTGCACTGACATTTCTAACATGAGGGGATAAAGAGATAGATAGACCTATTTATGAAGCTCTGTCCGTTCACATTCGAGCGTAGTGCTGACCATAAATGGGATAAATATACAAATGACACCTGATACGAATGTAATGTAGCATGTGCCACAGCAACTTCGGGGGTCGTCGAACTTCCATATTGACGTGGAGCGAAGTGGATCGACGACTCATGGTTAGCGAAGATGGTACCACAGTAAAATATTAGCATGTAACATGATACACAGCCTGTCATAAATATAGCTTTTTAAAAAAAAATATTCAATAGCGAAATGGTATCACATTTGAATCGTATTCATGCGGATCTTGGTTCAATTATAAGTTCCATCAAGCTCATCCAAACTCGGTGGTCCCATCAGGTTTAATTCAACTCAAGGACTATTTGACACCACTTCTCAAGTCGTCAGCATTTGTTTTGTAATAGACACAAAATACACACTTTTTATTTTGGACTATTTTTCAGCATTATCTGATTTTAAATTAAACCTGCTTTCCTCTAAAAGTGAAATCCGCTATAGTGACCACCTGGATATATAAGAACCATTTGTGTATAAAGAATAGTTTTTTATGTAAATAATACTCAGCTAGCTGTATATAATGCCCAACGACATTTCCTTTTCTTGCTTCTAATAGTGAGAAAATTTAAACTTTATCTAATGGCTTTTTCATCAAAGGCCGAGTTTGTGAACAGGCCGGTTGGTCTAGAAAGGGTGAGTAATATATTTTACACGTGAACTGTAATTGGTCGAACAGAGGCAGGGCTTATATCTACACGTACTAAACGAGCTGTCAAAACCCTAATATCTATAGGTTAACGTCATGGTGCACGAAGTTCTAGGCTAATTAACCTCCGTCAACAGCCAATTAGCATTGATGAATCAGGTGTTAAACTTCACCCATCGGTCACCATGTTGTTAATAATAGTAATTATCAAGTCCAGCCAGCTAGCCAGTCAGATCCAGATAAACAACAACTTTCCTCGATGGCAGCCGAGTTTAGCCCGCGCCAAGGTAAACTATTCTCCCTTTTTTAGTGCGCCATCGGCCTTAGATCTCGGATAAATATTTCACAGTTCAGATGGACGATTCACTGCACCTATGGCAGCAAACAAAAACTTACCACATCCCTTTTCCAATTTATACTGATTTTGTAAAAAATGCGTGCAATCAGTTTGTATTATATAGAGACAGTACATTTGTATGCATCTGTAAACCCTAATCAGTAAGAAGCGTGTAATTCAATATTGACGTGTGGATATCCCTATTTTCTTGAAATCGATGGCTACTTACACATCCTTCAAACTCACTCTGTGTACTGATATACGGTGACAACGTTTTCTACACATTTTTGTCACCTTCTTTCCACACAGTTAACAGTCTGCACCTATTTTCATACAGCGACCTGGATCAGCTAACTCGATATTCACTACATGATACAGTATATAGTACTTACCCACGTCTGATTCAAAGTCCAGTGCAATAAGTAATGTTTCCCAGAGGTGCGTGAATTACCTAAAAGTTTAATATGATGGTTACAGCTAAAGGCACCGTTCCTAAATTTCTCTTTCAAGCGCACTTTCAGAAGTCGGTTTTGTCACGCCTACTTCTGCACACTTGATGTATACATCCGCCAAAAGTCAGTGATGATTCTTGTTGCAGTGTCAATACAGCGAGATATAAATATCTAGGTCGACGGGTCGCCTTGCCCTAACAACAGTAGCGCGTACTCTGTTATATATCTCTCAATGACCCAGTAAGCATATGTAAATTCTCTCAGTGTTGGCGCATGATTTAAGAATGACAATTTTTGGGGGGAGAAAAAACAAAAACAAAAACAAAACATATCCGGCTCAAATACACATGGAGTTAAATAAATGAAAAGTTTAATGTATTTTGTCGCTTATATACCATCCTAGTAGGTAAGAAGAGATACATACTTGGAACTGCTATTGTACACAAGGTCAACTCGGCCCATAAACCAGATCTACAGGGCAAAATATTGTTATTGTCCCTTAAAAAGACTAACTTAAATGGTCATGAAGAAAATTTCCTTTTACAGATCAACTGTCTATAGCAGTTACGGAAAGGCTAATTAGTATTGTTTCTTGACGACATTAAAGGTCACAGATACTGGCTGGGGACTAGATTTCAACATATAGTTTCAACATATAGTTCATTAGACCCCGCCACTAGACCCCCCCCCCCCCCCCCATTATAAAAATAAATTACCTTTCAATTTTCGTTCCATGAAGTTCGATGTAAAAGAAAATATCAGCATCGTAGGAAACTGATACGGATGAAGTGCTATATATGGCGGTCACAGACTGGGCACAAATATAGATTGTTTTCAGGAATTTTGTACGCTAAATGCTGATATGCTGTTAGATAATTAAATGTGCGTATTTATTTATCTATTTTTGAAATTACTGTGTTATACTTAATATTTCTTTAGAAAACGATACATTTAAAGCTGACTTTTTTTTCTCTCAAAATAGTTATGGTAATTGAAACAATTGTAAGGTCAGCAATGGACTATGAAAAGATCAAAAGCCCTAACAACAAACAAACATGAAACTGTGGGCAACCCAATTGTTGTGCTATTTTTACCTATTTCTATGTAGATTTTATATCTAAGCGGATAGTAGTATTTAACTGTGGACGAAAGAACGGACTTTTTGCAAAATGTGGGCGGTCGTTCTGTGGTGATATTTTAAATGTTAGAAAAACCGTTAAAAATCCCTAATTAAAACAAGACATTTGAAGAGTGAAAATATGCGGTGAGGTAGTGTTTCACAACGCTTTATTCCACGATACAACATTTGTGTCAAACCATTCTTCAACCTCTAATCTATACCACGGAAAGGGAATAAAATTAAACCGTATGACACCTATCTCCAGTCATGTTTCATTCAAGTTTGGAATTTTCAATTTCAAACAGTGTAGTGGCAGTGGCGGCGCGAGTGGGAGGTGGGGGGGGGGGGCAATTTGCTCTAAGGCGCAAGGCGAAGGGGACTGCCGTCATGGTCCTTTTTTTGCAGCTGAAATTTGTATACCGGTAGTATTTCATCCCACCTTAGTGTAATGGGGACAATTCTTCACAAAATGTATATTTAGGAGGGGGTTGGGTTGGCAACTTACGTAAAAACTGTTCTCTGTGGCAAAGTAGGGGCGCCTCTAAAGAACATTGCCCCCGGGCACCTCTGTATGAGTTCACTAAAGAACATTGCCCCCGGGCGCCTCGAACCCTCGCGCCGCCTCTGTGTAGCAGGATTTACCTGAGGTCGTGGATACACCGCAGTCGTGTACGTATTTTGCCATATTCTGTATACACGTCCGTATATAATTCCATTGGATTCTGTATACACGTCCGTGTATAATTTCAGTGGGTTCTGTATATACGTCCGTGTATAATTCCAGTAGATTCTGTATACACGGCGGCCGTATACGCATATATTTTCCGTGGATACTGTTTTTCTCTCTCTCTCTCTCTCTCCATATATATATATATATATATATATATATATATATATATATATATATATATATATATATATATATATATATATATATATATATATCGCAGCCGCTGATGTGTTATCAGTAAAACGAAGAAACTCTCTTTTTTATATCTTATTTTCGTTTAGTTCTTCTGTAAAAAGAAAAAAAAACAAAAAAAAAAAACAGCAACATCGTGAAAGTTCTTTCTGTTACTGAGGCCGAACTACGCGTCCGATGATCCAGAATAACATATATAATATGAAGGAAATCAGCCAACAGAACAGAAAAATAAACGTTTATATAATTAAAGCAACAAATATATTTGGCAAACGTCAACCAATGAATGAATTTTTAAAACCTGGTGTAGGTTCCAACAGATTGCCGTTTGTTGACCAAGGCATAAAATATTGAAATATGTTTTTTTTTATCAAGGGAATAGTGATTCTTATTCAGTGATCAAACTAGATAGAAATAAAGAAGCGTTCCTCTCCTTTGCCTTCAGTGCCCTCCCTTCTGCCCTCAGTATCCTTCTAGTTCCCATCTCTGCCTTCCAAGAGCAGTCTCCTCTGCCTCCCTCCAGACCACTTTAACATCTTAATCTGTGTTATTTTCTATTTATTCCTGATAATTTTCTATTTATTTCATGTAACATAAACTTACGAAACTTATGAATGTGCCGTTGTTTGTTTATCCTTCCAAAAAGATGAAATGCTAAATTTCATTTTTGACATCAAGTCCTTTTATCGCAAAATAGTTCTTTGTTGCAAAATGTGCCTTTTTCTTCGACAAACGCGCCCCTTTTGCTCAAACTGACCCTCTTCACATTCCCTATGTAATAAATTCCTAGCATGAACCGAAGATTAAAATATTCAAGTAATGGTTAAAATACACTATTTTCTAGTTATTCTACCATTTTGAAGATGGAGAACAATCTCCTAGTACTAATGACTTTTTGTGTTATACAAATGTAACAAATATAATTATCACAGATGTCTGGCTAGTTTTCTCTCTTGAAAAAACTTAAAGTCTGTCATTGGGTAGAAAAATGTTGTATCATAATATGAATTAGATTTATGTTGGTGAACGCGTATGCCCCCCTCAGCAGACATGCTGACCAAATAGTTTAGTTCGAAAGATTTGAAAAATGTAGAGAAACTGAAGATATTCCTATAATAGCATGAAAATCTAACCAGGTCATATACATGTGCATAGAAACACGCATTCCAAATTTAATTTCTTAATCGTTCTAATAACGTGTTTCGTCAAAACCAATCCATTTTTTTTTTAAAATGTGTAAACAAAATTGAAAGTCGGGATAAAGGTCTGAAAATCAAAACAGGTGGTCTGAATATCATAACAGTATGCCTACCGAATTTCTGTTCTCTACCGCAAGTGGTTATTACGTAATTGTGCTAACATGGTTTTTGTCAAAAATGGCCCCAAAAGTTCAAAAGGTGTAAAAAAAAAAAAAAAAAAATTAAAAATAAATGTCGAAAAAGTCAAAGTCCCAAAAAAGTTCAACAACAGTACCGCAAATAGAACATGATATATATGTCTCGTGACTTTTCCTTACTAATGAAAATGACTTTTGAGCTACGAACTTAGCTATTACATGATATAGTGTGGATTTGGGTAAAGTCTCATCAGAATTTCTGTAGGAGTTGGCGTTATTTGTATAAATAAAAATAAGTACATTATTATATACGTGCCTTTATCAAATAATTAAAATAATTATGCGTATACGTGTGCTATGTGTAGGCCTTTATATACTTTACCCTCGCCACCCACTCAAGATTATTATTTATTTATTTATTTTCAATTTGGTATCTACATCTTTTTCAATAGCATTTTCTTACTTATTTTGAGAAAATAAGTACTCTTAATTTTGAGTTTTCTTCTCGTAGATACGCACTTAAACAATAAAACAAAAGAATTGAAGTCTCTTTGATTTACCGTTACTCAAAGACAAGACTGTGGTACATTATTCAAACACGCCCACACTTAGGCGCAGTAAGCGCCAAGGATAAAATCACACGTCATGTCTTTATTGACAAGCGTGTGGAACTGAAAATCGTTGCGGTGGCTACTCTTCTTAGAATAATTTGTAATGTTCTCTATGTTGACTGTGGATATGCTTGCGCCTAATCATATCGATTATTCGTAACTTCGCAATCGGAATATCCTCGGCCTTTTCCGTCAAGGCGAGAAAGAAACTTCGAGGTCAATCTTTCGAGGTCAATACTTGTCTCAAAGTAGCAGAGAAATACCTATTGTAGATGTACATGAGGGAAAAGGCCGAGGATATTCCGAATCTAATTTATCAGTCTTGCACACGTGTTTGCAACCTTTGGTACATGTACTTGTTGGCGTGTTGACATTGGCGGCATCAGGGAGAGATTACACCATGGGCGACTTCAAGCAAAATGAAGTTTTGTCAATACAGAGTACCGTAGTATATGGTTTTGTCGGGAACAAATGCGCTACATTTACATTACAGGTAAGAACAAATTGTTTTATCGTAGGCCTATTTATTGGTGTCCAAGGTGTACGACTAGCGTCCTGCCAGTTCTTGTTCTCAAACAGTATACATTTGGAAATTTGCAGTAATTCTGTGCTATCTCAAGTGCTTTCAGAGTACGATTGAAGAGAAACAACCAGCATCGTTTTGTAAACGCTTTTACTCAAAAATTAAACCAGAATCGCAATAAATCGGGCTCGATTGCGTTGCAGCCAAAGACGAGTGCTTCAGTAAAAAGACAAAAATGTCTTACACTTCCCTTATACCAATTGTTAATTGGTTGAAGGGAAGTGAGTGTTGTCAGTAGTTTCACTTTTTTTTTTACTGACAGACGAATGCCTGTGTTTGCAGGGATTTAGACGATAACGGGGGGGGGGGGGGTGCTGGAAGGGGTGGTGGTGGTAATGGAACGTAGGTTGGCGGTACAGAAATGACAATGGAGGAAACTTGCTACGGCTGTGTGTTTCATACCTTGTCATGTTCAGGCATCCATACCAAAATGTATAAAAGTAAGAATGACATCTATTGATTCACCAAACATTTATCTAGGGGATCTGCACCAGTTACCACACATAACCTGTTAACACATGATTGTTACTTACTCCTTATTATGTGCAGTATATTTTTAGATAGTAGAGAGAAACATTAACATGTAATGCAAGGTACATTTTGTGTCAGCAACTAGCAAAATATAAAATACAGTGCTCAAAATTAACGCTAATCTGCTAATCCATTGGAGCAGTGAAAATTACTGCCGGTGGCTATCATAACACTTAAGAAGTGGTTGTAAGTTGGCATTTCCTTTCATGGTTAATTGATCCATTTATTGTATTAATTCCAATATCCAATACTTGCTGATGTACAATAAATGCTTGCGGCACAAATGGACAGGTGTTAAACAACTTGTCCACTCATCAAGTAAATTAGTGTGAGTATTGTCAAAACAGTATTTGCACATTAGGAACTAGCCTGCACTGATTTAATTACTGATGATAACAGTAGGTATATGGGTCTCAGACTAGTATTGAAGATTCAGAAAAGTTCATGACAACAAACTCATTGAATAATCCAGATTTATACTGAACATTGTGTTTTAGCAATTATATTATCATTGATAAATATTCAATGCATTGTGCGGTGACAATTGTAAACAAGTGTAAGTATTTGCAAGGTGAGCTGGTAGATGATGACAAGAGAGAGCACGATCACAAATACTGTATAATCAAGACATAAATGGCTGAAGTATGACTCAGGAGAGGCTGTGATGTTGTGCACTTTCTGCACTGAGAAATACAAAAGTGCGTGGGGTACTTCATTCGTGAGTCTTGTTGGTGAAATACACTTGTTGGTTTGAGTTGATGTTGGTGACTAATTATTTTTGAATTAGAAACTGAACTGGCTTCTGTTTGATTTTTGCAGGATCAGTGAAATTTAGGCAGGATCAGATAAAATTTTTATTTTGGTGATCCTGTGGGTTAGTGAAAAAAATCCTAAATTCGAGCCCTGCACATAGAATTTAGGACAATTAACAATCATGCAGGAAATGGTGCAGACATGCTTTCACTTCCATTCTGTAAATTCAGATCTTTTCTACAAAGTTAATTCTTGCTAGTTAATGACAAATTAACCTGCGATAAGAAAGTTCCATCACTCCTGTACCTATGCTCAACCCACAGCATTTATAAGGTAAAAACAAAAATATGTTGTCATCAGGGTTTACTCTTGGATTCAGCCTGATGGAGCCATTGGCCCATCAAGATTTTCAAAGGGGCCGCCAAAAAGTTGACATTGGTCACTGCTGTTTCTTCTCAACTTCTTGTGGTGTCTAGCTGATCTTAAACCAAAATTGTTCCTATCTGATATCCAGTATTGGAACTCCCCTTAGATGGAAAGTAATATCAACATTGGATTTTCACGAAAAGACTTCTTATGATGTCATAGTTCATATATAATGAAAATGGTACCGATCTGACATGTATGGCCACGATGGCAGACATATTGAAAAATTGAAAATCTTGTTCTTGCTACTCCTCTGAAATGGAAAATCAAATCGTTATGCAGTTTTCACCAGAAAACTAATTATAATACAGTAAAACCTGTCTTGAGTGACCTCTGCTATGAGCAACCACCTGACATTTGTGACCACAATCGTAATGTATGGATCTTTTTTTTTTTATAAACGCACTGTCGGGAGTGATCACCTGCAGAACGCAACCACAGACCACAATTTTTAGGCAAAAGATGTGTTTGGACACTGTTATGAATGATTGCATCGCAAAAACAAATATAAACATCACTGACCTTGATTTAATCCTTTGAAAACATGAGGAGGGTCTGCAGGCAAAGTGCAGATCGTTCTCAACAACACTGCTATGAACAACTTTATCGCAAAGACAGAGATGAACACCACTGACCTCTGTTTAATCCTTTGTATCCACAACTGCATAAAATGTCAAAACTATTCTAAACAAAAAAAAATGAAGCTGGCTACTGGTTTCCAAAATTTTTACAGGTTATGCAGGTAGTGTTGAGAGACTCTTGTGATCAGTATTGATCAATATGCCAGGAATAGATGCCATTCGAAGTATCATTAATGTTTGTCTCTGCAGACCTAAAAAGAAAAAGAAATCTGTTGAAATTTAAAGTGTGGGCATATTTATATTATTTATGATTTTCTGGTACTTGAAAGTGGCACTGATATAAAAAATAGAAACAACTATCATAAACATTTGGAAACATTAGCATTCACCAACATGGATAAATGATAGATGGGTTCTAAGTGTATCATTTATCCCTGTGGGCACAAGCTGAAATTTCAAATTTAAATGTTATTTCAGTCATTCTGTGTACATTTGTGTGTGGTGCTTGTGTTTGAATAAAGGTTTGTTAACTTACAGGGAGCTTTATTCTCAAATGATGGAATCATTTTTAGCTCACCAAATTCTGTATTTTCTCAAACTCTGTTCATGCTAGGATCATTTTATGCATATCTTTGAGTACCACACACTTATAACCAAAGAAGGTCACAGTGACCTACATTCCACATTTTACTGGCTTGGGATAAGTATTAATGTTAACTCATGACCAAATAGGTATTTTGAATCCTGTATACATGCTGTTATACTTAGAATCATAAAACATAGTGAGCCCAGCATGTATCTTGATGAGCAGTACACCCTCTTCAGAAAAGTCGGTGATTGTCACCTGTATTTCTTTCTTATCTGACTTGGGTTCAATTTTGTGTTTTAAGTTTATTTTCTCATGCACTATTCATGCTAGCATAATCAAACTAGATGATTGTATACATCTCTGTTAGTACCACAACCTTGGAACAAACAAAGGTCACTTAGACCTAAAGTTAAAATTTTACTGGCTTTGGTGAAGTATTTGTGTTTAGCTATTGACTACATAGGTTCTTCCATGCATGGATATTGCATATAGCTTTATATTGAAAAGACCTTGAAAGACACTTTTAGAATTCCACATCATTATTTGCAGGTGTTATTGACCTTGTATGCCCATCCTCCTAGCTTAAAAAATCATTTGATTTCAATAAAATTTGGCATGCATTTTTTATGTTGATGAGACACAGAATAACTTTGATTTCTAGTGTTACATGTCATGATTTGCAGAATCTATTGGCCCCTAATTGTACATTTAGATACCGTATATATTCGCATATAATCCAATAACAACTGCAAACTACATAGACCCATATCTGCCGTTGCATAATGCGTTGGCAGATCTGGGTATATGCAGTTTGTAAGGACTAATCAGTAGAACAACATAGACCCTGATCTGTCGGTGCATTATGCGACAACAGATATGGGTCTATGTTGTTTACATTTGGACCCGGATTATACACGAGTATATACGGTATGTATTTGGAGACAGCAAGTTCAGTATTCTCATATGTTATTGTATTCCTGATTCATAAATTTTATTTTTGTCCACAGGTTCTGGGGTTCAGTGTATCTCCTATTAACTCAGTGCAGCTTTCCAACCACACAGGTTTGTATCATCATTCTCCATTATACTTCTCTCATTATATCCTTTGATCAGCTAAATAATAAAACTTAAATTGTCCTCAGACATACAAGGTGATTGATCAGAATACACTGTAAATCATAATGTTTTTAATAGTCTTATTAAATTTGTGGAAATTTATTAAATGCATCATATTTCAGACATAAGATTAACTAATTGTTGTATACCAGTGTTAGCTCACTTGGCTGTAAGACCAAGTGGGCTTATGGCATGGTCCTGTGTCCGTTGTTTGTGGATCAATATTTGCTTGCTACCACTGTATAGGCCAATTTTCAATCCAATTTTGATCCGGCTTGGAATAGAGGTTTATATCATCAATATCTCTGATGAGTTGCAATATGAACGAGATCGATATATATTTATGAAGTGGTCTTGCATCTGATTGGCTGAGCTTGATTTGATCAAGGTTGATGATATGCTTACATCATCAAGATCTCATACAGGTTGGATAATGAGTGGGATCCTCACATGTTAATGAGGTAATCTTGCATCTGCTTGATTGAGATTGTTACAATTCTGGAAGCCAAATTTCCAATCTGATTTTGATCAAACTTGGAATATGAGCTTACATCATCAGACTCTTGGATGGGTTAGATAATGAGCAAGGTCCATGCATATTTATGAGATGATTTTGTATCTAGTTGGCTGAGCTTGTTACCACTCATGAGGCCATATTTCTGATATATTAAGATCACGCATTAGGTCAATAATGAGTGAGATCTGCACATATTAATGAGGTGATCTTCCATCTGATTGGCTCAGCTTGTTACCACTGTAGAGACTGTATTTTTTTATCTGATTTTAAGTAAACATGGTAACAAGACTTCAATCAACAAGATGTCCAATTAATTTTTTTATGGGCAAGATATGCACTTAATAATGAAATTCAGCACAGTTAGAAATAGCTCTCAAAATATCTGTCTTCACTCTCTAAAGGGAAGTAGCCCATGATATTAACTATTGAGATTCATAGGTTTGGGATTACAGAGGACATGTACTTCTCCATGTAAAAATAATGCTAACCAGTTAAAACAATTTGAATACAAGATGTGTAAATTTCAGTGGAACAATTTATAAAAATTAGCAAAATAATACACCTTAGCATTAAAATTAATAATTTATAGCAGAAGAAAAGCTATAAATTAGAAATGTTGTTAGAGAAAATGTACAATTGCAGGCTAGCATAAACTCTGTGCAATGTTTTAATTAATGATCAGAGTTTTTTACACTAATCATAGATATTTGTTTGCAAGTAATTATTTTTTGTTTGTTTTCTTTCAAATATTGATTTTGCTCCAATAAGGCACTTGCACAGTGGATTTATTAATTTCTGCAATAAAAAAATACAAAAAGTCCCACTTTTCCAGAATTATATGTTTGGAATCAAAATTAGTTTACAACTAAAACCTGCTAAATCACCTGACATTCAAACTCCAACTTCCAAGATAATGATTATGTTAAAAGTCTGAATAGTACTCTTGAAGAGATACGGCAAGTTGATGAAAAACATAATATAGAATAAGGGTCATATCAAAGTCAACAAAGCCATTGCATCTCAATTAACCAGAGCTCTGAAAGATTTGTGAACCATTGTTGGACATTCATTCTGTCAAGAGTGGTCGGGGTCAATCCTGCAAACCATTACCCCCCTCCCACCCTGGTCATCTTAGTTAACTCCAATATTTCTGCTTTTGGTCTTGTATACAGAGTTTTGAAGCGATTGAACGGCTATGGAAATACCAATATATTTAAAATCTGACATTTACCTTTCCTTTATTTTCTTAAAAATCAGTAATGCAGATGTCTGCTTAGTATCACTAAAATGTACATGGGCCAGTTGTCATGACTTTAGAATGAAACCATTTAAGTTGTAGCAATCGATGGCTTGCTGTTACAATAAAGCTTGCTACTCTTTGTTTTTGCTGTGCATTAGTATAAAGCAATAGTTATTGCCAAATATTCAATTTGTGCAGGGATTATTTCCCTTTTTCTCCCCTGTCTTTATGAAAATGACATGTTTGCTACGAATCCCTCCTTGCCCATGAAACTGAATTGTCTATTACAAAACTTGATTGAGGGAGGAAACTAGTTCCCAGGTACTTGTGTATGTGTTTCAGTTAAAAAAATTATTTGTCAAGTCTGGATATGAGTTTTTTATGGTTTAGCTGAAACTCCCAATGTTTGATTTGGGCATTTTATAGCCGGTCAGAAAGTCAGTTCCATCAGACATGTCTGGCATATACTAGTACGACAAATTTCCTGAGGCCCACAAATTAAATTAAATTGGCCACATGTCCATGTGATTTTGATTGTAAACAAATGACTTTAATGGAGGATATTTTATAGACGGTCCTTGCATTTTGAGATTCTGCCCTTCTTTACTGTCTGTCCTCAGCAGGGCCCCAGGTAGCCGAGTGGTCTAAGATGCTTGCCTTTACAGATCACTCACACATCTCTGTCTGCGTGAGTTTGAGTCTTGGCTCAACCAACGTGGGTATGTGAGAAAGCTTGCCAGTAGCCAGTGGGTTGGTGGTTCTTCCTGGGGTCTTCCCCAATTCTTCCTCCACCAAATATACTGGCCACCATGTATGGCCTATCATGTGCTGAAAAATGGCATTAAATCGCACAAAGTCAAATCCAAACCTGTTGTCAGCACTAAAGGAATGTTTTGTGCCATAGTGAGTTTGAAAATAAATGGAAAATAATACCTACAATCATTTGATTTTTAGTTTGAGTCTTCAAAAATGTATTTAAGTGGGGTGTCAGTAAATACCAAAGTATACAAAAAATGGATTTGATACCTTTATTAACATTGACAAATATTCAAACCAAATTTGAATACACTGAACGAATATTTGGATAGGAAAATTTGGTATTCATTCCAGCTCAATTTACCGTACCAGTTTGTTCAAGTACTCAAGGTCAAGGTCACAGATCAGTATTTCAAGGTTTCTTTTGTTTGTGCGTTGTATCATAAAAGCTGTTTGAGGTACAGGAATGAGATATACTTCTCAGTTTTTTGGCATCTCATGTCAACTTTTTATCTGCAGGGTCAAGGTCACTGATAAATTTTTGTAACCTTTTTCTGCACATTTCTTCAAATGACTTTTGAGATAGGGCAATGAAACTTAGTTACTTTCCATGTCTGCCCAGTAACTTTATCATGTTTATATCTGTCTTTCTGAAGTCACAGTAATTTTTCATGATTGTGAACTTTTGTGACCCCACAATGGTAGGCAGGGACAAAAATTCACTGAATTAGCTTCTTGATTCATTTTTTTATATCATACAAATTATAACTAATTGTTAGGTTCAGTCCATTACCAGCACTAAAGCTTTGTGGTAGAATCACTCTGACATATTTTGTTACTGTAATATATGCAGTACATATCGTATATACTCGTGTATTATCTGGGACCAAATGTAAACAACATAGACCCTGATCTGCCATTGCATAATGTGCTAGCAGATCAGGATTTATGTTGTTTGTTCTACTGATTAGTCCTTACAAACTGCATAGACCCAGATCTACCGGCACATTAAGCGACTGCAGATCTGGGTTTATGCTGTTTGCATTTGGTATGGGTTATATGCAAGTCTATACGGTACTCACGGTAGTTTTGCATATTAGGTTTAAGTCTGATATACTGCCGTTTGCTGGTTATTAAAAGTTGAGCTACGGAAAGAGATTTGATGTATGGACTTCCTTTTCCAGGTTATCAAGCTTTCCAGGGTCAGGTGCTAAATGCAGAGGATGTGGCATGTCTGTATGAGGGGCTCCAGAAGAATCATATAAATCATTTTTCACACCTCCTTACAGGTATGACATATAGTACAACTCACACAATTATTCATTTCTCCACACACAGTGGCAGGGGTGGAGAGGATTAACACAGGCATGACATATATTGATAGAGGTTACAATTGTTGTGTTTAAAAAATCCAAGTTACCTTGCCCGAATAGCTGAGGCAGCTTAGTGTGGGTGGGTGGGTGTGGGTCTGTATGAGTAGAATAACTAAAAAAAACTATTTTATTTTTTTTCATTGATGGTAATAATTCTGAGAGTGATTCAAGCAAAAAGTAGTTCGAATTTGGAGCTTGTTGATAATAATAATACTTTTATCGTCCTGTCCCGTTTTGACGCTACGTTGTTTTGATGCAATGTCCTAAAGTCCCAGTTCTCAAGAGAATACGTATCTAAATGACATCATGACCTCAACATTTGTTTACACTGATCAGCACTGATTTATATAGACAGAATTTTTTTCTCCAAAATCCTATGATTATCTGTTGTGAATTGAAACAAAGATACATACAGTACCATGAAAAAAACTCATTTTCACTAATTCTCATTTTTCCAATCAGTATGTCCTCATAAAAATCCATACTAACTATTCTGATGAGGCAAATCAACTTCCCGCCATAACAGACATCCAGTCAGCTACAGTACAGTTCACGTGATTTTTCGGAACCCCACGCGTCGCGGTGGGGGTGGAGAGTGAGTGGAGGGGATTAAAAAAAAACTCTCCACCATCACTCCACGCCTCCTGACAGAGTTCTGCAGGTTTGTTTTCTTTGCCATTGATTTGACAAACTTGTGCATCAGATGAAATTAAAGTTTAACTTTTTCTTTTTCTGTTCGTTTTCCTGTTGCATACTATGCATAATACAGAAAAATAAGATGAATAATTTTAGATCATTAACTCTTCTTAGTCAAGTTCCCCTCCCCCCTCTCTCTCTCTCTCTCTCATAAAATATGGAATCCAAATCACTATTGCACAAGTTATCATAAACTGAAATCTGGAAACGTTCGCAAGTGGTAAGAAAAGTAATACTGTACTAGACATTATAGCGCAATAGAGGGGGAAAAAAGAAACAAATTTTCCCGTCGTGGTTGCAAACTCACGACTTCGTGCTCCAATATCGAATGTGTGTGTGTGACACACACTCTATCCATTTGGTCACAGTAACTGTAGATGTAAAGCAATATACCATATACAGAAACATGCCAAACACTATTCAAAGAAATTAGTTTATTTCTTGTCTCAATAAACAACCACTCCAAAGTCACAAAGATAAAGCTGCATACATTAATATCTGCGTAAAAATAATTATAAGAAATAGATCAATATTACGATTGGGTTACTGACATATCATTTCAATATGATTTAATTGTGGTGGAAATAGGGGCAACATCCCCCCAGACACCCAAGTGTGCGTGTGTCGCACATTTTATCCACTGGGCCACAGTAACACTAGCTCTCTAGCTGTAAAGCAATTTACCACATACAGAAACACGCTCAATAACTAAAGGCTCTAACAGTCACAAACAGGAAACTGCATACTTTAATATCTACGTAAAAATAATTATAGAGTATATTTTGTTTTTATATTTTTGCCATAGAAAAATGAGCAAATAATAGAATACATGTGGAGACAATACATCCATGCAAAATGCTCTAAACTTGTTGGAAATTAAAATCTCTGAACATCTCAGATTTTTGAATTTTCCACATTATTTTTCATTTCAGTAATAAGCCGAGTTCAGATTAATTACTAACAATTATCAAACTTCCGTTGTTAATGGCGGGACATTATTGCGTCTGTAAAGTACAATGCGCCAAGTCAGATGGCTTCATGTGATAAAAACACACTGTTCTCAAGCTGAAACTTACATCATCCTTTGATGCAAACCCTTGTTAATATTTTACAACAGTGTTCACAATGGTCACTGCCTTGATTTCTGTAGTACATCCGCTGAAATCAAGTCTTTATTAGGGAGAGACAATTGAATTCTCTGGGGGGGGGTAAATGCATGAAAACAATTATCTTTCTCTAATTTTGTAGTATAAAAAGACGTTAATCATTCCATATTTCACTTAAAATAAATAAATATTGTGATGAAAGAACAAAAAATATCCTGGTCGAAAAAAAAAAACAACATATAAGCCCCATATATTAAATTGTCAGTCCCTTACAGTACACATGCAGTAATAATATTCAGCCTCGTGACTCTGCTATTACTGCTTAAAGACTAAGCACACGGTTTGCATTTCAGTGTTTTAGGTTTGTTGGGGGGTGGGGGTTAAGCAGAAGCGGATGTCAGTTTGGATTTTAATTGTCCATATCTCGGAGAATTACTTTCCTTTGGAACAAAATGATAAATTTATGCTGCTTGAGAAGCTCAGCAAGGTGTGCTTCTCGTCAAGTCAGTGCGTAAGTTTGTTCATATTTCTTTGAAGTAAATTAAAATCATAAACTTTTTGCAAAAGAAGTCGATCAACCTTTTATAAACAGTAATGTGTACTGAATATACAAGACTGTTGAAATTATTTTTTTATTGTCCAAATATGATCGAAATAAAGACGAATGATTCTTCCAATGGTATCTGGTTGTAAATCACTCTTGACGTCTCAGTCTTTCCATAGGTGGTCTTCATTCATTGGCTGTTCAAATGTCAATCAGTAATGTCAACTAGCCCCTCCACGGTGGAGTTGACATCGGCGTGCCTGCCAAGACGCGGTGGTGATTTGTAGGTATTTATGCCAATTTATGCCTCCACCGCGGAGTGTTATCGTGGAGCTAAAGTGGAGGGGATTAAGTCACCCACCGCGAAGCATGGGGTTCTGAAAAATTACGTGAGCTGTACTGTACTCAACATGTGATAGCAACGTGACTCACAGCCGATAACTACATCAGTAACTCTAGAATTTTGTTTGGCAGTATGAAGTTTCATGTGGAGTTGTCTTTACTGATGTTCGGAGGTGGCTCTTATTATAATTTGTGCATATTTACAAGAAACACATACTTTTACCATATATTTTATAATTAGCATTCTATATATTTTTTCTTATTTCTATAAAAGTATTAGGATTTTCTATCTGTTGACAAGCAATTTTACTTGAACAGTAAATTTTCAATCATTCTTTAAGAGAATCTTGATATTTAACTTATTTTTACCTATTTTCTTAATTTGTAGATAATGGTAAAAATGATCATAAATTGAATATAAAACATTCTTTTGTAACTTTATGTCTTTTGTCCCTGATTGTTTTTGCACTTCTAGAGAAATGAGTTATGCAGAATGCAAGACAGTTTGAAGTTCCAAAACAGTACATTCAGGGATTTATGTTCTGCATATCCACATTGACAATTTAGAAAAAGAAATAGGTCATAAGCTAATCTAATATTTTTTGCTTTCAAGTAAACAATTGTATTACTATACCATCGTGATTTTTCCCAGTTTGATTCATTGTGCGACAGCAGATCTGGGTCTGTGTAGTTTGCAGTTGGACTCAACCAAAAAGTGAGTTCAACACGATCTGATAACTAGGGTTTTCTCAGTTTGTAGAATATTGTTACTGTATTATATTTCAGGTTACATAGGGTCCAAATCCTTTCTTGAGAAAGTTGCTGACATTATCAAAGATTTAAGGGCAGCTAATTCAGCTGTAGTCTATGGTAAGCCAAATGAATATGCTATTCTGAAATCATTTAAAATTACCTCCTTTCACTTACTCATGAACGGATGGTCATATTGATATTGGGTTTTCACCAGGAGACTTATATTGTCTTGTTGGTCCTAAATGAAAATAGTACTGATCTGATATACAATATGGTTATCATGGTGGCCCTCTTGAAAATCGCATTATCTCTACTCCTGAATGAATGGTCTTTTTTTAACATGGGGTTTTCACAAAAAGACTTCTTAAGATGTCTAGTTGGTCCCAAATGAAAATTGTGCCTCTTGGAGTTCCAGTTTGACTGGCATGGATGCCATCTTGAAAATCATGTTAACACTATTCCTCCTGAATGGATGAAGATATCAACATGAGGTTTTTCGATAAAAGTCTTATGATACCTGGTTGGTCCTTAATGAAAATGTTGACCCTCAGTAAGACTTTTTATAATGTCTTGTTAGTCCTTAATGAAAATGTTGCCTCTCAGTAAGACTTTTTATAATGTCTTGTTAGTCCTTAATGAAAATGTTGCCCCTCAGTAAGACTTCTTATAATGTCTTGTTAGTCCTTAATGAAAATGTTTCCCCCCCAGTAAGACTTCTTATAATGTCTTGTTAGTCCTTAATGAAAATGGTGCCCCTCAGTAAGACTTCTTATAATGTCTTGTTAGTCCTTAATGAAAATGTTTCCCCCCCAGTAAGACTTCTTATAATGTCTTGTTAGTCCTAAAGGAAAATGGTCCTAGTCAGAAATTCACATTTCATGTACATGATGGCCAGCTTTTCACTATTGTTACTTTTACTTTTCAAGATTTTATAGTTGTCACGACATGGGATTTTCACTTAAAGACTTGTTATGATATGTAGTTGGTTCTAAATGAAAATTGTGCTGATCAGACTTACAGTATGGTTACCATGGTTGTAATATTGAACATCTTGTTATAGCTACTTCTGGTGAACATCTTTGGACATGGGTTTCCATTGAGAAACTTCTTCCAATATCAAGTTGGTCCTAAATAAAAACAGTGCTGAACAATAGTGGCCATCTTGAAAATCTTGTAATTGAGGAGTACTTCCTCTTGAAGGGATGGTTGTATCAACATGGGGTTTTTCGCCAAAAATATCTTCTCACTATATAAAGTTGGTCCTAAATGAAAACAATACCATTGTGACCTCTCCATCAAAAATACCCCTTTCCCACAATATATAGTTATTCCTATATTAAAATTATGCTCATCTAACCTACAAAAGTGTCTGCTTTGATGGCTACTCTGAAAATCTTTATATGGTTACTTCTCCCAAATGGATGGTCTTATGATCATGGAGTTTTTACTGGTACACTGTTATAGCAATATGTAGCTATTGCTGTTTTACTGATACACTGTTATAGCAATATGTAGCTATTGCTGTTTTACTGATACACTGTTATAGCAATATGTAGCTATTGCTGTTTTACTGATACACTGTTATAGCAATATGTGGCTATTGCTGTTTTACTGATACACTGTTATATCAATATATAGCTATTGCTGTTTTACTGATACACTGTTATAGCAATATATAGCTATTGCTGTTTTACTGATACACTGTTATAGCAATATGTAGCTATTGCTGTTTTACTGATACACTGTTATAGCAATATGTAGCTATTGCTGAATTCAAATTGAACTCATTTGACCTGCAACATTGCACCATAATGGCCATCATGAAAAATTTGTTATTGCTACTCCTCTTGCATGAATGACAATTGACACGCGGTTTTCACAAAAAAAAACACTACTTGCAGTATTTAATTGGTTCTGAATGAAAATGACGTAGATGTGACCACCAACATATTTGCATTCTTGTGAAGGAGTTTTGAAAACCAGACCTAATTGACCTTGGGGTTTCAAGTCAAAGGTCATTGCTTGCATTTTTTCATTTCACTGAGCTTATGAACACAATGACTTGTATATATATATATATATATATATATATATATATATATATATATATATATATATAAAGAACTTTGAACAGACTTTGCATTTAGTTGCATTTCAATGAACAAGTTAATAGTCAGCAATTTGACAGTGATTTTAAGGTCATCCATCTTGACCAAGATTTTTAGCTGTACTGGCTTGTAAGCATGACAACATAAACCAGCATGAATATATTTTTATAATTTAACCCAGTTTGTGGATGCATGTAGAATAGCTTGAATAATACCACTTCAATAAAAAAAATTTCAAAGAAATATTACATATAGATTTAACCAAACTTAGCATATGGTTATATCTTCCGAGTGTCTAAGGCAAGTTAAATTATGAGACTAGATTGAGAACAGTTTCTTTTTTGTACAGTATTACCCCTAGCATCAGCATCAGTGTCCTCACATATAAAAGCATATACATATGTTCAGCCTCATTACATCTCAACCATTCTTTCATCCTATGTCCTTGGCAACGGTTTGGAGTGTGTTTCATATCACCTACATGTACTACCTTTGTGTGTGTGTGGGGGGGGGGGGGGTAACTTTGTACATGCATTTTTAGTATATTCTTTGTTAAGTTTCTGCATTTAGCTGAGGTTTTCTGCACCCTATATACACATTGTTATACATGGAATCATGAAACTTGGTGAGGGGATGCAGCTTGACAAGTACAACACTGTCATCGCAAAAGTATGGCACAATGACTCATATATGACACTTTGTTTAAGTTTGTTTTTCAAGCTCTGTTCATGCTAGAATCATCAAACTAGATGATTGCATGCATCTCTATTAGTACAGCACAATTACCACAAAAGAAGGTCAGTGCGATATACATTTCACATTTTTGCTAGCTTATGTTCAGTTTTTGTATTGAACTCATGACGACATCGGTTTTTGCACCCAGTATATATACTAATGTTATACCTAGAATCATGAAACTTGTTTAGGGTATGCACCTTGATAAGTACTATACCATCACCACAGTGACAGTAGCCCATATTTCATGCTTCACTGGTTTGGGTTCACTTTTGTGCTTTGTTTATTTCTCAAGCACTGCTTTTGCTTTAATCATGAAATGAAATGTATGCATCTCTGTTAGTACCACACCCTTACAACAGCATTTAGTTGCTTTGGTTACGGTTTTGTGATTACAACAGCATTTAGTTGCTATGGTTACGGTTTTGTAGAGTACATGTAGCTTAGTAAGACATTTTTGTACACCCTGTAAACATACTGTTATACTTGGAATCATGAAACTTGGTAAGAGGATGGATTTTGATGAGTACTACACCTTGATCACAAAAGTAGGTCACTGTGACTCATATCTTTACTTATTTTAGTTCAGTTTTGCATTTTAACTGTTCATGATAGAATCTTTCAGCTAGATGACTGTATACATCTCACTTAGTACCACACTCATACAAAAAGACATCACATTTTACTGGCTAGGTTAAGTGTTTGTGTTCTGCTCATGGCCTTGGCGGGGGTATATACCGGTAGTAATCCTTTTCTTCCTTCCATCCATCCATCCCTCCTTCTGGCACTCATTAGCACAGCTAGTCCTGCAGTTTTGAAGGATTGCCAGTGAATATTATTATCATGACTTGAAGATGTGCAAATCAACAAATCACTTTGCTCCTACAATTTTTATATGCCTCCAAAAGGTGGAGCATATTATGTTGTGTTGTTATCCATCTGTCCGTACATCAATCTACCTGTTTCCAATTTTGTTTCTGCGCAATAAGTCAAGTTGTCCACCATCTACAGTTACCAAACTTTGGATGGTTTGCACTTCCAGTAATAAAGAACCTATCGATTTTGGAGTCAGAAGGTCAAAGATAAAGTAGCTCTGACTGAAATAAGATATGGTTTCTGCACAATAATTTGAGTTCTCCACCATCTACAGTTGCCAAACTTTGTTGATAGCACACTTGAGATAAGGATGAACCCTATCTATTTTGTGGTCAAAAGGTCAAGTTCATGGTCATTGTGACTGAAGGAATAAAAATGATTTAAATGCAGTAACATTAGTTCTACGTCACATATCTCATATCTTGACCAAACTTTGTGGATGGCTTGCACTTGGCGTAAGGAAGAAGCATATCAATTTTGGAGTCAAAGGCCAAGGTCACTGTGACTGAAAGAAGAAAAATGGTTTATGTACAGTGACTTTAGTTCTGTATCAGATCTGGACCAAACTTTTGTAGATGCCTTGCACTTGAGGTAAGGAAGAAGCCTGTCAATATGGGGCAAAGTGGTTTCTGTTTTTTAGCATTTTGGAATGACCTAATTAGATGCACACTTAATAGTAGCTTCACTAAGTCCCAGAGGTTAGGAGTAGACTAGCAGATTACAACCCTTATTTGATAATTACTATTTGAGTAGACCTTTGTTCCTATTACTGGCTTATTCAAACTTCAAAACAAGCACTGCACTGTGGCTCCCTCAACTCAATCACATTTGAGTGCATTCTCAAGTAATTTGACCTCATAGTCAGCAATACAGGTCAAATGAACATCACTTTTATGCTGTTGCAAAGTGAAGTGAAAGCAACTTTTTTGCCCCAGTTGCCCACTAGTACAGTCTCTACATATTGTCTCCTAAAACAAATTATACCCCTCTCACACATGGTGGCCACTGGGACAATCTATGTACGAAGTTTGGTGAATTTCTACTCACTGGTTTAGGAAGAGATAGTGTTCTGGACAGACAACTGGATGGACAAAGATTATCAAAATATCCCTGGCTAAAGCATGGGAATAAAAACACTTCACTCTGCAGACTGAGTTTGAGATTATTTTTTTTTCAATGGAAATTTGTTCCATTTATAATTTACATTTTTGGGGGGGCAAGCAAAACATTTGATCATTAGGTCTTTTAAACTTAGGTGTTTGTTTTCTTTTCTTGGCAGTATGTGATCCAGTAATGGGAGACAATGGAAAAATGGTAAAAATTATTCCTTTTTTTTGTTGTTATTATTTGATATTACCTATCATAAAAAAAATAATTTTGTTAGATTTACTTAAATACAGTTTTTGCTGGTCCATTAAGTGTAACACTCATAATGGTAACACAATGTAGCGATAGTGCATTTCTCTGCAATGGAAACACATTGCAATGCTATGGTAATGTAACAAAACATTCACACCATGCAGTGATGCAAAATATTGTCTCTTCATTATAGGAGACATTCTTGATGCTTGATAATGGTTGTAATGATAATAGTTCTAATGATTGTCACATAACGATTGCAACAGTCAAGCCACACTGCTCCATAACACTTTATAATTAAAAAGAACAATACATAATGTTATGGAATAAACATAAGCAGTAAGTATTTAACAGCCAATAATTCATTCATTTGTTTTGAAGATACCCAGTAATTTCTTCATGATTTTCACACAGAGGGGAATTTCCCATATGGCATTTTCATAATAGGGATGTTCAATTTTTAAGTGGGAGTGGGTAATTTTTGATATGAGAACAGTATCTATGAATGGACCCCTTATGGTTTGTTTTAACAAATGTGTGGTAAATTACTTTTAATGAATAAAGATAAAATTTAGTTGTTTATCTGCATCATCTGCACAGTAACAGTGATCATATGTTATAACAATGGCACATGCATTTACCAGCAGAGCTGTTAACACAGACTACCAAAAACTGCATGTCTGCCATTGTACAACCTCACCAAGCAAAGGTGGTTAAATGCTTCTAATAATTAGGTAATCAATGAAAGTGTTTCATGGCTCAGTTACCAAAAATCACTGATTATTTGGTTGGAAAAGACATTGAGGATGAAGCACATCTCAAGTATGAAGCTTTATTTATTTTAATTCAGAAAAGATGTTTATTTTAGATAGCTTGGACATCCTCAACACACACAAGTTGCCAAAATCCTCAACACACACAAGTTGCCAATATCCTCAAAACACACAAGTTGCCAATATCCTCAACACAAACAAGTTGCCAGTATCCTCAACACACAATGTGATGCCAGTATCCTCAACACACACACATTGCCAATATCCTCAACACACACAAGTTGCCAATATCCTCAACACACACAAGTTGCCAGTATCCTCAACACACACAAGTTGCCAGTATCCTCAACACACACAAGTTGCCAGTATCCTCAACACACACAAGTTGCCAATATCCTTTTAAGTCTGGTTATCTTATTAATATTTGTACATATAGATAGCAATATATGAAAATTTTTGTTACATAAATTGAATACATATGTGGGATATGTGAACCCTCCCTATCGGTAGTGGAATTGATATGTATGATTTTGTTTATTTTTACTATTTGATTAGTAAGCGGTTGCATAGTCTGTGACTAATGTAATTCATGTATATTATTCAAACTTTAGTTGAGTCATTAATGCTCAGAAATGATGCAGTTAGACATGTACTTTGCTATATGAAAGCCCATATTCTGGATCCATGTTTTATATAGAACATAATGGTTTCTTTCTTTCTCTTCATTATAATATTCTACAATTGCTGATATTATCAATCTGGAAAAAAGCAAAAGGACAGAAAAATCAATTGAGAAATAACATTTTCTGGAAAATTTGTAGATAGCATCATTCTTGTGTATTAAGAGAAGGCACTACAAATCCACTGGAGTTGCTGTAAAAGTTGAAATAATGCATAAGAAACTTCTTGATAGAACTATACTTAAAACTAGAAGCTGTGATACACAAAAGGTCATGATTTTAAAACTAGAAGCCATGATACACAAAAGGTCATGATTTTAAAACTGGAAAGCTATGATACACAAAAGGTCATGATTTTAAAACTGGAAAGCTATGATACACAAAAGGTCATGATTTTAAAACTAGAAGCTATGATACACACAAGGTCATCATCCTCATGAACTTGTAATGATAGCACAGTGTAATGCAACAATAATGCAATGCAATGGTAACATAATGTAATGCAGTGGTTATTCTGTTACACTTAACGGACCAGGGACTGTAATGATTAAAATGTTCTGTTTGGAACATGGTCAGGCACTATGTTCACATGCAAGATATAATGTTCTGTTTTAAACTTGGTCGGGCACTCTGTTCACATGCAAGATATATTTTTAGCTCACCTGGCTGTAAGGCCAAGTGAGCTTATGGTCTGGCCTAGCATCCATCGTCCATCAACAGAATGCTTGTTACCACTCTGGATTCCATATTTCTGATCCAATTTTGATAAAACTCCACACCCCTAGTAATTCCCGTCGTATATTTTGAAATTGAAATAAAGGACATTCCAGCAAACTTTTTTGAAAGAAATGCATGAAAAAATGTCACTTTCTTTGGAATAATAAGATGCCTTGGGAAAACATATTGGAAAGTACATTAGGCTCTTAGTGAAACATTTAACTTTAAGTGCTGCATAATCTAGTCTCTACAGACATTAGGCTTTTAAAAAATGTAATTTATTTAAAACGGTAATGGAAACACTGCTTCACCTATTTCTTGAATCAAGCATGTAAAATATATAGGGTCAGGGTTAGAATGAAATATTAATACAGTTTTAAAATTCAAAAGAACTTTGTTGAACATATGGCTCTAAATAAATTAAGTTTATTTAATAAGGACAATGAGTTATCTTTATCAACATCATTTATATTATTACAAAATGGATTCTTTGGAAATGTATGCCATCTATACTCACATATAATTCGAAATCAACTGCAAACTGCATAGACCAAGATCTGCCGTCGCATAATGCGCCAGCCGATCAGGGCCTGTGTTGTTTGCATTTGGACCCAGATTATACGCAAGAAAATACGGTAAATAAATTCAAATATGATAATATGACAGTAAATGAATTAAAAATGTATCAGCAGTCTGTAAGAGATTAGAGCAATGAAAGAAACAAAAAATACAAAGTATGATTGTATGATAGAGCTGTTATCTGATTATATTAATGCTAAGGGACATAAAGGGAACAAAATTGATGTTGGAATATTGGTTATGCAAAACTATTGTCCATATAAAGTGAAGGGAAATATTTTTATTTATACAAGATATTTATTACAATAATTATTAACTGTACATATAAAGAGGGTTTATGTTTCCTAATTTGTGAATTGAATTGTGTTTTATGTATGATCAGAACATTACCTTACCTAACAGAAACTTTTAATTGCAAAAGAGTGAACTCAGAGGCCCCAACCATGACACTCCTGATTTTTGTTATATGACCATCTTGAAAATCTTGTATTGTTTCTCCTGAACAGAAAGTCATATCGACATGGGGTTTTCACCAGAAGACTTCTTATGATGTTTAGTTGATCCCAAATGAAAATGGTTCTGCTTGGATATCCAATATGGCTGACATGGTAGCTATCTTGAAGATCTTGTTATCTCTACTTCTCCTGAATGGAAAGTCATATCGACATGGGGTTTTCACTGGAAGACTTCTTATGATGTTTTAAATAAAACTTACATCAATCTGACATGCAGTACGGCCACCACAGCAGCCATCCTCAAAATCTGGTTATTGCTTCTCCTCCCAAATGGAAAGTCATATCATGTTTTCACCAGAAGATCTTATGGTGTCTAGTTGGTCATAAATAAAAACTGTGATAATCTGATATCCAATATGGCCTCCACCGTGGCCATCTTGAAAATCTTATTGCTACTCTTTCTAGATGGAGAGTTATATCAACAAGAAGACTTTTTATGATGTCTAGTTGGTGCTAAATGAAAATGGTTCCGCTTGGACATCCAATACAGCTGAGGCGGTAGCCATCTTGAAGATCTTGTTATCACTACTTCTCCTGCATAGAAAGTCATATCAACATGTGGTTTTCACTGGAAGACTTATTATGATGTCAAGTTGGTACTAAATGAAACTGGTGTTGATCTGACATCCAGTATGGCCACAACAGCAGCCATCTTCAAAATCTAGTTATTGCTACTCCTCCTAAATGGAAAGTCATATCAGCATGGGGTTTTCACCAGATAATATTATAGCGTCCAGTTGGACATAAATAAAAATTGTGATGATCTGATATCCAGTATGGCCCCCACAGTGGCAATCTTGAAAATTTTATTGCATCTCCTCCTAGATAGAAAGTCATATCAATCAGAAGACTTCTTATGATGTCTAGTTGGTACTAAATGAAAATTTGCCAATCTGATGTCCAGTTTGGCCACTATAGCAGCCATTTTGGAAACCTTTTTATTCCTGCTCCTTGTAAATAGAAAGTCATATTGATATGGGGTTTTCACCAGAAGACTAATTATGATATACAGTTGGTCTTGAATGAAAATGATGCCAATTGACTTTGAATATGGCTGCCATAATGAACATATTGAAAATCTTGTCACTAATTCTCCTGAATGGATGGTCATATCAACATGGGTTTTTCACAAAAAGTCATCCAGTTGTGTCTAGTTTGTGTAAATGAAAATGGTGCCAATCTTACATCAAGTATAGCTGCCACAGTAGCTAATTTGAAAATCTTATCAGTTGAGAATATCAGAGATGGTTTCAGCACTCAGCAGTTGAAAAGAAATGGTCTTGAATTCCTGGAAATTTCTTTCCCTTTGAGGGACTTGAATTTGTTTAAATAGTTGGGCTCCTAAAACAGATGTTTTTAGATACATTTTTCACCTTACCCGGTAGGTCTGTTTTAGTGTTGGGAATTAGTTGTTATTTAAAGATGGATGACTGGTTCATCAGATCCAATCAACCATCAATTTTAATAATTTAAAAATGTTTTCAAAACTTTGTACTGTATGGATCATGTCATATTTGCATTCTTGGTAGATTTGCTTGTATCCCAGAAAGCTGAACAGTTTACTGATAACATTTGTTTTTCTCCATGTTCTTTGCACTAAACAGCAAAAAAGACTACAGAGCTGGAAGTTTTTATTTATAAATTTTCCTTTTCAAGGAAGATTTCGTTCAAAGATATTGAACTCTTTCTAAGCATATATGTCATCTGCCATACTGTCAGAGCTTCTGTTATGTTAAAATATAACCAATCATTTTACTTTAATTTACTTTCATAGTTTAATAATCTGGAAAGAATTAAAGGGGAAAAACTTTGACAAATTACCATACATACTTGCTTACAAGTTGAGTCCAACTGCAAACTTCACAGACCTAAGTCTGCCATCACAAAATGCACCAGCAGATCTGGGTCAATGCAGTTTGTTAGGAGTAATCAGTGGAACAAACAACACAGACCCTGATCTGCCAGTGCATACTACGAAGGCAGATCAGGTTTTTTGTTTTTGCAGTTGGACTTGGCTTTTATGCGAGTATATATAGTAATTATATTTTTTAATTATTGGCATTTTAATATTTTTTGTCACCAAGTTATTAGAGGGTTATAGTTTCATTTATAACAGAGCTCATTCCATACATTGTTGCAGTCACTATGGTATCTAACAAAAGTTCCAATTGGCTGATAATCGAGATTGATGACCAATAACAGAGCTCATTCCTTACATTGTTGCAGTCACTAGGGTATCTAACAAAAGCTCCAATTGGCTGACAATCAAGATTGATGACCAATAACATAGCTCATTCCATACATTGTTGCAGTCATTAGGGTATCTAACAAAAGCTCCAATTGGCTGACAATCAAGATTGATGGCCAATAACAGAGCTCATTCCATACATTGTTGCAGTCACTAGGGTATCTAACAAAAGCTCCAATTGGCTGACAATCAAGATTGATGGCCAATAACAGAGCTCATTTCATACATTGTTGCAGTCACTAGGGTATCTAACAAAAGCTCCAATTGGCTGACAATCAAGATTGATGGCCAAAAACAGAGCTCATTCCATACATTGTTGCAGTCACTAGGGTATCTTACAAAAGCTCCAATCGAGGTGGATGACCAATAATAGTACATGGTATGTGTATTCAATGGACAAATATTCTTCATCAAATAAACATCATCTTGGATTGCAGTGTAATTAAAGTTAAAGGTGTTAAAACTGAATTTTCTGAAGAAAAGTACTTTTGTAATCATGAACATTTGATTACAAGAGGTCATAGTCAAATGCTTGATTCTTTAGCTTTACTGACCAATCTGTGGTTAATTTAATTGTCCCACCATGTCTTTTTTTTTTTCTTCAGTATGTACCAGAGGAGTTATTGCCAGTTTACAGAGACGTCATTGTTCCTCTGGCTGACATTGTTACACCCAACCAGTTTGAAGCTGAGTGAGTCACTCATTTCAGTGGTGTCATTATCCTTGCACAATGAAATTGGTGGGGGATACAGAAATGGGTTCTTTCTTTTCATCTGTTTGTCTGACCATCCATCCATCCATCACATTTTCTTTACAGGAGCACATAATTTTGTAACTGTTTAAAATATTTCTGTTAAATTTGTTACACATATTAGTCTAGTGGTTTAGATGTACTTTTTGTTATTCACAATTCTTCATGTTCAATATTTTTAATGTTTTCATCCATATGTTCATCCATCAATCATTGACACTATCAGTTTCCAGAGTGTAAGTCCAAAATCTTTCAAGATATTTCTGTGAAATTTGGTACACATATTTGACTTGTGATCCAGATGTTCCTTTTGCTTTTCACAATTCTACAGTTTCAATATTAATGTTGCGCTTCATTTGTCAGTCATACCATCCATCCTTTATCCACACTTTTGTTTCCAGTGCAAAACTCCAAAACTGTTTAAGGCATCTCTGTGAAATTTAGTACGCATATTAAACTAGTGGTGTAGATATGCTTTTATATTGTTTTTGTTCAATATTTCAATATCTTTAAGTTTTGTGCATTTGACTGTTCAACCCAGCCATCATTCTCACATTAATTTCTGGAACACAGCTGCAAAACCATCAGACCATTCAAAATCTGTATGAAATTTGGTGCACATATTAGACTAGTGGTCCAGACTTGGTATGCATATTAGAAGGTACTGCCTGAAGTAATGTGGAGGCATTCCCTCCCATCTGCTGGGGTGGTGTAGTCACCCCTGGTCCCTGACCGGTTATGTTATCCTTGTAACTCATCAGAGGGAAAAGTTCTAGTTGATACATTTGTTCAACTGATCACCGTGTCTCGTTGGTGTGCGGTTATTATACCCCCACGCAGCTGGTGCATCCCCCTGCGGGATACCAATCTAATAGATCCAAAATATACCAAAAGCATACTGAGACTCTATGGGAGTGCAATAGCACTTCTATATAGCTCTTCTACTAAAAACAGTCATTAGAAAAGATGTCACTAACAACTAGATGACCCACTTAGTGAACCCCAAAGCTAAAGCATCTACTACTTCCTAACCACTTACTTCCCTTGTTACAAAAACACTAGGAAAATCCTATCCAAGTGTGTCAAGTTACAAAAGAATATTGACTACCTCCAGCATCCGACAGTGCACCCTTAAAGGCAAAATAACGAGAGATCTTGAGATCAATTTACACCCAAGGTTTACAAATTGCCCAGATTTTGAGCCCCCGTGGAATAAGATCTTATGTGTAACCTCGAAATAACTAACCAGCCTGACCTTTACGCACACTCTCAACAGAGCAGATGAGTATGAAATGGCCTTTGAAAAGGCCAGAAAAACTAAAAGTTTCATCAGTAAATCATTCGCAGATAAAGTACTGAATTGCAATAAAACTTGCACTATTTGCTTTAAAAGGGAAAAATCCAAAATTGTTAAAAGCACTTATACAAACCTTAAAAAATATTTCAAAACAAGAGGTCATTGTACCAAACGTAACATTGCTTATTTACTCACCAGCTACACATGCGGCAAATAATATGTAGGTGAGATCAAAAGAAAATTTCAAGTGAAAATAAAGGAACACCTCTGGGACATTTGCAAAAAGAAGGATACCCCATTTTTAAAACAAATTGTGTTCAATATCAGATAATAGATATTATTTAGTCTGACCCAGATTTTTTAGTAGCAACATCGAGCTTATAAATAGAGGATATTTTTGGATACACCAATAACAGACTCTGCAATTTGGATAGGGATCATCATCTACCATCTATACTCACATATAAGCAGATACCAACTGCAAACTGCATAGACCCAGATCTGCCATCGCATACTGCGCCAGCAGATCTGGGTCTTTCAGTTTGTAAGGACTAATCAGTAGAACAAACAACATAGACCCTGATCTGCCGGCACATTATGCGATGTCAGATCAGGGTCTATGTTGTTTGCATTTCGACCCGGATTAAACACGAGTATATACAGTATCTTTAAATGGGAGTCCAGGCATTATATTTTAATTTTTATGCATATTAGACTTGTGGTCCAGATGTGCTTTTTGCTTTTCACATTTCTTTAGTTTTAATATGTTTTTTAATGTTTCTTAGCTTTCATTTGTCTATCCATCCATCCATTATCCACTCTTAAGTTTCGGTGGCAAAACTCCAAAACCATTTAAAATACCTACGTGAAATTTGGTACTCTTGTTAGACTAGTGGTGTAGTGTGCCATTTAAAGTATCTCTGTGAAATTTGGTACACTTGTTAGACTAGTGGTGTAGTGTGCCTTGGTACACTTCTTAGACTAGTAGTGTAGTGTGCCTTGGTACACTTGTTAGACTAGTGGTGTAGTGTGCCTTGGTACACTTGTTAGACTAGTGGTGTAGTGTGCCTTGGTACACTTGTTTGACTAGTGGTGTAGTGTGCCTTGGTACACTTGTTAGACTAGCAGTATAGTGTGCCTTGGTACACTTGTTAGACTAGTAGTGTAGTGTGCCTTGGCACACATGTTAGACTAGTAGTGTAGTGTGCATTGGTACACTTGTTAGACTAGTGGTGTAGTGTGCCTTGGGACACTTGTTAGACTAGTGGTGTAGTGTGCCTTGGTACACTTGTTAGACTAGTGGTGTTGTGTGCCTTTTGTTATTAATAATTCTTTAGTTTTAATATTTTTAATGTCATTTTCCATTTGTCTGTCTATCTGCCCATCTGGTATCCATGCTTTATTTCAAGGGCAAAACACCAAAACTATTTAAGGTGTCTCTGTGAAATTTGGTACACATATTAGACTAGTGGTGTAGATTTGTCATTTGCTATTCACTATTGTTCAGCTTCAATATATTTTAAGTTTTTGTCCATTTGTGTGTTCACTCATCTATCATTCACACTTTTGCAGATAGTGAATGTATCCATATTGGACTAAGGGCACTAAGTCCATTACCTCTTCAGATAACTTGGCCAATAACAATTTCTGATTGGTTGAATGCTGGTGATGACACGTCTGATTGGTTGAATGCTGGTGATGACATAATGCTAAAACCATGGATAATTATGAACTATTTACTTGTACTGTATCAGTTGCAATTGTAGCCTGTCAGATTGATTAGCTGTATCTTGGCATTTCTGTGAGTTTACTCAAAACGTTCAACATAAGAAAGACCATTTAGCATCACAGCAATGGGAATAAAATGCCTTTTCTAAGAACACATAATAGCAGCTGACGTAGGTATGAGTAGGATTCACTCTACTAATCCTTTGATTGCGGATCTGGCATGCTAACCGCAGCTCGATACTTTTCATGCAGCCTCAGGCTGCAGACAGGATATACCACCAATGATATATATAGATATAGATAGATAGATACAGTAACTCTGAACAGGTTACACCCTAAATTGTTAGAAAATGGCTATTTCAACAGATCACCAGCTTTTGATTGAAATGGCACCATACTGTACACTAATTAGAGCTAGCCTCACTGACTTGCCAGCCATTGCCTTTTCAAGACATGACTGCCAAATAGTAGTCTTAGAGATATTGGACATAAACCTGCCCATTCTAAAATGGATAAATGTGTTGTGTTAATTCAGTTCATTAAACCCACATTTAGCAAATCCCTACTTAAGTTCATTCCCAGTATTGTTTTCCTTGTTGCCTATTATGTATGATATTAAAAAATGTATACCGTTGCCAATTGCATGAAACTGGGGGATGGTACCTTGTCAGTTACTTGAATCTTTGCAGGCTTCTAACAGGGATGAAGATCAGCACAGAGAAGGATGCCTTACAAGCCATGCAGATTTTGCATAACAAGGGACCAAAGACTGTTGTAATCAGCAGTACTAACCTTGGAACAGACGGGGTGTTAGTTGCTTTAGCCAGCTCAGTGAAAAGTAAGTTGACTGCATTTGTATTCTGTAAATTGCATAATATTAATGAGCATTAGCCAATTTAGCAAGCCAACTAATTTTCCTGTCCCTAAAATAATGTGATGAATAGATTTGTATGATTTAAATGATGACAACTAAAAGTATTTATGATTCTGGAAGCTTGTAGGCTGGATTTGATATTAATAGCCACTATTCATGATAAATGCTATGTTCCCTTAAAGTCAGTACCAATTCATGTACTGTATATACTTGCGTATAATCCAATACCAACTGCAAACTGCATTAACCCAGATCTGCCATCGCATAATGTGCTGGCAGATCTGGGTCTATGCAGTTTGCAAGGACTAATCAGTAGAACAAACAACATAGACCCTGATTTGTTGGCGCATTATGCAACGGCAGATCAGGGTCTGTGTTGTTTGCATTTTGACCCAGATTATATGCGAGTATATACAGTATGTATTATATGCAGTTTGATAATTCCTTGTGTTGGAATAAGGACACCACACTTTATTTCCCATGTCTTGCGTTACAAAAGTATACATCAGTTTTGTTTAGATAGGGCAAAACCACAACCTAAAATTTATATAATTTTTCACTGGTAATTTACTACAATTTTAGGTCTTTAATATGCTGAAATTAAAGATTCACTAAAATTTAATGATGCTAAAAAGTATGGTGATTTATTGTATTAATCAGAGTTTGACTTTTAACCTTGTTCACTTGATAGTTTTCAGTCGTTTTGTCAAGAGACAAGTAGTTTTTAGCTCACCCTAAAGGCCAAGTGATCTAATGGTATGATCCTTCATCCATAAAGCATTGCCCACTGTGCATTTAAAATTAACAGTTATATCCTCTTCTCAAAAACCAATCAACAAAATTTGACCAAATTTAACTGAAAGCATCCTGGCATGAAGATCTTTTAAATTTGTTTAAAATTATGCCAGTTCACCATTCAGTATGACTGCCATTACTAATAATGACGTCTTCTTAAGAACCTCTCAACAGAATTTGACAATATTTTGATAGCATCTGTGCATGAAACTCAGATTTGCTCATTCTACCATCAAATATGGCTGTCATTACTGAAGATAGGAAACAATTTCTTAAGAACTGATTAACAGAATTTGACCAAATTTGACAGAATGAATCCTGGCATAGAGGGCCTTCAAGTTTGTACAAATGATGCTGATCTACCATCAGATATGGCCAACAGTAATAAAAACAGAAATACTGTACTTACCAATTTGCCTATAAAGCAAGGGAAAAAATCTGTGGTAATGACTAGTGAGAATCACAGTTTTGGGGTTCTGCTGAGTTTCCCCCCTTGCAAAAAAAAATTTAAAACAGATTTTGAAAAATAATTTCAGAATATGGGATTTGTAAATTTCAATAAAATAAGTTATTTAAATTAACAAAATAAAGCACCATAGGGATTTAATTGAATAATCTGTAATTTGAAGATGAAGAAAAATATAAAATAGAAATATAACAATTAACACTCTAAGTTGATAAAAATAAATAATGGGTAAGGTTAGCCAGGAAAACATTTGGGTGTATACAATCTTAAGAATGCATTTTTTTTATTGCATCCTTTTGGAAGGACACATTATTCTCATTGTCCTACAAAAATTTACCAGAACTAACTACATTAAAAGGGTATTGCAATATTAAAATGTCTGAAATATTTATTATATTTATGTTATTACATCTATATGCATTATTTTGTGGCATTACATATATTAAATGCTATTAATCACAAATTATTTTAAATTTATATTTTATGTTTAATAAAACACAAAATGAATAACCCAATATGCTTATCTTCTGAAACACTTCCAGATTTAATTACCATCATTAATCCAAATATTTAGACCCTCCAATTTTCCAGAAACTCCACGTCTATACAAAAAGAATGAAAAAAAAGCAACAAACAAATTCCATATTTTCTGAATGTTGTGACCAAATTGCATTTAATTTCATTCCTAGGTAAATACTATTCGACATCACACTCATTAGGACCCTTACCATTTCTCCCAATCTTTTTTAGCACCTACTGGGCATGATTCAGTAATGGCTACCTTACCTTTGTGTCATGTTTGCTAATCATGGTCAGTTAAAATTTACAGCTAGTGATACCAAACACAAATTATTTTAGTAATTATATGGAGAGTGCATATCTAACTATTGTATAACATCATGTTGCTGAGTAATACTGACAAGATCTTTTCTCAAAAGAAATGAAATTAGGTCTTGCAACCATGGTTCACATTGGCTAAATGGAGGTGGAAAAATGAGTAGAAAAGAAATTTATTTCATCTGGCCAACCAATTTTTTTTGTGGCATGAAATCTTTTTTAGGCTTAAGAGTCAATGTGCAATTAAGTGTTACACTCCACCTTTCCATATATTTATGAATTTGCTTTCACAAGCTTACATATGTCAGTTACCAAGGTGAGTGATATCAGATCCATTTGGGGCTCTTGTTAGCTCACCCCACCATAACATAAAGTGAGCTTATAGAATGGTCCTTTGTCTGTCATGCATCATCCATCATGAGTTGTTTTGCTGTTTACAACTAATGCTCAAAAACCCTTGACCAATTTGCAGATAATTTTATAGGGAGCAATCTGGCATCAAGGCCTTTAAAATTTGTTCAATGGATGTCGATATATCATCCAATGTAGCCACCATTACTAAAAATAGAAAAACTTGAAACAACTTCTTATAAAAATGCTAAACAGAATTTGAGAAAATTGAAGATATCCTGGCATGAAGGTTTTTCAGATCTGTTGAAATGATGTCTATCAGCCATCCTATATGGCCACCATTACAAAGAATACAAAAATCTTTGAATGACTTCTTCTCAAAAACACTCAAAAGAATTTGACCAAATTTGACAGATAGCATCCTTGCATAGAGGGCTTTCAGATTTCAGATTTGTACAAAATTATGCCAATCATCCATCAAATATGGCAACTGTTACTAAATATAGCAAACCTTCAAGCAACTTCTAAAAACCACCGGTAAACAGAATTTGACTGAATTTGACAGAAATCATCCTGGCCTAGATAGTACAAATGATACTGATCTGCCATCAAATATGGCTGAATGTACTAATAATATAAATCTTTAAACGACTTCTTCTCAAAAACTACTTGACAGAATTTGACCAAGTGATCCACTATCAAATATGGCTATCATTACTAAAAATAAAAAACTTTAAATGAATTCTTCTCAGAAACTGCTCAGCAGAATTTGACCACACTTGACAGAAAATATTATTTTTTATTCTGTCATTAGGAGTATTCAGACTTGTACCAATAATGCCAGTTCATCAGCAAATATATCTGCCATTTCTAAAAATAGAAAATACTTTATTTGACTTCTAAAAATACTGCTTATCAGAAGTTTTACAAAATTTGACAGAAACCATCTTGGCATGAAGGTTTTTTAAAATTTGTACAGTGATACCAATTTTCCATCATGATAAAACAAAAATACTTTTAATACCCTCTTCTAAAAAGCCACATTACAGAATTTGACAAAATTTGACAGAAAGCATCATAGCTTTGAAGGCCTTTCACATTTAAGAAATTATGCCAATCCACCATCAAATTTGGTCACTGTTACTAAACACAGAAAAACATTTACATATCTTTATCTAATCCATTTAACAGAATTCGACCAAATTTGACAGAAAGCATCATAGCTTTGAAGGCCTTTCACATTTTTAGAAATTATGCTGATCCACCATCAAATTTGGTCACTGTTACTAAACACAGAAAAACATGTACACATCTTTATCTACCATATATTCTCACATATAAGCTGATACCAACTGCAAACTGCATAGACCCAGATCTGCTGTTGCATAATGTGCTGGCAGATCTGGGTCTATGCAGTTTGTAAGGACTAATCAGTAGAACAAACAACATAGACCCTGATCTGCCAACGCATTATGCGACGGCAGATCAGGGTCTATGTTGTTTGCATTCGGACCTGGATTATACGCGAGAATATATGGTAATCCATTTTAACAGAATTTAGTCAACTTTGATAGAAAGCATCCTGGCAGAGAGGTCTTTCAATATTGGACAAATTATGCTGATATGCTATTAAATATGAATGAAGATATAAAAACTAGAGAAACCTCAAAACAGTTTTTGTCATAATATATGCAATCCAACAGCATTGGATGAAATTTCTACTAAAAGCTTCCTTCTGACCCAGATTTCTTGGCTAAGTGCTCTTGCATTCAGCTACTAGGCATCTGTCAGCCAGGTGAGCAATCTCATTCCCACTTGGGCTTCTTGTTCCAAGATGCTTGTCCCTTTTACAAGTGGCATTCATAACTGGAATACCAGCCCTTTTACAGCATGTTGAAATGTAAGACATGGTCTGAAACTTTCAGGCCCTCAATCTTTATTGAAATGTAAGACATGGTCTCAAACTTTAAGGCCCTCAGTCTCTATTGAAATGTTATTTTTTTGTATGCTTATTGGCTAGGTAACTAATTTATGTAAAATACATTCAATGTAACAATCTAAACAGGTAGAACAATATGGGTAAGAAGCAACTGAAGAAATAAAACCAAAATCTTTAAATTCACATATGTAACAAAAACAACTCACATTTTTCAAGTGGTTTAAAAGTATGACAAGTGCTTTCCAAATGCCACTTTCCTGTGTGGCAAGCACTTTCAAAATTAAATGGAACCCTGTTTGTAGTCACAAATTGATTTGATTACTGTATAACAGCAAACAACATAGACCCTGATCTGCTGTCACATAATGCACCAGCAGATCAGGGTTTATGTTGTCTGTTCTGCTGATTTCTCCTAACAAACTACATAGACCCAGATCTGCTGGCACATTATGAGGTAGCAGATCTGGGTCTGTGCATCTTGCAGTTGGATCTGACTTATAAGTGAGCATATATGGTACTTTAATTATGCAACAAGTTCTTACAACACACACAATGTTCACATGTGATTGTTCAGATATATATTTCAAGTCATCTTTGAGGTCTACAAATATTTTGGAAAAGCTGGAAGAAAAACCTTTGATGGGTAACTACTTACTGTTAGTTGTGCCAGAATCAGGTATCAAACCTGGGGTGACTAGGCTGCAAAGACAGTGCATTATCACTAATGTGTTATCCAATTGCAGACATAAAAAAATAGTAGTTCTATGGTATTTGAGTTGAAAATGTCAAATCCTTCACTTCATTAAACAATAGGAGTGAAATGATAAATCTGTGCCGTGTATCGATACCTATTGTGATACTAAAACTGTGATATGATACATTATTTATACAGATATGATACATTTTTGATACAGATACGATACATTATTGATACAGATATGATAGAGATATCAACTTGAAGGTCTTGTTATCTTTAGAAGATCTTGTCAATGGTAGGTTGGTGCCGTTTTAGATGTGTCGACATATTGATCATTTTTCCAGTATGCAGATTGCAGACAGACCTATACTTATCATCTGTTCATATGCCATTCTCATCCTTGACAAGATAACAATAATACTCCAAATAGACTCCCTGCTAGTTGTTGGTGATTCTAATTCAACCTTTTTGGCCATTTCAGGCTGCTCCATATGATTGAATGCAGGACTCATCTTGGTCACCATGCCCTTTGTTTTGCACTGCATGAATGCTTTAGAAAGGTCTTATTACCAATTTTATGTCTTCGCTTAAATTTGGAAGGCATTACAATGTTATCTCAAAAACAGAAGAAATCATGCAATTTCCTCATACAAGCAAAATCTTATCTAGAACAGGCCTGGGTGAGGGAGCAGAGATGACTGACAACTGAATTCCTCACACTGTATTTCCTGCAGATGCAAAACAACTGCTTTGACCACATGCCATTGTTTCTGTCACCACATGCCATTGTTTCTGTCAGTGAAAAAGGAACACTATTGACAACACCCACTCCCCTTAAACAAATTAACACAAGGTGACTAACTAACATGGTTCGAAGTCTATCTCCTCGCTGATTCTGTGCTAATTTGTTTATTCCGTTGGCACATTCAGTCACTGATAACATAGATCAACATAAAGTAGACATTCCAAACTTGTTCTCCGTGAACAATTTAAGTACGTAACTGAACATTTAATAGTCACGTTTATGCGAAATTTCTCTGTTGCTTTATATCTACCTAGATCGAGTTTGGATTCATACACTTCCGGTCTGTCACACAATGAATAAGCTACATTCATTTCTAATTGGTGGTTATTGTTTACCCTGGGCTGGAACAAACAATAACCACCATTCAGAACTGAATGTGGCTTGTTTCATAGTGTGACACACTGGAAGTGTAGGCCTCCAAATTTGATCTAGTAAGTAGACAAGATGCGAAGTAACAGAGAAACTTCATACAAAAGTGGCTGTTAAATGATAAAGTACTTAAATCAAACATGGGGAACAAGTTTGAAATGTAGCCTTTACATTGATAAAAGTTATCAGTGGGTGAATGAACCATACAAGTTAGTCAAATTGTGTTAATTTGTTGAAGGGAAGTTGGTTTTGTCAATATTTTTTCGTTTTTATTGACAGAAATGAGTGCCTGTACCTGTTATGAATTCTCAATCTAAAGAATAAAAAGGCAAACAACTAATAATTATTTTTGACTGCTGAAGATTATAGTAACTTGTATATGGTATTGTTTTGTATTGATTTTTTACTTCTTGTATTGATATGTGTATCTACATGACAAAATTATTGATACGTTGATGAATCAATGAATCATTTCACCCCTTTTAAGCGAGACAATTGGGTTGAATTCTCTAAAATTTGAGTGGTATAGACAATGGTAAAATGATGGAATAAATGACCAGAATGAAAACATTGGGCAAGTTCTTTAACCATGCAGTGAATGGTTCAAGGGTTGAAGGTTTTTCCTGGGTACCAAATTTACATGTGTTAAACATCCACCAGACTGCTAACTGCAGATACACAGATCGGCCATTGTATAATGCACCAGCAGATCAGGGTTCACACTCTTCACTAGAAAAATTTAATTTCATTAATTTGCCATTGCATTATGTGACAGCATATCTTGGTCTTTGATATTTGCATACAGTGCAGATATGGTTCTTCTTTTTTAGGTGGTGGTGGTGGGGTTGCTAGACTTATTGGTGGAGGGATGGGCAGTTGCATGTGGCCTATTTGGCTTCATCTTTGCTAGCCAAGGGTCATTGGTCCATTTCATTCCACATTGACCTGTGGCAAAATGTAGCTCTCAGAAACTGTGCTTTGAAATAGTGCCCTCTTGCAGATTAAATAGTTACTGACCATAGCAAGTGAAATCAATTGACCAATGAGAAGGCTTGTTACAGTAGATGTTAGGCATTCATTAAAGCAGCTTGGATAGACTCAAAATAATTACTTGTGTGACATGGTTAAAATGGAGAAACTTATATGCGACATGTGTTGTTGATTACATAGGTCACTGATTATTTCTGTCTTCCTAGGTAAATGTAACAAGTGATCTGATTGGACCAGTTTCTTTCAGCTGCATTCAATCAGCTAGCAGAGCATTAGATACCATTTCAGCTAGATACATCTGCCAAGGGTCGATGTGGAGCAAAGTGGATCAATGACCCATGGCTAGCAAAGATGATTTGGCTCTAATAGCCTTTTTATTTTGCAGCAGTTTTAAATGCAGGGGAAATATGATGATAAATAATAGTAATTTATTGACACCCTGAAATAAAAGTATTGTGGCCTTTACATAAAGATAAAATATGCCATATCAACGAAGCTATTATTCTATCAGTGCAAATATTCCTATTAGTTTTATATTCCTGCTGTAAGTCAGAGTGTATTATGTTATGATGTTTTTCCAACCTTTCTCCCCCCCCCCCCCCAATTTGGTTTCAGCACAATAACTCAGGTTGTTCATACCAAACAATTTCTATATTTTGTGGACGGCGTGTACTTGGGGTATGGAAGACTCCAGTCGCTTTTGGGCTTAATCGCTCTTAAGGTCAAGGTCACAGCCTGAAAGAAGATAAATGATTTCCACACAATAACTTGAGTACTCCACTATCTACATTTACCAAACTTCGTGGTTAGCTTGCACTTGGGATAATAAAGGACAATATCAATTTGAGGTCAAAAGGTCAAGGTCACAGTGACAAAGAACACAAATAATTTACACACAATAACTCGGAGTTCTCCACAATATACATTTACCAAACTTTGTTGATGGCACTGCACTTGGAGTGAGAATAGGATCAATGTCACCTATTTTATGCATGACTGACTTCTGTGACTAGATCCTGTTTCTCTGTTATAATGACTTCCATGTTATTAAGTTGTATTATCCCTGTACTTTTGAAGAAGTGCAGGGATATTGTACTTCAGTCCATCTGTACATATGTAGGTGACTGTGTCCCATAATTCCTGCATTGTTAAAGCTGGAAATTTAAAATTTGGGTGTAAATTATGCAGGTTATTTCAGAATTGTAATCATGTCCCTGGGCATGGTGGTAGGGGATGGAACCAGTAGGTAATGTTTTTTAAATATTGAGATTACCTACATGTATAACGGTTACCATATATGCAGTTGCAGGGCATGATAAGGTGAATTTATTTGTTTGTACAATATCTGCCCCAGGAAAACACATCCAGAGCCAACATTAGCCCATGGGATGTTTCCCTGCCCTCTTAGGTTTGGCTCCTCAGTCAATTATTTTTAAAACTGTTGAGATCCCAACCCTGCAACCATATAATAGATACATACAGATATATTCATAGGCATGACCAACACATGCCCTTGAAAAGTTTATTTACCCTTGGTAATTATCTGCTGGGTGGCTAATTGGAAACTTGTGAGATCAGTGGTTTGGGAATTTGTTAAACTTGGGGTGATTCCAGCAGTTTTGGGTGGAAGGTGTCCAATGGGCTTGCTCAGGGTGAGGTACTGTAGATATATATTTTAAATTAAGAAGCAGATATGGATACATGTACAGTGAAACCCCACTATAGCACAATGAAATCCCCGTTTTAGCTCAATGGTTGGGATCCACAATGTGCCATCGTGCTATGTACTGTATCATGCAGTATCCAACCAAGTCATCTAACCCTTTATCTCATAGCATTTTATACTGTGTAGGCTGTTGATACACATGTGCCAAAGCCGTGCAATGTGCTATAAATAGAACACCTGTACCTAAATGACTCTATGTGAATAGGCCTGCCTGTAAAATGTATAGCAGTATAGTATGTGTTAAGTTCAACATAAATTGGAACCATTTTACCTTATTTGTAGATATTTGTTATCTATAGATAGGTGTAATAGTAAAATCTGATCTTTATAGTTGTATAATTATTTGTCACTGAAATTTTTTGTATATACTTTAAAATCTTAAGAGAACTCATTCACTGTCAGGTCAGTGAAGCTGTGTGACCAACCATAGCTGACCTTTCTCAACCTCTAAATCTACCAGTTCATTGTCTACATCTGTATCACTAAATCATCTGAATTTGATAAATTATCAAAAATCAGTGTTTCCTACATTGATATCAGAGTCTATATCTGACTTATTGAAGCCTTCATAGTCATAGTTCTAATTATCCAAACTCAAGAAAGTGCTGAACGAAATCTGTGGCCTCCATTTTGGAGAGTAGAGAATTTGACCCATTTACTTTAAATAGCAGATTATGATTATATCTTAAATAGCAACAATGTGATGCAATGTAATGGTCATTTACCCCAATTCCTGTAGTTTCCGATTGGGGGTTACCCCAAAGGTGGTGCTACAAAAACCAGCTAAAAATGGCTGCTGATTACTGTAGGCATTAAACACACTTCCATGCAGATGGTGCACAGGTGACTAAATGCACTTCTATGCGAATCGGATGAGGCATCCAATAGCACCTCTACGAGAATGTGGTCAAGGTGTCCAAAAGTACTTATATGAGGTAAATGGTTAAGTCAAGAAAATATTGCATGGCAAAACTATGGACTTCAGTGACGCAGTTACCAACTTGATGTATATCAAACAAGAAATACTTAAAACAGTTAATAGATATTTAATTTTTTGGGGGACAGACAACCATTAATTGGTGCATACATATACATGTATAAGAATATTGGCAACTAAAGTGTAAATATAGAGTACATGTACTCACCAGCAATCTCATTTTATTTATAATAGTAATTCCATCAAAAATCTACACAAAGAAGCATAATTTCATTAATTATTCTGCTAGATTCCATTAGAATCCAAATACTTAATATCTTGGTAATACACTCACACTAACTTATGAAACACTGTATTTTCTGAAACATTCATATTTACTGGACATGTTCAAAGGGTGTGATTTTTGATTGATAATAAAATGCATAAATCAGACATTGGGAGTTTCTAAAAAGAAACTTGTGTACTTTTACTGAAATTCATACAGGAGGTCAGGAGTATTGACCTCATAATGTACTTGAGATGAACAATTTAACAAGTGTGTATAACTGCCTGAATGAAGTTTGGGAGTAAACCATTCGATTTCATGGGTAAAGAGATGGCAAGAGTGATCTCCATAAAAAACAGTTGAGTCATTCTCTAACAGACAAAGGAAAACCTATATTCACTGAAGCTTATGTTTATAACTATGACTTTGCACTACTGCAGAGCAAAAACTGAGAGAAGTATATTTTAATATAATTGTCAATCCCTCCACCCTTACAACTTAAATGGTTCTGTTCCAGTCAGCGGTCAACAACACTTCAGTTATACATGTAACTTTAGCATTACAATAAAAAGGGAAAGTGTATATGGGAGTGATTTGGAACTGCTGTCTGCATTTCTGACTCTAAAATGAAAAAGATTAAGATGAACATGGGTGGGATGGGGGTTATGTGGTGATAAACTTGTTTCATCAGGTGTGTATAACAGTTGATTGAGCAGGCATTGGTGGTCTGTTGTTTCCCTTAAATAGGTAGGTAAATTAATTGTTGTATAAATTTGGGTGAGAAACTTTTTTAGACCACCACATTGTTTGGTGCTTGTATGTGTATGCCAGATGACTGAGCAAACATTTGTTATTGTTTACCCAGGATTTAGCAATGATTGTACACAGGATGCATTGACGACAAACACAAAGAAGATCTAATGGCTTTATTGTTAATGGTTTAATAATAATTAGATTAAGAATTATCAGCTTCTTAAGGAGCTAACATCTTTCAAAAATAAGCAAGAAGTAATCTTTTTTTTCTTCAAGAATACAACATATCTTGCCAAATTATTAAATCAAACTCTTGTTTATTTTGGCACTTAAGTTTTGTAGCACTTAAAGCATTTGGTGAAATTACTGCAAAATTTCGCAAGCCATGCAATGACTTCATGTTTTAACAAAGCATGTTTTAGTGGGGTTTCACTATTAATGTGTGTGTGTGTGTACTATATATATTCAAAATTAACAAAATGAATGTACTTTGTGTGTATAGTTTGACCAAAAAATATCCAATAGAAACTTTTGATATCCCCACCCTATCAGCATATATATATATAGTTGCAGGGCATGAAAAATTGAATACATACACATGACAAATATTTTCCCCAAGGTTTATTTTCTGGTCCTAGGGACCTAGCCACAGGTTCATAGTTTAAAAACTTTTAAGATCCTTAGCCTATATACATGTATATATTTTATACATATACAGTTACTCAGCATGAAAAGATTAACAGACATGTACAAATGAGATTGTTCTCTTGTTCCTGAGGCATTATGTTGGGAGTGGAGGTGTTGCTTCAAGGTCGATGTTGGGAGTGGAGGTGTTGCTTCAAGGTCGATGTTGGGAGTGGAGGTGTTGCTTCAAGGTCGATGTTGGGAGTGGAGGTGTTGCTTCAAGGTCGATGTTGGGAGTGGAGGTGTTGCTTCAAGGTCAAAGCATTTTGAGTATTGAGATTCAGACCATAAAAGTAAATATTTAAAAAGACAAATACACATATGTAATATTAAAAAAGACAAATACACATATGTAATATTAAAAAAGACAAATACACATATGTAATATTTAAAAAGACAAATACACATATGTATATAACATTTGCCAATAAATCTGTTCTTGCTTTCAGGGACTTAGGCAATGGGTTCAGACTTGGAGATGGGGGTCAAAACAGGAAAGGGAAGGAACATGTGTTTTCAAATACATGATTCTTTTAGAAAATTGACAACTGTACAATTACATCAATGTACTGGATATATATGATTTTGTACAATCAATATTGGTTTAGAATTTTAGGAAATTTTATAATAGTGACAATGTTGAATCCTTGATCTGCCTGCTAGAATTCCTTTGTTTATTAAAGTTGTTGTTTTTTTCTTTGGCTTTGGTTTTTATTGTCTTTTCTATTTTTTCCCATCAAGATGGTAAAAAGGAATGTTACCGTATGGAGATGCCACACCTTCCTGCTGTTTTTGTTGGAACAGGAGATGTGTTTGCAGCCTGTCTCCTAGCATGGATGCACCATGACAATGACCTAAAGGTAATACTTCTTTGCTAATATACCTTAACCTATAGTTAAATCTGCCATGACAGACACTTCATATAAATGACATTTGCTCATGAAGGGCAGCATATATAAATCCCTTTTCTTAATATTTACCTACCATATTTACTCAGAGATGCTGCCAGGGTGTGCAAGTGCACAAAGCACACAAAAATATTATGAATTTGCATACTTGGAATTAAAGCAGTGATGTGCGAGAACTCCCACAAATTACAACACCAAGTATGTTGTGTAATATTTGCAAACATGGTGGGGAAAAAAATCTTTTATGTCAGAAATCAGCATTTGAATTTTACGATGTTTACTCTTACACAATGTGCTGAGTCACCAGATTGCATGCATTTTGGAGCAGAGATATACATGAGACAGTACCAGTGAACTGTGGAAAATTCTACAAAATAACCATAAAAAACAGTTTCCCAGTTCATGAAGCTGGGTAAGCTAGCTATGCATATTCCCCATTAGAAAAGGGGTTCTCATCACAGAACACTATTCATACACAAATAAGGAAGAGATTAAGCTCAGAAACAGTCAACAGATTAATGCTTATACAACTAGAGGGTGAATCTTATAAGGATTTTGATTTCAGTAGAGACCAAACAGGGTGGAGCAGGAAGAAAGAGAGAGAGGTTTTTAAGTGTTGGGTAGATAATGAATTATGGTGATTTCATTCGTTAACACCGTTTTATTTTCTACTCCCCCCTTGTTTTTGTGACAAGGGGGGAGATTCCCTATTCAGATTAAATCCTGGCAGCATATCTGGCACTCACTTATAGGTTCAGTCCAACTGCAAACAACATGGACCCTGATCTGCTGATGTATAATGCACCGGTAGATCAGGATCTATATTGTTTGTTCGACTGATTACTCCTAACAAACTGCATGGACCCAGATCTGCCAGCACATTATGAAAACCACTTGTCCTGACCAGGTAAAAATTTGCTGTGCCAAGGAAAACTTTGCTACTTTCTTGTCTCTGGACCAAGTAGATGCAGATCTGTGTATTTGCTATTCTTAACAAGTGCCTATAGTCAGCATTGTTTAACATCTAGCATGCGTCAATTATCTATAAGTTTTGTGTATATTGCCTACTTGTTGTCAGTCCAGAACAATCAAGAAGTTGCAGTTTCACACATAGCCCTCGATTTCTTAATGGTATTCACGTTAACAGTGACACTTTCAGTAATCATGGCATCATTCAAATGTGGAGAAATTTTCCTTTCTAATTAGCTTATCACACATCTTTATGAGTTAGACCTGTGATAAGTTAAGAGCCACAGAATGTCAAAATCTTTTGATTTTTCATCTGATTAGACAGTGTTACATTCACCCCATGTCACCTGTATTTTCAAAACTTTCAAAGACACCAGCAGATATTTCTACAAGTATTTACCAGTAATTAATTTTCACGAGAAAAATGTTGCAAACTTATAACCAGAAAAAGCATTTTAAGTGTCTTCACCGATTCCCACCAACTGTCACTCAATGCATGTCATTGTAATCTATTTATAAAGCACATAATGTTGAGACATGTGATTGGTCATAATTTAATTGGGGTCATGATGGAATAAACTTACTTCCAGATCTTTTGGCCAATCAGCAATCTTCGCTTTGATAGGTGCCCTTAAGCAGTGCTGTAGAAATGGAGGTTTGAATGCATGGAATGGATTTACTTACTACAAAAGTTGGTTAAATTGCGGAGACACTTGAAATTCTTCTTCAAATGTAAGTTATCGTTTGAAAAGTAATTACATACTTATAGAAATATTTGCTGGCATCTTCACTTTGAAAATACCAGTGAATTACGTGAGTGTAACACTGTTCAAAGAGATGAAAAAGTACCAAATTTTTACATTTTTTTACTTTTTCCTTTCCACATGTCTAACTCATAAAGATGTGTCATAGCTCATTGAAAAGCAAATGTTCTCTACATTAAAATGAAACCTAGATTACTGAAAAGTGTCACTGTAAGCATGAAAGCCATTAAGAAATCAAGGGCTAGGTGTAAAACTGCAAACATTGTCTCTTATTATAGATTATCTAATGGGCTAGCTACGTATTAAAAGGGTTTTAAACTCTCTTTCTTCACTCCGAACATAATATTTTAATGGTTTGGACCCACTGTAGTATCGGGCATTCATAGGGTGCCAGTGGATTTGTTGTGTAAGAATGCAAGTAGTGTAGTTGGTACATGTACATTGTTGAGTAAAGTAATGACAGGGACGAGTATCTATTGCAACTCACTCATCCCAGGGACAAGTGCTTAGACAAATTTTTCCTGAGGCTGACAAATGATGCCGATACACCAAGAAATATGGCACCCATTGCTAAAAATAGTATCAAATCTTTAAATGACTTCTTCTCAAAAACTGCTGCAGAGAATAAGATCAGATTTGACAGAAAGCATCCTGGCAAGAAGACCTTTTAAATCTGTATAAATGATGCCAATCCGCCTTGAAATATGGCTACCATTACTAAATATAGAAAAGTATGTTGCAAAAAAAATAATCTTTAAACAACTTTTTCTCCAAAACTGTCTACTGGATTTTGACCAAACTTGATAGAAAGCATCCTGCCATGAAGACCTTTCAAATTTCTACAAATGATGCTGATCTGCCATCAAATATGGCCACTATTACTAAAAATAGAAAAAGCTTTAAACTTCTTCTCAAAAACTGCTTAACTGAATTTTACCAAATTTGATGGAAAGCATAGAGGGCTTTCAAATTTATACAAGTGAAGCAGATGCTGATCCAACATCAAATATGGCCACTGTTACTGAAACTAAAAAAAACTTAAAACAAATTTTCAAAAACCACGTAACAGAATTTGACCAATTTTGAGAGAAACCACCTTAGCATAGAAGGTTTTCAAGTTTTTCGAATATGGCCACCATTACTAATAAAAGACATACCTTTAAATGACTTCTCAAAACCTGCTTAGCAGAACTGTACTGGCCAATGTGCCTTTGAAAGCAAGAGAATTAACCTTTGATGAAGACTATTGAGAATCACAGGTTTGGGCTTATGATGAGTTTTCCCCCTTGTAGAAACAAAACAGATTTTAAAAAATGACTTTAGAATACATGATTCATAAATTTCAATAAAAGTTATTAAAATTTGCAAAATATTACAACTTGGGGATTTTTCTGAATAATTTGTAATTTGAATCTGAAGAAAATATATAACATAGAAATATAATAAGTAACACTCTAAGCAGATAAAATAAATTATGGAAAAAATTAACTTGGAAAACACTTAAGTGTATGCAATCGAGGGAAAATCCACTATGCTTCTTTTTCATCTGTGGCTGCCTGCAGTAAGATTTATTCATTTCAAATGAATGTGCATAAACCTGCATAACAAATCATTGCAAGCCCAAGTAAAATTTTCTCAGAAATTTGACCCAACATAACCTTTCATGCTGTTTGAATGAGCCAGTCAAAGTTTCTCTTCCAAACACAATCACTTATTGATTGATGAACAGGGCACTTTCATTGATGAGCATGAGTTTGTTACTTTGTGTTGTTGATGACTTATGTTTGTTTATACATATTCATGGAAACAAGGAAATCTTGTTGCAAGCAGCCACAGGTGAAAAAGGAGCATTGCAGATTTTTAACTGTGGCTTGCGATGATGTCTAGGGAGTGAAATTTTGCTGTGTTGTGTCCTTTAGTAAAACACCTTTTATGCTCATTGCTCAACAAAAAGTAATCAAAGCCTAACCTTTGCTTTAAAATGGTATTGTGATATTAAAATGTATGAAATATCTGGGGGGTTTCTATGTTATTACATGTATATGCATTATTTTATGGCATTTCATAAATTAAATGCCATTAATCACAATTTATGTCTAAATTTATATTTTGCATTTTTAGCTTTTAATAAAACAAAAAACAGTAGCCCAATATATGCTTCTCTCTGAAATACTTCCAAATTTAAATACCGTTATTAATCCAAATATCTGGACCCTCCAATGTTCAGGATTCTGACCCTGGAAATGGTTTGTCCATAAAAAAAGAAATAAAAAAACTGCCAAACAAATGAATTCCACATTTTCTGAATGTTGTGACCAGATTGCATTAAATTTCATTCATAGGTAACACTATTAGACATCATACTCATTAGGACGCTTACTATTTCTCTCTAGTTTTTAGGGTCCACTGGACATGGACTAGAAAGCAAGATTCAATAATGACTGTCTTTGCATGCTGTTTGCTAATTGTGGTCGGTTCAAATTAACAGCAAGTTATATCAAATGCAAATTATTCAAGTAATAATATAGAGAGTGCATATCTAACTATCATATAACATTATATTGTTGAGTAATACTGACAAGGTCTTTTCTCAAAGGAATAAAATTACATCATGCAACTGTGGTTCACTTTTAGTAAATGACAGGGAAAAATGAGTAAAAAAGAAATCTTACTCCAGCTGACCAACTCAATATTTTTTTAGCATGAAATCAGAAAACATGGATGTTATTTTTTGGACTAACATACAATGTGGCAACTACTGTATATACTCATGTATAATCTAATACCAACTGCAAACTGCATAGACCTAGATCTGCCATTGCATAATGCACCGGCAGATCTGGGTCTATGCAGTTTGTAATGACTAATCAGTAGAACAAAACAACATAGACCCTGATCTGCTGGTGCATTATGTGACAGCAGATCAGGGTCTATGTTGTTTGCATTTGGACTCGGCTTATACGCGAGTATATTCGGTAAGTGCTCCAACTTCTTTTCCCACTCCACAGTTTGAATACATGAATTTGCTTCGTGAACTTGCATTTGTTAGTTACCCAGGAGATGTCAAGCCCACTTGGGCCTTTTGCTTTGATTGAGGAATACGTGTAGGTAGTAGATGAATGAAAAAACAAAAACAAAACATGTATCTTTCCATATTTGGTACCAGAACTTGCTTGGGTATGAAAACAAAACCTTTGGATAAAAACTTGGTTTTAATAGTCAAATGAACGTCATATTAAGTTGACAACATGGGATTTACAACATTTTCCAATTTTGTATACATCTTAATATAATATATAGTTCAATCGATATCTTCATGGCTTTCCATCTATTTGCAGTTAGCTTTTGAGAAGACTGTAGCCAGTGTGCAGGCTGTCATCAGACATACCCTTGATGCAGCAAAAGGTGAGTATGCAAAATCACAGTGTGCAGGCTGTCATCAGACATACCCTTGATGCAGCAAAAGGTGAGTATGCAAAATCACAGTGTGCAGAGGATTGTAGATTAGTTTAGCGAAGTGATATGTGGTGATTCTGTCACATGGTTGAAATATGCACTAAGGCATAGGGACTTTAACCCAGAATTCATTTCATTATTATTAGGTTGCTATCAGATCAATTTTAATGCTGGACCCAGTTTACACTTCAGCATATATGTGATATACTTTTGCCCTCCTTTTTAGCTCATTTGGTGACAGTTGTTGTCATTGGTAGTAACAAAAGCACAGCTTTTATGTTTAGATCAGTTACTCAAACATTATTGCTTGTACTGTCATGCATCTTGAAATGTATATATACATCATGAGGAGTACTACTCTACCATATCAAAATTTGGTCACTGTGACCTGCTTTTCAAACTGTATAGACTATTTGCATCTGTTCCTTTTAGGCCATTTTCTTGGATGCCATTGATTGTATAGTCACGATGTAGAATATATATTTTCATCAGTCAAATCAACATATGCAGACCTTATGTCTGCATAAATATGTGCATGCAAATTTTGCTGAAAGTTTCATTTCTTGTTGTCCCCTGAATTTAGTCTGTCCATCCATCTGTCCTCAGCTATATTTCCTGCTAAATTGATAGGTGGAAATTCATGAAATAGGTGCATAGGTTGCCCATGTTTTAAGCATCTGCAAGAGGGGTCTAGGTCTGGAATCCCTCTACTGGGGTCCGGGGGGGGGGGGGGGGGGGGGGGGGGGGGCGAGGACTGTCTGGAATCAAATTACAATGACATATTTGAATATTTTTAACCAAACTTATAGCAAGAGGGCTCATAATAATTGTAGAGAATTTTGGTCTGTGACTCCAGGGTCACAGTCAGAGTCTGGATGAAGGTGGAGGGGTGGGGGTGGGGGAGGGAAATGTAATAAAAAGCATGGAGATGTGCCATGGAAATACTGTGATTAATCTAAATACTCAACTTTAAAAAATAATTTACTCTGGCTGCACAATTGATGTGTTTATGAAAATTATCATTTTCCAGAATATATTGTCCTGAAAATTAATATCTCTGTTGAGATTGTGTATTGATCAGCCTGGCAAGTTCATTGCTGCTCAGAACTGGGCTAGTTAAACTATGCTGCATTATAACCTTGCTTGCCAATAAAGTACACTTACATGGTAACATATATATGACAGAAAAGACAGGTCAGGACAGATCAGGCAATTTCCAAAATTTGGTCATAAGTTTTGACCTCAATAGAGGGAAGATTTTCATCAACCCGATTTTTAGCATACAAATGTACAAAAATTACAACTATTGAATGAATTTACATTTTTTAAATATTAAAATATGTACATCATCTTATCAAATCAGTCCTTTCGCAGTAACTTGTTGCAATTCATAATCTCCTTATATGTACGACAAGCATTTGCTAGCATTTCTTTGGAGATCATTGCCTGGATTATATAAGTGGCAGTCCTCATCATTGTTGATCTTAACACTTAGGAGATGATGTACTGTTACTGGATCCAGGTTTCCTCTGGAGTCAGCCTAAATTTCCATTCATTGTCTGCATTGGAATGTGGCAATGTTAGTACAACTCTACTGAGTCCACCAAGAAGTTTAAATTGTTTCCTGCCTGTGGGTAGATTCAGATTGCTGACTACCTGCCAGAACTGTTCAAGATTGGTACTGTCTGGGTCTAATGTTGCTTTAATGTCAGTAAGATTCTCCACATGAAGCACAAACGCATACATTATACCATCACACCCATTGTAACTTGAAGCTGAATTTGCAGACACCTTTGTTGTCATTGTTATCATCACTATCACCACTCTTTAATTATGACAATCCAACCCAGAAAACAATTATCACTTGCTAGTATTATAGACAAAGACCTCATTCATCCCAGGCATCACGGATTACGATGGCAGTTAGTGACATGTACATTAGTCTGGTTTACATTCATGTTTACAAAGGATTAAATCAAGGTCAGTGGTGTTTATATCAGTTTTTGTGATGCAGTCATTCATAGTAGTATAAAATGCATATTTTGCCTAAAAATGATGGTCGCTGGTCGTGATGTATATAATAAATTATTCATCATTATAATACAATTAAGATTAAGACATTCCCCAACTTGGGAGAATTACCCTCCTGTCCAGGAGGTTCACATGTATGTGGTAATGTTTTAGTGTTTTCTTTTACAAATAAAGGATTCTGCTGTTTGTTTTTCTTTTTGTTTGTAGAACTATGGCAGTCTATTTGTGTACATGTGCTGCTATTGGTGATAAATGTGCATCTTTAGTGACTGGCCTAAAATGCTATAATTACTTGTAATTTCTCTCTGGGGAGTATATTAGCTGGGTTTTTTTGCTGCCCATTGATAACCCCTTCACTCAATCCATGTGATAATTAGGATAATCAAAGTGGTTTTCACAGTTTGATGGTTGTCTATTCAGTCACCGTGTTTTTTGTATGGGTAAAATATTCATTAGCTTACATTTCAACTTGAATTTTTTATTTTGCATCAGCTTTATAAAACATACTTGATGTCCAGAAATGTATGTACTTTAAAAAATTTTGGAAATTTAAGGGTTTGGATATTTACATTATTGATGGTAGCTCTGATTGAGGTATGTCCAATTTTGTAATCAAACATGGACATATGACCTTAAAAAACATGGCAAGAGTGAGAAGTTTACTTTTTGCAAAGATACGAAAGACAAGTATATTAAATCCAACCAATTTGTCAGAAATGTTGGTAGATTGAGCTGTGACTTTTGTTGAGAATGCTGGACTTTTTATGTCGTAAATAATTGACACTTTTGAGAGTCTTTAGAGATCGATCAAGATTAAATTGATACAAATCAAGATCAGAATGATACAAATCAAGGTCTTAACTTTTCATTGATGTTAAACATTTGTTATTGAGTTACCTCATTTCGGATTTTCTGTATTTTCCTATTTTTGCATGTTTTTTTTATATAAATTGTTTGATTTTCTAATTTTAGTAAAAAAATTGTATAGTGACTGGTTGGGATGTTAAAGTCTTCTATAACTTTTTACAATGCCTAATGTCATTTTTTATGATGTTTTGTCCTTTTACATTGAATCTACTAAAACACTATTTACTAAAATACTATTTACACTAATGGAAAATAGGTCACTGTGATCTGCTTGTAACATTTTCATTAATCAGTCAGTGGATACAGACCCTGAAATGTGTAATTTTACCAGTGAAACTGAAACAGAATGAAGAATGAACACAAATGAAATGATAAATGCATTTTTAAGCAAATGGAGAGCACAAATGCAAAATGTAAAGAACCGAATGATGAAATGAAAATGGAATGAAATGTAAATGCATTTCATAACATCATTTGAAAGTCAGATTATTTTCAAGGTGCTGCTAAATTTCCACAGTCAAAAGCCCTTTTGCATGATAATCCAGTATGAGATGCTTCACAACTTTTCACCCTAATAAGTTATGTCATTGTTCTTGTCGAGGCAGACATCAAAAGCAACCACCATTGATGTAATAACACCATTGATGTAATAACACCATTGATGTAATAACATCATTGATGTAATAACACCATTGATGTAATAACACCATTGATGTAATAACACCATTGATGTAATAACACTGTAATAACATCATTGATGTAATAACACCATTGATGTAATAACACCATTGATGTAATAACATCATCAATGGTTGTATCTGTACAATCTTTATTTAAATGAAACGAAATAAGGAATAAAATTGTTGACAAATATTCTACAACTATATTTTTACACTTATAATAGTAGTTTCAGTTGTATTTTAATTTGGGGCTGTTCCATTTAAACATGCATGGTACCTAGGTAAGGTACTCTTTTAAAAATATATGCCAGGGTACTCTGATTACTCAAAGAGTTCATATGAAAATGATACAAAAATTTAAATTGCATCTATGAGTGACTATTCCATATTGAAAGTGCCTTCCCTGGGTTCAAAGTATGTTTTACTGGAACAGCTCTTATCGTAAGTTTAATGCTGTCTTTGGCATTTTATGCATTTTCTCTTTCATTAAAACATACTTTAATAATACAATATGAATGTTATAGTTCTTTCCTTTTAACACTCCTGAAAACAAAAAAATCTGAGTTAAGTAAATGCATTTCCAGTTCATTCTAAATGAGTGAAAACAAAAGAAATGAGGGATGAAAGCAATAAATACTAAATCTGAATGCATTTCGGAGACTATAAACAAAAAAACGATGAGGTGCAGATGTAAATGGAATGCAAACAGAATGCAAGTGAAATTCAAACCAAATGCAGATTGGTTAAAATTACCCATGTCAGGGTCTGTAACTTGAATTGTATTTTGCTTCATATTTTAAAAAATGGCACAAAATTTAATTAAATTTCCTTTATTTTTCTTTCTAGCCATTGCTGGACCTAGCACAACACCCAGCCCATACCAGATGGAATTGAGATTAATACAGAGCAAGAAAGACATAGAGAATCCACAGATTACTATTCATGCTGTCTCCTTGTCATAATGCTATCTTCCTCACTTGGATGTTGGATGTTTACCTGATTTCACTACAAGGCTTTATCCAAGTTTAGTTGAAGTAGCTCTTCCCCAAATATTCATGTCTGTATGTCAGAGCTTAAAGGAAAATAATGCAATGAGGATGATAATTATAATGGAGAGAGAGAGAGAGAGTCCAGTCTGACATCAACAGATCAACCATTCTTTTCAAGACTCAGGGGCATTGAGAAAAAAATTGTTTTAAATCATTTTACAGTATAATCAGTAAATTATTTAAATTTTGTACATGCAGCATTTTCAAAGCTGTTTTCACAGATTGATGATGAATTAAAATTATACATCCTCGAATCAAAATGATAAACATTAAAAGTATTTCTCATTAATTCATTTTCCTCATTTAATACAGGGATAATGTTAGGTTTGTGAAAACAAGCTTTGTGATTTACAGCAAGTACATAATATCAGGTCTCTGTTTTGCAACCTTTAATTTCTTACTGAAATTTTAATATGGCATTATAAATGGGAACAATGTATCTAAAGTTACCCTTAATTAAGCACTTCTAGAAATGGTGGTTATTTCATGTTACAGTAAACCCTTGTTACAACAATTACAACATCTAGTCTCAGTTTTGTTACAACAATTACAACATCTAGTCTCAGTTTTGCAACTCTTAATTGCTTACTTATATTTTAACATGGCATTATAATTGGGAAAAATGTATCCAAAATTACCCTCAATTAAACCATTCTAAACATGGTGGTTATTTCATGTTACAACAAACCCTTCTTACAACAATTAAGTTGGCTTCCAGCTATTTTTGTCATTTTAATGAATCTGTCATTATAATTATCATTCCCTTAATTTGGAAGAGTTACCTCCCCCACCAATGTCATATTGTTATTCAACCACCATGTGTAAATGGAAAGAATGAGTCATAAATATTAGTCTTTATTTCATATTTAATGGTATTTTGTACAATCAGGTATATCTAAAAGCAAGCAGAGGAGGATATGAGTGATACTTATTCAAATATCTTGAGCTCTAATTATGTAAAGGTTGGTAAGTTGATACCTTTATGTGCAGTTGTTATTCAGAACAGCATTTATAGGAATAATGCTGGTTTGTTACCAGGAAATTGATGTTATAGTCAAGAAGTAAATATTCCATTCAAAAGATCAAGATTAACATTGAACACATTGTTATCATAATTTTTTTTTGAACCTGAATATACCATTGTTATGAATGTCATTGTAATAAGAATTGACTGTACATGTATATAGGAGTGTTTTGTTAAATTAATCAAATTGCAGTTTATACCATGCTGTATGGTACTGTGGAGTTTTCTTTTTTGTAGGTTAATAGATTGAGTGGTCTTCTTGATTCATCAGGATTCGAAATGAGGGTCTTAGAAAATTAAGTCCCTCCAATGGAAAACTCTGCAAAGATTTTCAGAAGTCGAGTCTCTGTGACTCTTAAGATTTTGTAATGGGAATCCCTGAAGATAAAACTTGAACCAGCATTGCAGGTTTTCTGGAAGATCCTGGTACTGTTGTATCCATCTTATACCATGACACACGCAAAAAATCAGTTACCTATTTGCCATGGTGGATCTTTATTTTTAAAATTAGAAGGAAAGCTTGTTAAAATATTTTGTGCTTTTATGATTTCAAATTAGAAACTTTTACATGCAGGAGAATATTGTTTCATTTGCATATTAAGGCAAATCCTCAATAATTCAGAGTACTTCAAATTATGTGTGGCAGATTGCCAGATTATTTAATATGCCCATTAATGTAGTCTTCTGAATCAGAAGTGAAGATCTACAAAATGTTAATTTGTGTCTTCAGCTTTTAGTCGAACATATTTGATTCAAGAAACTGGAATTTAAAAAAGAATGGCTACAACAGATTGCTAGCTCTACAGTGGCTGCACTTGTTCTGTAACAACAGGCATACATTATGGGCCATTGGCAAAGCATTTTGCTTTGTAATTCAAAACATATTAGCATAATTGCTTCTTTTTTTTTTTTTAATGTAGCAATTTTGAGACTGAAAATTTTCACAGTTAACTCCTTTGCAATGCACATGTTGAACAAGTGATAATTAATATGAATTGGATTTTTGCAAAAATAGTTTTATGGCTAAGTTTGCGAAATTGTTATGCTCATTACAAATTTTGCTACTTGTAGTACTTTACTCACTTGGTATGTGCACACTGCAACATTTGCTGCTCCTTGCTCTTTATTTCTGATGGGCAGGAGCAGCTGTGTAACATAATGAGGTTTTCAATGACAGGAGAGTTGGAGAAATATTCAGTATAACAGACACAAAGTCTTTATTAGTATTATCAAAAACAATTATTGAGTTAAAATGCATAGCGCAAAGTTGTAATCATATTTCAGAAAATATTTTGCTAAGCAAAGAATGATGTACATTATACCTGAAGTAATATGAATAGTAACTTTAATGTGTATAAAGTGGGAATTGAGAAAATAGGTCATGACTAGATTTGATGAATTTAGCCTATATACACAGTTTGCTGTTGTTTTAAAACAAAGATTAAATATGATACATTGGGAACCCAACAAAACTTGCTGTTTGTCGAGCATGGTTGCAAAATAAGACGAGAAACTGCTTGTCTAGTACGTGTGAAAAATAAGACAAGAAACCAGCCTGGTTAAGTCAGTTTACACAAATTTTCAAACAAAGTTGACATTTTAAGATGGCACCCTCTATGCATGCTACAGGAAACAGGTTTGGTTTTCTATTAAAACAGTCGAACATACACTGACCCTCTTTCTTTGGAAAAAAAAAGACTGACTCCTGTCAGTTGATATATTTCAACAGAATGTATTTACATCTGATTAAGCATCTATAGAGTATCATTATCAATGTTATCCTCATCATCTATAGGTCTAAAATATCATTATCTGTGTTATCCTCATCAACTATAGGTCTAAAATATCATTATCGGTGTTATCCTCATCATCTATAGGTCTAAAATATCATTATCTGTGTTATCCTCATCAACTATAGGTCTAAAATATCATTATTGGTGTTATCCTCATCATCTATAGGTCTAAAATATCATTATCAATGTTATCCTCATCATCTATAGTCTAAAATATCATTATCTGTGTTGTCCTCATCAACTGTAGGTCTAAAATATCATTATCGGTGTTATCCTCTTCATCTATAGTCTAAAATATCATTATCTGTGTTATCCTCATCATCTATAGGTCTAAAATATCATTATCTGTGTTATCCTCATCAACTATAGGTCTAAAATATCATTATCGGTGTTATCCTCATCATCTATAGGTCTAAAATTTAATCTCCTATGTAATCTAATTTTTTCTCCTTGGTCTGATCCCATACTTATGCAAACAAGTTGTTCATCTACCTGGGTCTTAATTTACTTCACTTTGTTCCTGATTGCCAGTAATTTCCACTTTGTCCACATCTTGCACCTCATTAGTGGCCTTTTTATTAGGGTCCTGCATCAATATGCATATAGTCCATCTGTTTGTCCGTCCATATTTCTTGTAACCAGCTAGTTCTGCAGCCTTTACACATAATTGGATGCCAGTGAATTACCTATTACAGCAGTGTGCCTTTTAAAGGTTTCATATTTTTAGTCCAGTTTTGACTAGAGTTATTGCCTCTTTTCAGTTAATATTACATCCCCACTTCAGTAGATCCTTGTAACCAGCATAGCTCAGGAACCATTCAACATATTCTGATACAGTTTGGTATCTACAATGTCTCAAGACCTAGACAATGCTCTTTGGGAAGTTTTTATTACTGGTATAAGAGGCATGAATCCATCCAGTGCTTGCAATCCATGACCATAGGTAGGCAGCAAAAATGTTGAGTCTCCTTAATATTTCTGCAGCTCCAGGGCATGCTGCAACCACACTGTCGTAGCAGTATGAGAGTGCAGTTCTCTGTAAGCTTGGCAGCAAAGAGATCTTGTCATAAACTACCAACCCATTCACTGGATCTACGCTTGAATGTTCTTTTGCTTGTGTGTATACCCCAAACTTTGGTTCAGCATGGAGTTTACTGACAGAAGGATTGAATCATTGTTCTGCTTAAGTGTCCTGGATTATCCACCATGAAAGCATACTTAGAGCACCAGCCCAGCTCTAGGTATCAGCAGTCACATTGCTCATGGTGCACTACAAAAAAGTACTTGGGTAGTTTGTGAACTTACCTCCACAATCCACTGTTCTTAGGTTGGATCTAGTAAGTGCATTTACCAACTTTAATAATTGGTGGTCAATGTACAAGGTAAATTGTCTACTCAGCAAATACAAGTATGATCTGTAAGCTTTCATGGCTTCTGCCACTGCTAACAGTTTCCACTCTGTGATAGAGTGTTTAATCTCTGTTTTGTTCAGTTTTCTGCTGCCAAATGCAGCTTATCTTCTCTTGCTGGAGTCTAGTACCTTTTCAAACACTGAACCTACTGTAACTGTTGATGTGTTACACGTGGCTATGAACGATAGGTTTTATAAAGGTAGGTTAAGCACCACACTCTAAGATAAAGTCTTCTAGAGTGCTTCGAAAGTGGCAACTTCATCAGCACACTATGTGAAATGTTTATCCTTGGACTGATATAACAGGGCGGTGATGTCTGCAAAACCTCTAATAAAGCAAAGGTAGAAATCACACACCAAGGAATCACTGTAGTTCTTGATGATTTTTTGTGTGGACCAATCCTTAAATTATATCAGCTTAGTCCTTCTCGGGTTTCCCTCTCCGTGCTCATATACTACATGGCCCAGGAATCTGGTCTCTGTCTTGGCAGAATGTGATATCTTTAGCCCTGCCCCCACTTGGAAGGTCAAGTACCCTTTTTCAGCACTTTGCAAGTATTGATCAGAGGCCTTGTGAACACATATAAAATTGTTCTGGTAGGCAAGAACATCCTCATCCAACATAATATGGAGTTATTCATTATGAGCCATTGAAATGTGCTTTTTGCAACGATACTGAAGCAACCAATAAGGGAAATAAATGAGGTCTTCTCCCAGTTCTCAGGGGCAACTTCTGGCTGGTTGTATCCTGGCACCAGGTCAAAACTTATAAAGTGCTTTTCAAGAGAAAGTTGGTCCAGTGTGTCGGTAATATTTGTTACCTAGTGGCTATCATGGATAGTAACTAAGGCTATAACATTTACCAAAATTTCTAAATGTGTACATCGTATACAATAACTGAAATGATGCCTTTTAATTAAACCAATTTGGAACTCAACCTTTCCTTCATTCTGCACATTAGGCTTACAGCTGACTGCTATTTATGTCAGACATTGGCAGTGTGCATACCACACCTTGCTCAACTTGAAATTGTTTCATTTGCTGTATGTCTTATTTCCTCATATTGTGACAGTATGCAGTTTGTAAAACCTGTTTTGTTGAACATATCTGACAATTTAGGTAAAACATTCTTAGGATCACTGTGGCTATAATTCGTACTGCTACATATATATACTTGATGAAAAAATCAATAATGCAACCATACATACTGCCTGAACATTCGTATGGGATGCTTTTATAGAATTTACAACAAAAACTTGACAGCAGCTTACAAACTTGAAATGGAGTTTCTTTAAAATTAAATTCAACTTGTCGAAGGTTCTGTTAACAAAAACGTTTTGAAAAGTACATAATGTGGTTTACCGTATATACTCGCATATATCTTGGGTCCAAATGCAAACAACATAGACCCTGATCTGCTGTCACATAATGTGCCACAGATCAGGGTCTGTGTTGTTTGTTCTACTGATTAGGCCGTACAAACTGCATAGATCCAGATCTGCCAGCGTGTTATGCTCCGGCAGATCTGGGTCTATGCAGTTTGCAGTTGGTATCGGCTTATATGTGAGTATAGACGGTAAATAATTTTTTCAGCATTTCTACAGATCAACCTAATGTGTAATGTACAGTACAACCTAATGTGTAATGTACAGTACAACCTATTGTGTAATGTACAGTACAACTAATTCTAATCGACTTAGGTTTTATCCTAGTGATGCCACATTTGACGTGAAAATCCTTCATACTTACAAAGAAAACTTGTTAGAAAAATCCTACTTAAAACTACCTACTCTTAAGCGGAAATGTAGAAGCATATACCATATATACTCGCATATAATCCGGATCCAAATGCAAACAACATAGACCCTGATCTGCCATCGCATAATGCACCGGCAAATCAGGGTCTATGTTGTTTGTTCTACTGATTAGTAAACTGCATAGACCCAGGTCTGCCAGCAGATCTGGGTCTATGCAGTTTGCAGTTAGTATAGGGCTATACGCAAGTATATATGGTAATTGAATTTGAATGGGTAGTTCTTGCATCACTGACTGCATGTTCATTTACACAGTTACCAATTTTGTAAACATTTACAGGCAGTGAACTAAACTAACCCATTTACACATGTAAATGTTGCAACCTTCATGGTAACACTGTTGAGGCTTCTGTAGTCCACATAGATCATGAGTTCCCCTTATGGCTTCTTTACTATTACTAATGATATTCACAGGGATGCGGATATCTCAATGATTCCAACACCCATCATTCTCTTTAACTGGGTCTTTACTTTCTGCAGGTTTGCAGTGGAAATATAAAAGTTGATGCTTAGGCACTGCATCCAGTTTCAGTTTTATCATTTCTTTAAAGACCGTATATTACACAACTTTGAAATAAAAAACAAAACATTGGGATATTTTTTATGCAGTTCTTTCAATTAGATCTTCTGGCTTCTCAAAATATTGCATTCTGTAAGGTTGACTTCCAGACTGTCCAAACTGGGTGATGGAGGTAGTTCAGTTCCTTTTGGTTTAAAAGGCTTGAAATGGTATTCATCACACTCCAAGTGCCCTACTTCAGATTCTTAGAGCAAGACTTGGTCATTGTTGAGGTTAATGGCACTTGACCAGAAGGCTTGCTGTCTTTGCAGTAAGTATTTCTGCAGGGGTCTGATAAGCTTAAAATAGTTCTGTATGACCTTCATAAGCTTAAAATAGTCCTGTATGACCTTCATAAGCTTAAAATAGTCCTGTATGACCTTCATAAGCTTAAAATAGTCCTGTATGACCTTCATAAGCTTAAAATAGTCCTGTAAGACCTTCATAATCTTAAAATAGTTCTGTATGACCTTCGTCTTTACCCTTTCTATGCAACTCCACATATGTTTGCTGTTTAGGGGTAAAGAAATTGCACATCTTTCTACCACTGATTTGTCCGTAATGCATCTTATGGGGTATTGGACACATTGTTTTTGGCTTTGTTTTTTATGGATTAGCTATGACCCACTAGTGCCAGTCCTCTGTAGTTTAACAGTTTTGATTAGCAATTACTTTAAAGTTTCCCCTTCCCCGGCAGGTGTATCATGCCTCATCTGCTCTGGCTTCATGAGTGTGTGGCAGGCTTTTCCTGTTGTTGAAATGTATCTTTTCTCTTCTTCATGGAGAAGATAGTCTTGTATGCTTTGGTAGCTTCAAGATTTAGCTTTTTAAACTCTTCCAGGACTACATACTTTATGTCACTTTCTATGGGAATCAGTCCCCCTTTGGCATCTTTCTAAAGCTGTGTGCAGGCAACTATTGCAGTGGACTGCTTGCTTTTGTGCTAGCCACACAACGAAGAATCTGATCAGTTTGTTTAGCTAGCAATGCTCACATCTAACTATTTCACCTTGTGTACCATCAGTTGCCTTACAATTAACCCCCTTTTCTTTTGTCTTTAATTTACATCTCAGTGTGTTTCCAATTCTGATCTGTGTTTCCTTTTAAGATACCTAGATACTTATTTTTATGGGGATTTGTTTTTTTTTTTTTTCCTTTTTAGGTCTAATTTACAACTTTGCATGCTTTTAATTCTGTCATGTTTCCTTTAAGATGCCTTGACTCTAAGTTCTATCTGTCTCTTTTAAAGTGCTTTCTTTGTTTTCATTATGTTAGATTTGTGCTATGTGATTTGTCTGTTATCGTAATTATGTTCTATTCTATGTTTGTATGCCTTGTAAATCATGTTTATGTTTTTATTTTTTTTTGTGTCTGTAAAAGTTTATGTTCAATTGTTGTTTTAATCACGCCAACTTTAAATAAATCTATCTACCTGTCTTGCAATCTAATATGTTCCTCAACTCCAGGCTGGGCCCATTAATAAACTGCACTTTGATTATACTCTCACACATGGTGTCATAATTATATTTTGCCCATATTAGTTTCATTTTGTTTTGTTGTTGTCTGCAGCATTTTCAATTTTCAATCATGCGAAGGTCCAGTCGTAAAGCAGTCAGAGGTAGTTAGAACAAGATTCAGTGATTCGTCTTTAATTCTCACTCTGTTTCCATTATTGGCTGTTTGTTTTATCACCACTATTCTGCCCTCATAGAATTTGATCAGCCATTAGTAAGAGTCTTTAATTGATGGATCCTCATTAATCAGTTGATAAAGAAATGCTTGACATCTTCCTGCAAGTAAACTGTGAGGTATTTACATGGTTATTTATCATTCTATCCATTTAGATCAACATAAGGATTAAAGGTATTCAGATACAGTTGTATTTCAGTCTTTGACCTTGCCCCACTGTATTTTTCTGCTGGTAATGTGGACTTTCCAGCCATCATTTCTTCAAATTCTGAACTGAAATTGATCCCGACACTGCCAACAATGTAATCTGTGACTTACAGAGAAACTAGATCTCCACATTATATGCAAAATAACAGTATAAACCAGAACTGGTGAAGTCAGTTTACAGAAACAGTTCAGAAAAGTTTACAGAATGATAAAGAGTGACATATTTAATGCAGTTATTCCCAGAACTTGATCAATCATTCTCATGTTTTATTGTTAGATATACATTAGTTTTAAGTTTATGTTTTTAAGTCTACGGCAGTGTATTAGATAGAAAAATGCATATTGTTCATCAATTTAAGTATAGTTCCATCCTATCAAGGCATCCCATATGCACAGAAAAACACTATCAACACATCAATGCTGTCTTTCTGGATAAAATATTCCCCAAGTTAATACAAGAACAGAATTTATACAGTGTAAGTAAGAATAGAATTTATAGTGTAAGTAAGAATAGAATGTATACAGTGCAAGTAAGAATAGAAAGTGTTAATCTTGAAACAGTTACTGGCATTATTGTCTTGCATACGAATGTAGCGAGATTTAGGTATCACTTGTCGTGGCAGTGGGAGAAGCATTGTTGTAGTTGTTGTAAACAGTGTTAATAATGTGTGATGACAGTTATGAAAGTTATACAGCAAATTGCTTAATACAAACACGACATGGTGTTTCATGTAACATTTCCTATTGTGATGATGTAGGTCTTTTTTATGCACATATGAATTACCATATCATTTTGTAGAAATTTGAAAATAGTTTTTATTTATGTGGTGTGATATGCTGAAAGTCTTTTACTTTCATTATTTTTAATTGAATTAACCATTTGTCTTGTGTGGTTTGTGAACATATGCTGTTTCAGTACATTGAAATATTTTAACTACTTCAGCCCTTCATCTGTTTGAAAGGTAGATGTATAAAATGAGCTTAGTTGTCGCAATCTTTTGTTAGCTTAGGTCATGAAAAAGTTTCAGTTGGAGATACAGTAAAACCTGTCTTGAAAGACCACTGCAATATGAGACCACCTGTCTTGAGAGACCAGGTTCTTAAAGTACAGATTGACTGATTATATTGTGTTATTACCTTTAATGGGAGACCATCTGACTTGAGAGACTGTACTATTTTGCCAGAAAGGGTGGACTTTCAAGACAGGTTCTACTGTATATCATTTTTCTTTTTGACTTGAAGAAGAAACCAAATACCCAAAATATGCTTAAAACCTTACTCAATGTTAAAGTAATGTGACTTATTACAATATTATTTATAGACACATGACTTTTTAAATATTTCCGCAAATCTGAAACAAAGAAGTTAAGTAATTTTTGTGACATAAAGCATTCATTTGATTTATTATAGAGTCTGTGGAAAAGGTATAATTTTCTATACACTATCCAAAGTTAAATAATCAAAAAATATCACCATATGCTTAATTGAAAACTAATGTTTTCTATATGTATCTGTTTAATAAGCATGTAGAAATATATAACATACAGTTTATATTCACTTACAAATCGAGTCGAACAGCAAACAACATGACCCCTGATCTGGGGTCACATACTGCACAGGCAGATCAGGGTCTGTGTTGTTTGTTCTATTGATTATTCCTAACAAACTGTCTAGACTTAATTCTACCAAGTCATTATGCGACGGCAGATCTGGGTCTGTGCAGTTTACATTTGGAACCAACTTATAAATGAATATATATAGTAGATTCTGTTAAAATTGTTTTCTATTATGGGCAGAATAGCAAGTGACATAATTTACTCACATTCCCAATTCTTGTACCACCAGTATTATTAAGAGTTTTGTCAAATTAAATTTTAAGACTGAATGATTTATACAAAATACATATTTGAATGATTTTACTCGCACCTGTTCTTGCTTTTTTATGGAACATACAGTTTGTTAAATATAAAACATTAAATATAAAACATATTAAATATAATACATATTAAATAAATACATATTAATATAATACATATTAATATAATACATATTAAATATAATACATATTAAATATAATGCATATTAAATAAAATACATATTAATATAATACATATTAATATAATACATATTAAATATAATACATATTAAATAAATACATATTAAATATAATACATATTTAATAAATACATATTAATATAATACATATTAAATATAATACAAATAGAATCTGCATGACAAAAATAATTGGTCTGTATTGTATAGTATGGTCCTTTGTCCGTCTCATGTTGTCCATTGACAATAGAAGTTTGCATCTCGAAAACTGCTCAACAGAATTTGACCAAATTTGATTGAAAAGTAACCTGGCATCAAGACCTTTAAAATTTGATAGATGATGCAGATCTACCATCAACAGAATTTGATAGATGATGCAGATCTACCATCAACAGAATTTGATCAAAATTTGACAGAAAGAATCCTGGCACAAAGCTCTTTCAGATTTCAGTCTGTTCATTTGCACAAGTTTGTTATCTCTACTCCAACGAAACTACTTTGAGGATTGCCATGAAACTTTACACACAACTTTACACACACAACTTTACACACACAACTTTACACACAACTTTACACACACAACTTTACACACAACTTTACACACACATTCATTCCATGGTCTAGTTAGTCCTAAATGAATGTTCATATCAACGTGGGGTTTTCACTGAAAGATTTCTTATGATGTCTGGTTTGTCCTAAATTAAACTGGTGCTGATCTGATGTTCACCATGGCAGCCATCTTGAAAATCTTGTTATTGCTACTTCTCATGAACAGAAAGTGATATTGACATGGGGTTTTCACCAGAAGACTTCTTATGATGTCTAGTTGATCCAAAATGAAAATGGTGCTGATCTGATGTCCAATAAGACCGCCACAGTGTCCATCTTTAAAATCTTGTTATTGCGTGCAGTGTGGCATGAAATACAGATATTGGTAGTGGTATATTCACAATTCGATGGGAGCAGTTAGTACTTGTTTTGGATGTATATTCATGATGGATTACTTTATAAACATACATAAAGCGACATCATTATTACCGACAACTGATGAGGTTAGTAACTTGAACCAATGTCGTGTAAATTTCTTGATTTAGAGTTGGAAATAATTGGTAAAGTTTTGAGGTTATAAATACTCACATTCCTCACTTTCCACCAGTGTATCAGTGACTAAGCCTTCATCTTGTATTGATACTTAATCTGTGTACCTACCTGTACAGTGTAGCTGCAGTAGCCTTGGGGAAAGAACTTACACCAGCAGTGCCCTACGTCTGTTATTTAGAAAATAGTGGGTTTGAACCCAGCAAGGTTTTTGTCTCATTGTAATTGATTTTTTTTTATTGAAGCTAAAAATTATTAGTTTTGCTAATCACACAAAAGAATTCATTTCCACAGAAAATAATCTCCAACAGCAGTACCTTGAATCTGCAGTTTGAATGATGATAACTCGTGAATTTTAACAAACACACAAGTTGATGCTCATAAGTGACATGATGCAAATGCCCCCGAATGACACAACGGGAGATATACAATCTGCTGCACAGTAAGACAAAATAGGGCTGAACAAAAATGAAGGCCAGTATCAGCCTCAAGCTGCAACTTCAAATCCAACTGTTTCTCTAGAGCCAATAGCTGCTGATATTAACACCTTACAAGACCGATATGAGAGCATACATTCTGATTCACTCGGGTCTGTATCTAGCCTGTTTGATTCTCAACTTACATATACAAGTACACAAGTGAGTGACCAGGTAAATAAACAAACACGGTCTCAAAACTCGGCTGAAGGAAGCATCTGTGAGAACACAAATGATACTAGTCGGACTGAATTGAAAAAGAAAGTATCATCAAATATTAAACATCACTCTCAGACTAAACAAAAGAAACAAGGGAAACAAGGAAAGGGTAAACAAAGTAAAACGTCCAAAAATGCTACCAAAAAGAGCAACAATATAGCCTGCAGTGTAAACTTTAAATACATTCACAAGGAGAATACAAATTCAGGAATGATACAATGCAATGCTTGCATGGTCTGGTTCATTGATGATTGCGTAGAGATCAAAAGTGAAGATCAAATTACATCCTGGTGATGCTTTGACTGTAGAGATTTATCATCCGCTATAAAGTAAATTAAAGAAGAAATTGCGCAGCTCTCCTGAGTCACAACTGGTATTCTAAAGTTTTCACTGCCTTAGAAAAATGCCTGAATGACAACATGCACAGTATCAATGATCAGCTTACTGCACTGTGCAAGCGTATTTAACTACAAAATCAAAATTTCTCAATGGATCTCGACACTATTCGTTCTTCAGTTACAGAAATCAAAACGCATCTTAAAAAAAACAAAACAACAACAAGGACAAAACATTTTAAACAAAACACGGTCAGGAACAGACAAATTTAGAAAGATTGAAACCAATCACTCTAGCACACTCTCATCACTTAAAATATACTGCCCACCACTACTGCGTCAGCTCCTAACAACGACGTTGCGCGTGACGTTGGACTTGATCAGATAAACATCACAAACTTCCACCCTCAAAGCACCAAACTCTTGTTATTGGTAGTTCCATTCTTAAACCTATAAAGCTTTCTGGCTTCCAACCGGATGTATATGTACGCACTCTATCAGGAGCCACTATGCTTTCGTTAAAACAAGAACTTGAAAAAATGGACCGAGCTAACTTTGGCACAATAATTATACATGTTAGTGGAATGATGCCGATCAACGCATGGATCTAAATACATTCTACTCTCAATACAAATCACTCATTAGGTCGATTTCAGCAAGTCACAATGTGATGGTCTCTTGTTTTATTCCAAGAGGGAGTGTTGATATTGGTCCCTATCATAGGGTACTTACAAGATCTCTGTTCAGAATTAGATGTTAAAAAAACATTCACAATTAGAATGCATTTATACTTGGAACAGGATAAATACTATTGATTCTTTTCCATGGAGACAGAGTGCAATTGAGAAATGACGGTGTTTCAATTATACTCCGAAACATTTACATCATGCATCATATCTTTAGCACGCTGAAACCATTGAGCATTCTCCATAGCAGCCAGTACTCACCGCACACGAAATGAGCACAAACAAAATACTCGTTATTGACAAAACAACCGTAGTCGTATCACATACCATTATAGCTCAAGACAAAATTATTACAGACATGAGAAAAACATGACTACCGTATGTACTCGCGTATAAACCGTGTCTAAATGCAAACAACATAGACCCTGATCAGCCGTCGCATACTGTGCCAGCAGATCATGGTCTATGTTGTCTGCTCTACTGATTAGTCCTTACAAACTGCATAGACCCAGATCAGCCGGTGCATTATGTGACAGCAGATCTGGGTCTATGCAGTTTATATATATATATATATATATATATATATATATATATATATATATATATATATATATATACGCACTACTTACGGTAGATATTGTGAGCATTGCGATTCCAACAGCTATGACTCATCTGTCTGTTGGTATGAGAACTTTGTCACACACACTGAATGCTCAAGACAAAGTCATTACAGTAAAGAGCAAAACATGAGTCGATATTGTGCACATTGCGATTTCTACAGTCATGACTCGTCTGTCTGTTGGTATCTGAACTTTGTCAGCGCTCGACTTGGATCACGAAAAAGTCAGGTACCTAACTCCAACTCTTATTACTGAAGATTTAATTATTATACATACATGTCCGGTCAGGAGTTATCTGGGGGTAACCTGATATTGAATCTCCATAATCAGTATTATACTTCAGCCAATATTTGTGATATATGCAACCTTTTAAACTGCAAATGTCAGGAAGTGAACACTTTCTTTAAAGATGCACACTTAACTACTACTGACCACCAGATCACTTGGTTATCTCAATAAAGATACATAGCCTCACAGTCTATCCAAAGACAGCCTTAACATGGAAACCTCTCGGTCTGATTCTAGTTCTAAAATACTTTTTAAAGAAAAGAGTTTACATGTAGTAAATCTCTTTATTCGGCACGTAAACCCAAAACTAGATGTACTCAAGCATACAGTATTCAATAACAGTATGCTTGAGTTCGAAACGATTTGGATTTAACTGAAACAATCATCGTTTTACTGTGCTGTCTCTATCGTCCTCCAAATTACCCATTGTCTTGGTTTGAGAGATTTTAAAATTAATTATCTACTGCTTCTAACTCTAGTTCAGAACTTTTCTTGTGGGCGATCTCAGTATTAACTTGATGTATGACCGGCAAAGTAAATGGAATGATATTCAACAAATATATGTTCTCACTCAAATTATACAGTCTCCTACTCGAGTCACTAGCTGACAAGTCAATGACGTTAATCGATCATATTTATTCTTCGCACTCTGAATTCTGTTAGTGACCACCATCCAATCTGTGCCACAAGAAAAAAGTTCTGAAAAACAATCAAAAAGGCCCAAACCACAAAAAAGTTCCGATCATATACCCGTTTCCATTAAAATACCTTTCTGACCGACTTGAAATATGCTCCAAGTAATTGTCAGCCTACTTTTATAAATCCAGACCTGGATGTATGACGTTGGACTGCACTTTGTCTTGCAGTCCTAAATCAACATGCTCCAATTAAATGCAAAAGGGTCAGGAGAGAATTACGCAATCTGACTGTTTTAACTCTGAAATAAGGGAAGCAATGCAACTGCGCGATTTCTGTCACAAACTGCGTGACAAACGTTAAAAAAAAAAGAAAAAAAAAAAAACAAATTTCGTAAAAAGTTTCATTGATGAAGCTAACAAGGATCATTTTTTCAAGATTAAGTTAGAATTAAAGGGACTGAATTATAAATATGGAAACATTTTCGTAACTTTAATTCAAATTCAAAAGTTCATGACTTAGATCAGTGGTTCCTAAACCCCGGGTTGCGACCCAAATACCGGTACTGCGTTTTGGGTCGAAAAAGATGGTATTTAGGGTCGCGATCAAAAAATGTTTGGGAACCACTGACTTAGATATTGCAAACGACCTAAATACCTTTTTCACATCATTAACTTAATTACTTGGAGAACATTCTTCCACTTCGCAAGATTTTCCACTCCTTATAGATTTTGTGGAGTCGAAAGTTCCATCTCGCAGATCATTCCGTATCCCGTACTCGTGTGTTCAAGATGTTATAGATATTTTCGAGAAACTTGATGGCAATAAAGCAACATAGGACTTGATGAAATCTTGGCAAACAATACACAAACTATCAGTTCAAGTTGCTGCCCGTTCAATTGCCAGCTTGATAAATACAATTATTGATACGGGAATCTTTCCAACTAATCTGAGATTAAACAATGTGATAGATCGTCAGCAAACAATTGTCGATATATATCAATTTTACCAACCTTGTCAAACAATTTTGAAAAACACCTCGCCCTTTATTTTCGCTGATTTTTAAATGAATGTAATCCTCTGCATAATTCACGAACAGGTTTCAGAGAAAAATATTCATGCCAAACTGCCCTCACAAAATTGGTTAATACATGGCTGGCAGCTATAGATGACAGGAAAAAAATCGAAGCAATTTATTTAGATTTTTAAAAAAGCATTTGATTTAGTAGATCATGAAATATTTATGAAAAAACCAAGGCATACAAATCAGTGATAATTCGCTTGTTTGGTTTGATTCTTACCTAACAGATACGGAACAGTGTGTTTATGTAGGCAATGATACATCTTCTTTACAATACGTCAAAGGTGGAGTCCCTCAAGGTTCTATTCTTGGCCCGTTGCTCTTTCATTAATGGTTATCAACTTTCACATCAATGTGTGCTTTGAGTATGTGCATCTTAGCCACCTATGTAGTGGAATTTTCATCAATTTTCTGTGAATGCAGCTATTATGGTATGGGCTTAATGATGCATTAAATGGAAGAGCTTGCAGACATGCTGCTTTTCTGAAAATTTCTTTTTTCAAATAACTATCCATAAGTTCAATATGACACACATTTTGGTTCCAAAGAACTCTTCACATGAACATATTTGTGAAATAGGCTAAGAATATGAGGAGTGTTCCAACTGCTAGGAGCTTTATAGAAAGTGAGACATGACATGTAATATCATACATTGTTCATTTATCATCTGTCCTGTATGAACTTATGAAGTGACAGAAACTTTACAAGAGTTTTTCATTTTCTGCAATGGCTGTATATATGGAGAGCTAGAAACTGTCTGCTAAGGGACCAACCAGTTATTTTGGCGTGGGGGGGGGGGGACACCTTGGATTTTCTTACAAACCATAATTTGGTTCTCTATTACCTCAAGATAATTAATTCTTTTCAACTAATATAATGGATATAATAAGTTTTTGGTCCACAAATCAGAGGGAGGATTTTTGTCAAGCTATTTGAGGGCTGGAAATTTTTAGCTTTTGGGGTAAAATATTCCATCCCCTCCCCCCTCCCCCCCCCCCCTCTAAAAAATTAAATGGGCAGTCCCTGATTTTAATGCAACCAGGAGAAAAATATCTCAACCCAGTTTAACCTGCAAATTACTAAAAAAAATTTTCCTTTTATTTCTGTTAGTCAAATGAGCCATACTTGATTCTTTTAAAGTATGTTTCATTAACCCAATAAAATTAATTTCATTTTTTTTAAAAGGAGTCACGAGTTGGAAGTCACGAGTTAGAACCTGTTCAAAATATTTTCTTTTATACTTTCATGCCATTAAGCTGACGGTATATGGGATTTACTTTGTCCATCTATGTATGTGGGTCATCTGTCTTCCGTGTCCATGCTGAAACTCCTATACAACTTCATTTATCAACATTAAACTTTCACTATGGGTAAACTTGGGATTAGTGTGTGTTTACCATATAGCTAAACATATAGAGCGCTCATCCGTTTATTATTTTACGAGAGAGAGAGAGAGAGAGAGAGAGAGAGAGAGAGAGAGAGAGATGTTATAACGTAAACGTTCAATCGGTAACACTTTGAAATGACTCCCACAATCACATTACACAAGAAATTACTTGCTTTATCCACGGCTCTAAAACTGTGTATAAAAACTGCTTTACTTCAAGGAGAGTATATTACTATGTGTTAAAACTATTTCATCTCATCGGCGACAGCAGTAGATAGTCATTTATTATTTTATTATCACATAAATGAATGTGAAAGCATAAACATCAACTCTTATGTCATTTGGACGTTAGATTACATTTTGATTTGTCACGCGACCACATTAAGCATAGTCAGGGCTTTTTTGTTAGACAAGGAAAGCCCTACGTACGTCTAAGTTTGACAGTCTTTAAACACCATGTTCAGCCTTTTTAGATTGAACACAAGCTCAATTTAAAATTTTTCGACTTTTCGAATCAAACAGAAAAAAGAAAGCAAAGTATTTTTTTTTTTTTACGCAGTAGTGCTCCATTAATGTGAAAATATCCATTTCTGTTTTCTGTTTTATCCATGAAAATAATTGCTTTATAACAATATGTCACCATATTGAGAAGCAAGGCTTGAATACTTTACTTGAAATATTTTTAATTGGCCAATTCTTTGGAATGATATTATACACAAACCCTCAGAGACTGTTTAATTGCAAAAAATCGCTCCTGGTTTATAGACTGCAATTTGGCCTTAAATGTCAATTTGGAAGTTAATTAAAAGATCTAATTATTTTTTCAATTATGTCACGTTCACGATACAGTCAGACACATCATTTTGTGTATTTTATCTGTCTATTTACTAAGGTTCCACTTATTTTGATGTTATATCAAATAATATTTTCATAAAATAAGTACTTTTGTATTTCTACATGGAACTTGTCAAAGAGTGTTACGAATCCAATGCAGATATTACTAATAATATAAAATTCTGGTTTTAAAATAGATAAGCCCGCGTAATATGTTTGATTATAAGCTCGTGGAATATGTTTGATTATAAGCTCGTGGAATATGTTTGATTATAAGCTCGTGGAATATGTTTGATTGTAAGCTTGTGGAATATGTTTGATTATAAGCTCGTGGAATATGTTTGATTATAAGCTCGTGGAATATGTTTAAATATAGTCGTCTTTAAATATATGCGAGAAACTTTTAGTCATGTTCACATTATTTAATTTAATACCTTATAAACACGCAGTTTACCAAGCCTTTGTAACCAGCATTTAGATTGATTAAAATCGCATCATGTGACACAGAAAACTAGAAATTATTAGTTCATAACACCAGAAAGGAACTACTTTTGTATTCATGCGCTTTGACAATATTTGTAAACAATAATGAAAGTATAGTTCTGTTATTCATTTTTTGAAATTAATTATTATTTTTCATAGCTCTTTGTAATTATAAAGAAAAACAACAACAAAAAATGAATATTTTACAGGATTCATGAAGTCACGAAGAATGAAAATCGATTACAGACTGCCTGAATGTCCTTTTCTACGCCCGTTGATGCATCGTATAATCGATTGACAAGCTCCATAATATCATGATTCCTCATAAATATGAAGTTTACTTCTTAAATAAAGAGCTATATGCACATTGGACGAACTGTTATCACACAGCACTTCATACGGAACAAAATTGACAAAAACTCCTTCATTAAGTAGATTTTGAATATACAGGTCAAAGAAATCATAATTTTTGAAGAAGTTAAAAAGTTCTCATAATTGACAATAAAATAAATGTGATAATTCTACATTTAAATCACATCTACAGCATGTATTCATTTCTCTCATTGTTAAATATGCTTGTAAGGAAGATTGCTCACGTGTTTCATTTTTATCTGTCATTTCGAATCCATATTGGTCTTTCTATATAAATAATCAGGTGTAAGAGAAGTTGAAAAATTGCAAAAGCTATAAAGTACAGATTTGTCTGACGTTTCTGATTCATGAGAAAATGGTGAATTTGTTGATATTTAGTGTTGTACTCTGTTAGGTACATGGACAGGAACATGTAATACGGAAAAGAGAGTGACTTCTTTCAATAGAATAATTTCTCTAATGTAATAAAATTGATTTTACGTAAGGCATTACGAAGTATTTTTGCCCAAGTTTTGAAATATAGAAAGGTATTGGAATCTGTTAAAACATATAGGAATCCAAACATATTTAGGAATTTAGAATCAATTGCCATCTCGTTTTTGCCTGTTTCTGTACGAATTTTTAACATATCTGACAAAATAAATCGAATAATTAATGTCGATTTTTAAGTCAGAGGACATTTGTTCTAGTCATCAACTGGTCTCCTACAAAACGAAGAGGTGATATTTTGTTTCTGGCTTAAAATAGCACGCTCTTTATTCCACTGTTTAGTAGCGATATATTCCAGTATTCTCTATCTATCCATATGTAACTCGGACTCATCCTGGACTTCTGGTTCGAAATTCACTAAATGTGGTAAATAGGTTGCCCATGTGGTAACCATCTTCCAGAATAGCTGGGTTGCCCATGTGATAACCATCTTCCAGAATAGTATAATTTTTGGTTTGCCCATGTGATAACCATCTTCCAGAATAGCATACTTTTTGGGTTGCCCATGAGATAACCATCTTCCAGAATAGCATAATTTTTGGGTTGCCCATGTGATAACCATCTTCCAGAATAGATTAATTTTTGGGTAGCCCATGTGATAACCATCTTCCAGAATAGCATAATTTTTGGGTTGCCCATGTGGTAACCATCTTCCAGAATAGCATAATTTTTGGGTTGCCCATGTGATAACCATCTTCCAGAATAGCATAATTTTTGGGTTGCCCATGTGGTAACCATCTTCCAGAACAGCATAATTTTTGGGCCCTCTCCTTTAAGTTAGTGGGAGGGAGTCAAACGTCAAATATAAAGGATAGCAATTATAGTTAACATTTTTAAATATTTGTTTGCAAACTTTATGCATGCAGTCATAGCAAGAGGACACATAACATGTAAAGGATATTTTGGTTACGATCCCTGGATCATTGTCCAGATATTGGATTACGGGTTGATGGAGAACGTGGAATAAATAATGTGGGAATTCATGTGCTGCCATTGTTTTTGAAGGAACAATCATAATTGACAAAAACAGTGGTAATAAAGTCCTTTAGTTGCATTATATCCTTGTTTCTAACTAAGTAAGAGGTTTGCAATTCCCACGAATAAGAGTTCTGTGGATCGCGGTATATCGCCTGCAAGCCGTAAAATAATAAAGAGCTCACTCAACTTTTATTTAACTTAAAAACTTGAACACTGAATATACGTTTTGACGACAACTATCGCAAAGCCGTTGCCGCAGAATAAAAGTGATAGCTATATCTTGCCATCTGCTAATGTGCGGTAAAATCTGGAGCACTACGATAGGCCGTACAATTTGCACAGATATTAAACTTTATCATATATCAGGCATATCTCACATGTGCATGGGGTCCTTTTCCAGCAGCACAAGTATATATAATTCTGGTTGTGATAGTGATTGGTTGATTACTTTATATATTTATGTTTTAGGTTCCAAAGAAGGTCCTGAAATGATCTGGTTCTTTTAACGGATGATTTGTCCAGACAAAGTGTCGTCACATACTATACATACACACTGGACGATAACAAGCATCTGAGAATTATTGTTCTTCCATACAGTTACCCATTTATCCACTGACAAAACTTGATGTAGAAAATGTCTTTGTAAACAGAACACCTAAAATGTTGATCTTGGATAGATGTAGGAACTAGGTAAATAGGTTGTTAGAAAGGTAGGTACTAGGGTAGGTGGGTTGGCAGTAGGTAGTTATTAACTGTATGTATGTATGTAATGTATGTACGTACGTACGTACGTACGTATATATGTATGTATGTATGTATGTATGTATGTATGTATGTATGTATGTATGTATGTATGTATGTATGTATGTATGTATGTATGTATGTATGTATGTATGTCAGTATCTATGTATGTATCTATGTATGTACTTTAAATGGATAAAAGATAAATAGACACAGGTACCCAACCATATATTTTTGAAATGCTATTATTAGATTGAATTTATTCAAATATTAAGCAAACGGAAAGATCTTGGGGCTTGAAAATTATTCATATACATGTAAGACCTTTCAAGCCCTCGGGCAAAAATCTTAGACTTCCTGGTCATATATACGGTGTATAAAACATATTTAAATCAATTTGTAGGGAATGTGATTATTTGTCGTATTATATTAAAGAGGAGGAAACCGGGAACAATTCTTCGCAGGGCATGATTGTTTGCATAACTAGTTAACCTATGACGGACTGCCACTATCCTGCAACTGATGGAAGCGAATTGTCATAGAGACAGATCAATACTTTTAACAGGTACGTGCTGAATCCGATATACATTAGCTGATATACAAGTGCGTTACTCGTAACTGTCCACGGCAAGTAAAAAAAAAAAAAAAAAAAAAAAAAATTTCCAACAAATATTAAGCTAAGTATAACAATTGGGGTAAATTTTGCCAAAACGTATTTTGGAATAGGTTGACAAGATGCAAAAATGTACTCTCAAGGTTCTTAAAGTATTTGCAAAATGAAAAAAATGCAGAATTTCATATACCTTCAATTTCCTATCTTATTTTGATAATAGCATTAATATTAAAATATTAGAAATGCAGGGTAGTGATGGTGATGGTAGTAATAGTAGGAGGAGGAGAAGAAGAAGATTGATACTGTTATGGTGTTGATAATTCTGGTGGTAGCTCTGTTTGAGGTGATGATTATTGGGGTTAATTTTACTCCTAATGATCAAAGTGAAGTTTCAGTAGTCCTTGCTCACGTCGATTTCGTTGCATTTGATTGACTCAAAGATGTATATGTCTATTTCTAACCTCTCTTCCAGATATCTCGTGACGGGAAGATGCATTTGCCTAGACAATGTTTGCAATGGACGAAGATAATGTATTCACTACTTTTTCTCACGGTAATTTACCTGTTTATATTGGTGGGTAAGGGAAGAGAACCAATAGGTAGTCCATCTAGAAACACTCTCGCACCTGCTGAAGAAAAATTGATAGAAAAATATGAAATATTCGATCCAACCAAAACACCGGTGTATCTATCAGAGCCAGAATCTTTTCCAGTAGAGGGTCCTCTGAAGATCGAACAAATATTTCATCAGAAATGGATCGACAACAACGTCCTCCGTCGATTTGAGGTTAATATGAAATCTCTGCTAAGGAATCATCCACAATGGGTGTACAGATTTTGGACAGACGACAGCGTGCGGAAGTTTATAAATGATATGTTCCCATATATGCTGCCAGTCTGGGATAATTATCCGTCGGATATGCATCGCTCAAATGCTATGCGTTACTTAGTTCTTTACGAGTATGGTGGAGTTTATGCGGATTTAGATATAAAATTCTTTCGTCCATTAGACCCGTTAATGCGCAAATATTCATGTTTTATGGCACGAGAACCCTATCTTCATCCCATGCGTTTAGGCTTTGCGCATGAAAAGGCGGGGACCGCGTTGATGGGTTGCAGACGACAGCATCCATTCATGAAAACACTATTGTATAACCTCCCTTCATTTTCCATCGCAAACGAAAGACAAGATTCTGTAGGTCCCCTGTTTGTATCTATAGTTTATAGGAACTATATAACAGATAGTGGACACCTGAAACCAACAGACGACGATGGGGTGTACTTAGCGCCAGCGGAATACTTTATGCCAGTGCCAATACCTAGCGTTCTTAAATCTCTTCCTAGTATTTGCCACAAAAGGAAGCAGCAGACGTATCCTGTGAAATGGATATGTAGCCATTATGAACAGGGATTGTTAAAAACGGATATCAGTCCGTTTTCGTTCACAACTCATGAGTGGGCGCTGATGCATGAAAGAGACTGGTTTGTTCGAGCAAACGAGACTGATATCCGCAATATCGTTCCTCATGCTATACTGTATACCGTAAGCCAATAGATGTTGATAAATCTTGTTTTGTGTTTGTGTACAGTCAGTTGTATACATGGTTAAGGTCATGAAAAGGTAAGTTCTTAAAATATATGAGCATCTTGATAAATGTGACACTCCACCACCAAGAGTATATCAGTGTGACCTTTATTTTACGTCTAAATGAACTTGATTCAGTTGTAAGTTTAAGTCCACTATTGACTGCAAGTCATGTAATTTCCTGTGGATATGCCTTAGTAAATAGAACACTTTTATATTAAAAATGAAATATTTTACTGTGTTTTTGGCATTTAGCAAGTGTATAATGACATTAAAGTTTTTATTGTGATAATTGTGATCGACCTTTGTTTTACTCATTATCTATATACAGCTTTTTAACATTTTTTCAACCTCAACCTCAACTTCGATGAGGCTATATAATGGAATGGTTACAGATTCGTGTTCCGTAATTTCTACACTAAAACTGTATTGAAACAAACTGAACGCAGGCAAAGAGTTAACGAGATTCTTCTGGTGGCATTTGTTTCAATATTGAATGAAGGACTTTAAGTGGCAATATAAACTACTAGTATTTGATCCGAATCCCAGCATTATAAACATCATGTTTATGTCCAATTCTATTGAAAATATTTCAATTCGCAGGAATTAAATAGGTTCAAGACCTTACACTGCCTGTGAATGCGAGTTAATATATCTAGTCATAATAAATCGTGATATGGACTTCATTCAAACTGTTTCTGATGTGTTTAGGCTGTTTTTATCTCAGCGAGAATGAGACAAGTTTCTAGCAAATAAAGCCTATTCCGGTCATGTCATTCATTGTGTAATTTCATGATGTGATATTCTGGCATGGTTGTAACCTGGAATATGCAGTAAATTATAACGGTGACGTTGTGCTCTACAGTAAGTATCTCCTTGCTATGGTTTTGTCCCGGAAGGATGGCTCATGACAAATTCATGGAGCAGAGTTTTATGTTGCATTTTGATACAAAGCTTGCCATGTTTCTTCCTCTTAGGTATTTATTTCTTTCTTTCTTTTTTTCTTTTTTTTTTCTTTTTGTTTGTTTTTCTTAAAGCATGGTGTATTGGTGCTTTGATGAATCAGCTGCTGCTTCAAGCTGGAATTTGGCCAACCCTGTTAACTTTGCGCTTAGTGATGTTTCAGTGCCCGGATCAATTGTGCTCGGCTTTGTTTGCCCTCAGAATCATGCCTCAGAATAACCATGGAGGTTTAAGTTTTTCATATTAAAGTGTCAGTGAGAAGCCGGTGACATGTTTGTGTTTTCTTCGTGAAACTGTGTTGCGACTTTTCACGACAAACATCTGTCAGTTATTTATTTATTTATTACAGAAATTTATGTTATAATAGCAACTTTTAAATTAATTAATTGTCTGAAACAATTGCACCATGTGTGTTTATGTGGCATGGGAAATAACTAAGGTAACTAAATGCTCATTAGAATGCAAGTCTTAAGACCCTTTAATTAATTATGGGTTATTGGGCATGGGCATTAGTATCCATGTTGACCTTGATTTAGGCAAGAACCGTACGCTGCAGAATAAGCATTTTTTAAAATAAGTTTTGCACTTTTGCGACACACGCCAAAATGTCATTTGAAACATTAAATATCTTGCAATGTTTAATAGTGTTTGTATCATGACAGGAATGTTTTAATTTTTTACATTCAGATTAACTTTTGGTTTGCTTGTTTTCTGTATACCTTGTTTAGCACCTTTTTTAACCTTTTCTTTACTGGGTCGCCTTTTGTTTGTTCTACAAATAGCCTACATGATGGAACTGGGTACATTTTTGTTTTATTTTAGTCTTTGCGGTAAGGCTGAGTATGTAGAAACAACAAGAACAAATGCAGAAAAAAAGAGATCCTTCTGGTAATATTTTCTTTAACATATGGACTAAAGGACTTTAAGTAACAATATGTACTGTTGGATTAAAATATGGACGAAAGGACTTTAAGTAGAAATATGTACTGTTGGATTAAAATATGGACTAAAGGACTTTAAGTAGAAATATGTACTGTTTGATTAAAATATGGACTAAAGGACTTTAAGTAACAATATGTACTGTTGGATTAAAATATGGACTAAAGGACTTTAAGTAACAATATGTACTTTTGTATTAAAATATGGACTAAATGACTTTAAGTAACAATATGTACTGTTTGATTAAAATATGGACTAAAAGACTTTAACATTATGTGCTGTTGGATTAAAATATGGACTAAAGGACTTTAAGTAATATTATGTACTGTTGGATTAAAATTACTGCAGCATGAGAATCGTATTTGCGTTTAGTTTTTTATTAAACTTAGAACCTTACTTATAGTCAAGAATAATTGTGATATGAACATTTCTTTTGTTTATTATTGTGTTGAATCTATATTATTTGTAGCAAGCATTATTGTGCTGAGATGTATGGCCAGGTTTTGGCATATATAGTCTATTTGGCATATATAGTCTATTGCGGCCATGTCATACAATCTTGAATATTATGTTAATCATTGTGTAATCTCATGACATCTTATCTTGCCATGGTTGTAACATGGAAAATGTAGTCATTCTAATGGTGACATTTTGCTTTCTGTTGCCGTGGAGTTACAAAGGAAGATTGTAGTGATCTCCTTTCTATGGAATAACATTAGAAGATCTGTGATTGAATCCCAGAGTATGGTTGGGGTTTTTTTTGTGGTACTATTGGTATTAGGGGCTTGCCACGATTTATTCTGAGAGTCTTGGTGTATCGTGTATTCATGGTTTGATGGAGTTATTGTGTAAATCTTTACAGGGACAAGCCCTAGTGCCCGGATCGTTGGAGCTTGGACTGCCTGGGAATAACCAGGAATTAAGGTTTCAAATTTGTATAATAAAAACTCTACATGAAGCAGGTCACATGGATCTGCTTTGCTGCTTTTATCATCAAATCGCACATGACCATGGCCATGAATAACAACAGCTGATTGATTCTGCAAACTCAGTGTTGAAGCAAAACTATAGTAACTGATGAATTTATGAATGATAAACAATGAATCGAAAGTTGGCCCGAATTACTAATGTGAACAAATTCCAGATCAGTGTCTTGCAACCATTTACAGCCAATGGCATGGCACAAAACGCAGTCCATTCATGAAAAAAAATGAATTATTACACTATGAAATACATTATCAATATTTTTATGAGTTCAATATTGAAAAGTCTAGTAAAGAATATAAAGAGTACTGAATTAGTTAAAGCGCAAAATTTAACTCTAGAAATATTTATCTTTTTTATATGAGATACTTGACAGTTGTAATAATAGCTTGTGTGCTTATAACACTCAAGCTGGTATCGTGCTACCTTAAACAAGGGAGACAAATGGAAAATAACAAGAGTGGAAACGAAGATCATTAAGAAAAAATGGGAAGAAATGGGAACGACATGTAAATAAAACATGAAACTATTTTGCGGTGAAAGGAAAATATTCAAAGGAAACAAAATTAAAGGATTTTAAAAAGGTACTGACATTCAGAGGATGGCAGCACCTCTATTCCAATGTTTTGAACAGCTATGCATATGAATGGGGTGATGTGGCATAAGACCCACTGACTTTGTTATAACTCTCTGAAATGTACGTCATTGCAGAGGTTTGTGAAAGAGGGTACGTGGACTGATAGTAGTTACGGGGGACACTATGGGGTCTTAAAATTTAAACATAATGTGGCCTTTGTATATCCCCTCAGTGCAACATGGGAACCATAATGCTGGACACTATGGGGCTTTTATATACCTCTCAAATTTAATTAGGGACCCAAGGTGGTATGTAAATGTTGTTTTTAGTCCCTATAATGCATCGAACCTTTTTCTTATCCGAACGGAAATCTTCATTATTTGACTGAATTTGTCTTCAGATTGCCTGCAATGACGCCTAAAATGACTAATTGGTGAATACCGAAAATAAATGAATGATATAAGAGGTGGAGCTTATCAGTTGAGTGCTGCCAAACTTAACTAAACACACCGACAAGACGCATAAACAGTTAATATACTTTATTTATTCCATGAAATTATAAAATGTTAACAAAGTGCTTCAGATAAAAAATGATGCACGAGGCAATGCGTTTATTTTTAAGAAGAGATAAAATTAGTACAATTTGAAATAAATTTAAGTTCATATTTTATTACATACGCATGCGGAGAAACAACTGCTTGAAACTTATATCACAAAAACAAAATTTTCATATTGACAATACTAACATGCCTGAAAATAAATATTTATCTGTAAAGTTTGGGAACGGAAATAATTAACATTGCGTTATTTTTCACGTCCTTCAACATACATAAAACGATTAAGATAAAAAAAAATGTCTTTATGCTGAGACACGACAAATAGGAGTTTGGAATTTTGAAAGTTTTTGAATGTTTATAGCTATTTTTCTACTCATATACCAGGAATTTAGAGAACGGAGTACAGTAGATAAAATTATTGTATCAGCATAAATTAAACATACAATCTAAAATGTTTCTAGTATGCACAATAAATGTAAACGAATCCCAATATTTGACCAGCAATGAGAATACGTGGAAACATTATTATATGAATACAAACTCTTTTAATTAAAAGTGTGAATATCTGTCGTAACTAATATGCACGAAATTTACTTTATATAACAATATGTTACTCTAGTAATGATATTACATCATGTGTTACCGGATGGAACTGAAACCACAAATCTAATGAATGTGTTACATCACAGGTGAATTGAGAAGGATTAGCCTGGAAATCATTTTGAAATTAAGTAATTGATTATAAATATTAAAATTACCTACTCTAGATTCTATGGCAACTGTATTATTTTACCATTTGGCGAATTTGAAGTGACTTTACACCATTAAAAATGCCCGAAACGGTCTTGGAATACAGATGATTTTGGATGGTATTTCGCCATTTGAAGGATCCAATATCCCAGAAAATAGCATTAAATCCAAATGAATGTCGGTGATATCAAGATTTTCTTACCTGAAAAGATATAAATAATTTTAGGATGGTATTACCCCACTTAAAAGACCAACATTTCCTTTTCCCATGATTACCACTTGTTCTCTGCATTTTGTAATTGTCGATTGTTTATATACATAGGCCATGTATACAATATTAGTAAAGCATTTGTTCACAAAATGTTTCTCAACGAGAACAAAATGTAACTTTTTCCTATCTTAAAAAATCTAATGATAAATATTGATTTTTCCTAGGACTGTAATAATTGTACAAAAGGAGTTAATTGTTTATTACATACGTATACTTTGGAGTTCATTGTTTATTACATACGTATATTGTGGAAGTAATTGTTTATTATTTTATACATAAGTACATTTTGGATAGAGATTAAATTGTTCGCAGATACACATCCTATTTAACCATACGACGTATACGGTATGGCGACTCCCGTGAAGGACATATACAATCCTTAGTAACGTTTAGAGGTACAAAGGTAAGGATTCAACGAAATTAGGTAACCGTAGATCAAATTCTTCGATGTATCTGCATCTGTTGGATTACTGCAACATAATAAGGATGTGAAAAATGATGCTCAAAATATTACACGTGACCAGTGCATATACATTCATTACAAACGTGTATTTGACATTAGTGATATTGGTGATAAACATTATATACACAAAATTATGTGATTTATTATTTTCTCAGTTTTACAACACTATATATTTTCCATAGATTTTCATAATACTATGGGGTAAAGCAAGAGAGTGTGTATGAGGGGACCAAATAGTTGCCCATTGTGCAGGGGTAAGAAACACACATGGAGAAATAGACAAACACATGGATAGACAGACAAACACACCTAATAAAAAAACACCCGTATAGAAGGAGAAACACACTATTCTCACATTCCTTGTCAGTATGGATAGAGATTTTCCAGGCGAAACATATGGAAAAGCCCCATCCTTCCTCACACGTGACCTTTATCCTGACCCGGTGACTACTTTTTATGTGTAAAGTGAAATAAATCAGCATTGGCTCTTTTGACGTCGGAGATTGACAGCTGTCGCCACTTTTCAAAACATCGTGTTTTTTTTTTTTTTTTTTTTTTTTTTTTTTTTTGTTTCCTTTAATTTTGACTGAGATAGTTAAATTTTAGACATGGAAGGTCAAGTAGGAGAGCCAAGGTTTAGAAAAGTCACAAAGGCCGATGTAAATACCTTTTTAAAGGAAAGTTAAAATTGTAACACTCGACGTAAATCCAGGAGTCACACTGAACTTCAGAAATCATTTTCCTTGGCGAAGGAACAGACACGTGAAATTAATGATAACCTACTCTCTCGGTTTCTACTTTCTGTTCGAAGTAAAGAAAATAATGAATACGACCTGTCAAATATGCGAGGCATGATCACCAGTTTTGACAGATGCTTGAAACGACACAATTATGGGTTGGTCATAGTGTCATCCCCTGAATTTAGCAGAACCAGAGATGCAGTGAAGGCCAAACAAAAACAACTTAAGAATGACGGAAAAGGAAACAAACATCTGAGAGCTGATCGTCTGACTAATTAAGAGGTAAATACATTGTATCAGTTAGGTCAGCTGGGTAATGATACTCCTACATCTCATCAATACATTGTGGTTTAACAACATTCTATACTTTGGCATGAGAGGTGAGACATCTGGGATCCAATATATTGAATATTTTGAACGCAATACCAAAACAACAAAACTGCCAAAAATATAAACAACGTACTAATATGTCCCCCGCGTATGTACGAAACCCCAGAAAACTCAACGAGATGCCGTGTGAGTACTTACATCGTAAAAAAAACCCACCGTCCTGAAGATTAGTGCAATACAGATGATCATTTTTATCTGGCTGTAGTAACCCATGACAAAAATCCAAGACTGCATGAAAGGTGGTTCTTGCGTGCACCTATGGGAGCTAATAAAATCGGCGATCTCATGACAAGCATGACGAGGGCAGCGAATCTCCCAGATAATAAATGAATAACAAACACGAGTGTCAGGAAAACACTGGTTCAAAAGATGACAGATCACGCTGTTCCTGACTCCCTCCAAGTTTACGTGACTGCCCATAAAAACCTTCAAAGCTTGAAGAACTATCGCACAGTAAATAACACAAAAAAATTTCCAATTTCAAATATTCTGTCATCTTAAACATCCTCTACGACAAGGGTTTTCTCATAGATCAAGAACAGTCCATCTAAAGCTTTTCCAATCATTTTTGCACTCCTGAATTTACCAAAATTTCCCATCAGTTGATGAACAGCTAGTACTCCGATACGAGGTCACAGCTTCGCCCAGTCCAACAGCAACAGACTTCTGAATATCTTTTCTATGGAGCAACAATTAACGGTGGAACAATATAACTCAGGATCACGACGACATTCAGCCAAGAGGAGACGAATTCTCTGTTTTGACTGACTCTGACTGAAGTCATGGTGTATTATTAAAACTCCTTGCACGTCGTGGTTTAGTCTATTTTTAGAAACTTTATTCGGCACGTAAGTCTCATTCGGAATCTTCAAATTTCTCCTTATTCTTTGTAATTGTGGGCTAAATTATATTATTTCTGAAAAACAGTATTGCGTGCTTTATTTTCAACACATAAGCTTGAACTATTTAGTCTGGCGTAGAGGAAATCTGGACATAATATCTACAAATCATTGCGCTGGTGTGTTGATTTGAAAACAGCAATTACCATAAACCTTTGATTTTTTTCTACAATTTTTGGAAGTTTTAAGTTTACACCGAAGACTAAATATTTTGCGGTCTATTTGACTGCATGAAAATTTTCTCAAAATTTTTATTCGATATGTTTCTTTAAAGAATGCTGCCTAACGTCATTTTCGCGTTTTCGTAAAAAGAACGGAAAGGGAAAGCGGGAAAAGCAATCAGGAGGGAAATCCCACACCAATACACATAATAGATTCTATTATTACAGACCAACAACTATCTGTACAGACCAACACCCACACTTACAGTGCAGCTCGCAGTTTTAAAGACCAACACATAACCTTACATACATGCACCCACCCTTACGAATAATGTATAGAGGGCGAGGGGTATGGTATGGTATGTGACCAACACTTGTCGCTGATGGAAATCGAAAACCCAAAGCGATGCTCGTTGGTCTCGGTCTCGAAATTCTCCTGTACAGATCGGTGGTAGTGGTGAGGGTAGTCGTCCTCCTGCTCCTTCCCGTGCCGCTCCTGCTGTTGTTGTTGTTTTTCCTCCTGGTCTTCCTCTCCCCTATCCCTCTCCTCCTGCTTTGCCTTCCATTGTCTGTGTCGAGTTAACGATTCTTGGAAGGCATGCAGCCCTTATTTCCTCGGTCCTCTGCCTTTCCTCTCTCTGTCTCTCTTCCAACAGAATTCCAGAAAGGATATCAAGGGCCAGTCGGAAATTGATGAGTCTTCTCTCTCTGTATCTGGAAGACAAGTCACCCACCCAGCGCAGGAAGGTAGCTACCCTGTCCAGATGTCTTAATGTTGCGTCACTTCTCTCGACAAAACTCGTGTTGTCTCGTCGACAATGGATCACAAAGCTGTCAAAATCGGTACCTATACGCTTGATGAGGGGATATCATGGAAACATCACCTCACTTGAAACATCACCTCTCTTGAAACATCACCTCACTTGAAACATCACCTCTCTTGAAACACCACCTCACTTGAAACATCACCTCACAGAGACCGATCTATAGATATAAAGTTATTGCATGTTTAGTGTTGAAGAGGAACATATAAGCACGAGACAATGAATGTTTTGTTTTTAAATCAACGCTTTAATGTGTCCCGATCGAACAAGCTCACTCGCTAATTAACTCACTTGCAATGAAGACTGAGTATTAGGACGGTCTCTCTTCTTTATTTACAATGCCTGAACTGAAATGAACAGAGATACAATATGCAATACAAGACTAAATAGTGACTTAATAGTGAACATATTTACATTGTTGACAGCGATGGATATTGAGACATGGGTTCCAGTACTCTATCACAGTTTATTTTAGCATACGTTCTTTCCGTTGTCTTTGAATACGTTCCTACACTGGTTTTGCTTTCAGGATTTTTGGTTGTGAAAGAATGGATGTGTAGCTTCTTCAATTCGTTTTGAAGCTGTCGATAAGGATATCTGGTAAGAAACAAAAACAATTATGGAACAACTATGCAATTGGTCAAGAAGGACAGGACAGAGATTATGCTCACCGCAAAGCAATAGAATTAAATGCAACTGTACACTGGCATATTTATTTATTAACATTTTATTAAAAAAATTCAACAACTTGGTCAAACAAATCCAAAAACATTTTTATTATTTAACAATTAATGTTTCTAAAAGTGACAGCAAACAAATGTGGTCTTTTATAAAAGAGACTCTGCCAAAAGGCATATACACTGGCCTCACTTTTCTGAAACTCAATGGAAAAAATGTAATTTTGACTCAAAATCTATTGCTGGGGTCATCAATACGTTCTTTACTGAAATTAGGCAAAATCTTGCTAAAAATATTCAAAATTATATACAAACCTCCATTGCCTTATCTGCAGAAAAGATTACCAAGCTGGAGTAAGAAATTCATCTTTCAGACTGTATCTGCAGAAAATATTTATAACATAATGAAAAACTTCTCATAAAAGGCCATTGGAATTGACAAATACCAATCTAAACTTATGAACAAATGTGCCCCTGCTATTTCTGATAGTCTTGCATACTTAATATTTCTCTCATTAAAAACAGGTAAAAGTCAAAACATCTACAAAAATGCACGTGTTTGAGCCATTTTTAACAAAAGGTAGTAAAACAGATCCAGGTCACTATTGCCCAATATCTGTTCTGGCACTACTTTCTAGAGTTTTAGAGCAAATTGTTCATTCTCAGCTTTACTCTTATTTAACGTATATTGATCTCTTTCCCTCTGTCCAATCCGGTTTAAGAAAGAGTCGCGCTACGTAATCTGGACTTCTTAAAGTAACTCAATATGTTTTTAACAAATTCCAAAATGGTATGATGGTGGGATTGGTATCCCTTCATTTAAGAAAGGCCTTTGTGACTTGTTAATCACTCCCGTCTTTTAGATGAACTAAAACAGTATGTCATGAAGAACACTTATTTTTCTTTTTTCTTTTAACTGATATCATGTGTTGTGTTACTTATATATGTACTTGCTTTTAAGGAACATTTGAAAAATAAGTGTTTTACAATTGACATGGTATCCAAGAAAATCTCAAATCTCAAACCTTATAACTATAATGGGAAGTAAGGATTATTTTCATCAATGATTCCATCCTTTTTTGAGTTGGCTCCCCTGTAATATAACTTCTCATATAATCAGGCCAAATCAAGTTTACGGTATTAGGAACACCTGTACCAAAGCTAAGTTAGTAAATGTCCCCTCCCCCTTCTTCGTCCATGTAATATCACTGTTTATTTGTGTTTTTGTATAATGGCCATTGTAAGTTTCTGTGTCTTTAAATTGTTTTAAATTTTCAGTATGTAAGTTAGGCAAATTACAGTTTTAGTTATATACTGATGAATAGATTCAAGTTTTAAACTTGAAAACTTTTTTTGTATATGACTATCGTCATTAGTGTACATAAAATGCTATTACATTTACTCTAATAAAACAGAGCCAGTTTCTTATACATTAAGGTGTATATCAAATCTAACACACTATTATTCACATCTGTGAAAGAAGACTGTAAAAAGTGTACTATGTAAGCATTGTCATTCATCAATAAAGAAAACAAACTTTTTAATTTTTAATTTGTAGAAAATTATATGAGAATTACTCAATATTTATTTTAAATTTTTCACAGCCATTACTCGTCCAGGCAATACATCTTCTCCGCACTAGATGAAATTAAGACCAATACACAGTCAAAAAGACAAAGAGAAACAACAGAATGCACGTACTGTAGTCTCCTTGTCTTAACCTCATCATCTTGACTAGGGGCATTCAAAAGTAGATCACAACTTATTTTAATCATTAGTAGTTTCTGCAATGCTTATCACCGAAGTCAGTTTTATTTATAGGTGGGCTTATTTTTTAGAAATAAAGTTTACTATATATTTGATAGGGCACAATGTCTTGATGTATTTAAAACTACTTGACGTGTGTACATATTATCAACTGTATGTTAACGGACCGACATAATCTGAAATGGTCTTCAAACAAAATATCTTTCGGGGAAATAACGAACAAAACTTTTCTTAAATAAAATTAACTGCCACTTGATTTTGCAATATAATTTTGTAAAAATAAAAAAGTCTCACCTACGCACGAACATCCCACATAGAGTCTTTGTGTTCTTTTGTTCTCTTCTTTCTTCCATATACACATGTAAGAGATATTATTGGAATATTCAGCGATGCTTATTTTTTGTTAAGCTGGCTGACGTTTAATGACAATATTGTTTTAGGAAAGAGACTGCTGAACATTAATCGCTTGTGAAATGGACAAGTATTCAAACTTCCTGACAAATGTATATTTTTAAATAGCTAAGGGTCTACGTAATTCAAAAGCACTGAAAAATTCTACGTTGGTATGCATTTTTTGTGCTATTCCTAATTGAAGATCTACCCCAAAGTAAGGAGCATTACAAGCTTTCTGCCTGCTTGGCCGATTTATGGACGTTCGTAAATTACTAAAGATTGTCCAAAGTCTTGTATGACTCTATAATTTTCTTTCAGATGTCTGTTTTTTCGATTTCCAAAATTGTACAATCATTTTTATTTCTTTTTCATTATTTAATAAGAGACAGAAGTCGCAACCGTTTCACTCTGTGTCCAATCTCTGCCATATTTCATAACGCTACAGTACACATAGATAACAAGTGATGTTATTGTGTGATGATCACATCAGTTCGAGCTACGCAATAAGCGTTAGTTTTTACAAAGTGGATATTTTAAAAGCTAATCGCTTGTTAAATGTTAGAGTATTTTACTTTTTTTTTGTTTTTGTAAATGATATTTTTTTGGTACATATCTAGGGGTTCACGAAATCCAAAATCATTAAAAATTGTATAGGTTGCTGTGCAATCTTATGGCGCTACAAACTTAGTTGAAGATCTATCCCCATCTGTGGGTCGTTATATAGAAAAGTACCGTCTATACTCGCATATAATTCTTTTCCAACTGCAAACTGCATATATCCAGATCTGCCGTCGCATAATGCGCCGGCAGATCTGGGTCTATGCAGTTTTTAAGGACGAATCAGTAGAACAAACAACATAGACCCTGATTTGCCGGCGCACTATGCGACGGCAGATCAGGGTCTATGTTGTTGGCATTTGGAGCCAGTTTATACGCGAGTATAGACGGTATGTGAAAAGGTATCCTGTCACTAATTGCCCATAAAATAATTTTCGAATGAGTATTTAAAATTCATCACATTTACACAGGTTGAAGATCATAGACTATCAATCACACAAAGAAAAGTTTATGTTGGTGTGTGAATTTTGTCAGAATAACATAATTGTTGAGATTACGTCGGCTGTCCGCAGCATAAAGCCTGTGCTGTCTTGTTACGGAGGGTAAATTATTGAAGATTTCTGAAGGTCTCGTTTACTCTTCGTTAACTTTATCATTTTCTTTCACAAAAGCGGACATCCTTAATTTATAGGTAGGCTTCATCCTGAGACCGCCTTGTAAGCATGAAACACCCTATGTACCATTAATTCCATAAGTAATCACTGTGACTTTAATTTGATATTGCAATGACCTTATTTACCATTTTCCTACTGACTGACTTTGTGGGACGTAGTTAAAAATATAGTCGGTGTAATAATTGGTAACTTAGACCATAACATCAACATATTTTATTAGGTCAATGTGACTTAATTTGCTTGCCTTAGGATTTGCAGTGTCTTTCTTAACTTTGAAATGGGTTGAAGGATTCATATGTAAGCGGCTGATTATACTCTCAGACTATGTATAAATTGTATAACCAAATTACAAAAACAGACCCTTTTATGCACCCCTTATATGGCCTATAAGGTGACACTACTGGAGGTTAAACACGCCTTAGAGGGCTCAACGCGTAATGATACAATAATAGTCTTTGCAGTTCAAACCTTAGGTTTGTCCCTGCTTTTGTTCAGCGATGATAAGGCATATATAAGTGAAATTCAGATCTGACTACATTGACCTTGTTCATCATGAACTTATCTTTACTGTGTAACTAAGTCTACAGTTGGTCTTCTGTTCAAGGTACACGAGAAGTAGGGGTTCACCTTTCCAGTAGACAAAGGGACCGGAAATACAGAAAGTACAGGTATAATTGTTACTTAACTATATCTTCCACTAAAATACACTCTTAATTTATAGGCATATTTGAACTAAAAGAAATTTAGCTTCATAAATGCAAAATAAATAAATAAATAAAATATAAATATGTTAATTAAGATTTTATGGCAACAAACTTTGATTTTTAAAACTTAAAAAAATGAGAGAGAGCACCAAAATAAAAAGAAACGCCATATCGTGGCTTTAACGGTTACCTTTGATATTTTTCTCTTCGCTTCTAGCAACACGTTTCGTCTCTCGTTATGGCTTTCCTTTTGATCAACGGCCAGTATGGTATATTCAGTGTTTCATGTCGACAGAGACAGCGCTCATTATATTAGTCTGCCATTGCTGGGCACTAGGCTGAACATCCCAAATGCTTAATTTCCAACTCAGATTTCTAACTTCAAAACTTCGGATTTTCTTTGATGTCCTTCATTATAAATGCCAGTGTCTTAATTTTGAACTACAAATCTCGCATTATACATCATGGATCTATATCATAATTCCGATCCCTGGTCTGGAAATTCAGGTATTGAAGTCTCAAATTCAGATTTTGAATTAAAGAAAACAAAGCAAAGAGTGTCATTCGTGCCAATGTTATATAGATGGCAAAAGTTCTTCGCCACCAGGATTAATTTTTGTCATTAACAGACCTCTAAAATGACTTGTAAACTCTTTGTTTAGAGGGGTAACTTTTTACAACATTTATTAATTTTCCTATGGGCTTCGTAAAGTCTTTCTCTTGATACACAGAAAAAGCAGCACATATGATTTACATATGGACATATGTTCCAGATACTTGCAGATGTTAAAAAGGTGTTTCACCTCACAAATGTGAAAGGTATGTACCATATATGTACAACCTAAGTGAGTTACATATGTTAAACCATATGTACAACATCTGTTTAACATGCACATATTCCACTTATCACAAGTTTTACATTTTAGGTTTCTTGTACAGTATATACATATGAAATGCTTTGCATCTTTTGCAAATATGAATCAAAACACCTTTTTACACATGACCTTCCTACCGAAAATAATTCCACATATACATAAAAGGTATGTTAAGTTGCATATGTTCAACATATTGCACTACACAACTTATGTCAAAAGTATGTTGTAATACAGAGTGTATTAAAATATATGTTTAACATATCGTATGTACTCGCGTATAATGCAGTACCAACTGCAAACTGCATAGACCCAGATAATGCGCCGGCAGATCTGGGTCTATGCAGTTTGTAATGACTAATCAGTGGAACAAACAACATAGACCCTGATCTGCCGGCGCATTATGTGACGGCAGATCAGGGTCTAAGTTGTTTTCATTTCAACCCGAATTATACGCGAGTATATATGGTAACTACTTTTCCAGTGTAGGGTGAAGCTCCATATTCCAATGAACTTTTAGAAATCTTAAGACGTATGAGCATATCGATTGCTGCTGGTATGTTGTCATAGCTCTTCTCTGCAGTTTATATTCCCTCTAAATTATTACATCACCTGAACACAAATGTAAGCATTAACTGCACATTTTAAAAAAATAATAGTATCCATGAAAAGAAAATAAGATAACTCGCTTTTTCATTAAGTTTCTAAATAAATACTACTACATTATCTATACTTATAACCGTATATACTCGCATATAAGTCGAATCTAACTGCAAACTGCATAGACCCACATCCAGTGGCGGCGCGAGGGTTAGAGGCGCCCGGGGCAATGTTCTTTTGTGGCGTCCCTACCAAGGCGCCTGGGGGCAAGGTTTTTTAGTGGCGCCCCTACTTTGCCACAGGGAACAGTTTTTATGGAAGTTGCCAACCTCCACCCCCCTCCCGCCATCTACGCTCCGGTTACAGCTAAAAAAAAAAGAAAGCTCCCCAAGGCCTCTTCCTTGCCCAGCGTCCCCCCCCCCCCCCCCCCGTCGCGCTGCTACTGCCCACATCTGCCGTTGCATAATGCGTCGGCAGATCTGCGTTTATGGGGTTTGTTAAGAGTAATCAGTAGAACAAACAACATAGACTCTGATCTGCCAGCGCATTATGCGACGACAGATCAGGGTCTATGTTGCGTGCAGCTGGACCCGACTTCTAAGAAAGTATACGTGGTATTTTGTTTTAAATAAGACTACAAGTACTTCAAATAAGTTTCTCAAACTAGATCTATCTTCATTCAAGTAATATAGGCCACAGGCCCAAGTCACAAATATCAATATACATGATTAGTAAACACAACTGGAGAGTGAGGAGGGAACTTATAAATTGTGATAAATTCTATACAGTGTTTGCCATAAAAGATTTTTGCAGTTCCTTTCTCTATTCAGAGGCATGCAATATAAATCTAAATAGTGAATTTAATGTCAACTTGTTTTTACATGTCAAGGTAGTTATCGACGAATCTTCAGACGGTTGTAGATACAACTATATTGGCAAACATAACTAACGTTGAAGTTAAAACATATTACATACATCAACAAAATTATATTCAGGCTAAAGAGCTGAGTTACAAAAGGTACACTTTCTTTCATGGTAGTGTGTATGATCATACATTCCTGTATTTACTCTAAGATTCAAAACAACTGCCCCTTAATGTACAAAATAAGTTAATATACAGTGGATTTTTAATAATATCTATGTATTGTTGTTTACCAAAGTTGTGCTTAGTGATTTTGCAACTATTAAGCTATCTAATTAATTTATGTTGATACACCATTTTTGTATATCTATATCAATACGTCTCTGCTTGAACAAATTGATGAAAATGAATTCATCCCCTACACCTTGGTTAAACAGGCTTCTCCAAATCCATAAGTGTAAAATACATATTTAATTTCCTAAACCTAAGATTTAAATAATGTAGTATCAGACCCTTTAAGCTACATAATGTAACATATTTTAGGAAATCTGCTATTGGACATTTTCGGTAATTGTAACCAATATTGAATCGTTGCAACAATATACATTGATTGCATGCCATTCCTCCCTAACTCACCCGTAACGAAGACGTTCACAGCAGATCTTGTAAGCTTCAATGCTTACTTCCAGTAATTTAAATGTATTATTGCGAGGTGGATTACTCAAATTTCAGCTCCATATGATAAAATGGACAATATCTTTGCACAAATTACTTTTAAAAAGTATATCTGTTTACAGTTTTCCAAACTTAAACAATTTGCTCTTGATTTAGAGCAATATGCCTGAGGTCAACGAGGTCAACAAAAAGATTTTTTAAGGCGGTCCAAAAGTACATAATAGCAAGAAAGAGATTTGTTTAATCACTATTTATACATTCACACTAACCTGATATACCTATGTTTTATATTTAGTTACTACACATATACCACCTGATCTAAAGTTAGCAGTCCTTTACCTATTCACCCATCCTGATAAGACTTTTTCACATTTGTACCATACACCACGTGATCAAAAACCTAGACCAATACATTACTATGAAGAAGGAACAACTGTCAACTGGTGATTTCCGAAGAACCATTTTTCAAACTTCCTTATGTAACCTACTTTTCGAAAAACTACAACATGGGTTTTATCCAGATTAGCCTTTAAACCCCATCCATCACCATATTATTTAAGTTTGTTCAACAATCGCTGCATTTCGATGGTTGCTTCTACAAAGCAAATGTTACCAGATCATCTGTATATAACAAAACAAAGAGTGTTAATATACCATCTATGTCTATATCATGACTATCTTTGGCTATAAGATTTTGTAAGTCATATAAATATAGTGAAAACAGTACTGGTGAAAGAATATAACCCTGACGCACACTAAAAGGACAGCTAAAAGCATCAGCCAATCCATGTAGAGTTCTAACGATTAATAGCTTAATATATACCATCTATACTCGCTTATACGATATTTCCAACTGCAAACTGCACAGACCCAGATCTACCGGCGCATAATGCGCCTGCAGATCTGGGTCTATGCAGTTTGTTAAGAGTAATCGGTAGAACAAACAACATAGGCACTGATCTGACGGCACCTGATGCCACGGCATATCAGGGTCTATGTTGTTGGCAATTGGAATCGGCTTATAAGGGAGTATAGTCATTTGAAGTTGAAGCTCATTTGAAGTTCCTGAAAATCAGACCATACGGTTACTCTATCGATTCTGTCCAATACATTTTCAGAATTTATCAATGTACAGTAAAATCTACCATTACATTTCCGGAGATATTTGCAAATTCGCGCGAGCAGAACAAATAGCACTGTAGCACTGTAACCTTTTCTAAAACCTGCTTGCTCGTCACCAATTAATCTTATTTTGTGCAGACTATTTCGTTATTCTCTTATACAAATTGATGTAAAATCTTTACTTAATACAAACAATAAACTAATGTCTCGAGGCTTATAAGTCTCCCAAACAGCTAATTTGACAATTATAATTAAAGTCATTAATAAATGTTGCATTATATCCTTTATAAAGTCCGATCATTCATCGTCAGTTGATTTTCACATGAGACTTACACAAACAATTATTTCCTTTCTTTAAGTTAAAATGAAACAAAGTATTTTCTCAGATTTAAGAGTCAATTTTAACTTTAAAAAACATTTTTCTCATATACACGATTAGTTCCTTCCTTGTTATAGTCTAGAGAACTATCAGTACCAAAAAAGCTAAGTTGGACGGAGAGTTGAAGTGGAGTATCCTCAAAGCCTTGTCCTCGGTTTAAAAAAACAGAAAGCAACCCTGTTGTGCGTGACATCGATTATGTTATCAGCAAAATGTTAGTACCGTATATACTCGTGTATAATTGAACACCAACTGCAAACTGCATAGACCCAGATCTGCCGTCACATAATGCGCCGGCAGATCTGGATCTATGCAGTTTGTAAGGACTAATCAGTAGAACAAACAACATAGACTCTGATCTCTGATCTGCCGGCGCATTATGTGACGGCAGATCAGGGTCTATGTTGTTTGCATTTGGACCCGATTTATACGCGAGTACAGACGGTATAATTTTGAATGCTAAACTCTGTACACTAGCTCATGTGGGAAGCCAGTTAAGTGAAAGATGCAGCAAAAGTATTCTCAATACCTTGTCCTCATTTGCAACAGGGATAAGGGTCTGACATCAACCATATATCAGCAAGTGTTTGCAAGACATTTAAGTCTATATCATTACAAGTCTTCATATAGATCATGCTGAGGTTAGTTTTGTCAGTTGCAAGACGCATTGGAGTGAATCCTTTGACATGTGCATACAACTGTACAAGCAATTATATTGTTTTTTTACTTAATGTTTTTGACAAATTAAGATATTTCATTAATATTCTTGTCATATTCATGGAAGAAACATTTGAATTTTTAATAAAGATATGGAAAATTTGAACAGTGGACCATACCTATATAGCGGTTGCATGATTCTTGATGAACTTTAATTTAATTCCGTCATTTACATTTATTAGGTCCATTAAAGATTCAGAATGAGGGTTTTGGTTCTCTTATTCCTGTTTTGGAGGGTCAAATGTGACACCCATGTCAATAATTCAATTTCTGAAGAGCAACGTATTGCTGCCCTGGAGAAAATGGTTGCCTCTCTTTCACATCAGTTAATGGCCCAACAGTTGGCCTCGGAAGAGAGAATACGTTCTGAGGGAAATTCAGGCGTAAAGCAACTACGACACAATCGCGACGGAACCAGGTAAGTTTACACTTTATTTCAAGTCAATTTTGCAACCAGTTTTAATAATTTACTTTAGTGCTTTCGAGGGCTCCAATCATTGTGTAATCTTGTCTTTGAAGCAGAGAAAACTGGAAAACTCTGAGAGAATCATTGACCTAGGATGGACGATCACATGAGCTTTTGGTTGCCCGAACTGAAAGGCTACGTAAGTTTATGTCTCAGTCCGTTGTGCGTTGTCCATCTTACGTAGCCCGTTGACATTTCCCATTTTCAACTTCTCAAAAGCAATGTAACTTAAATTTAACAGAGACTTGGCCTGAATAGATATCTTTCAATTTCTAATAAATTATGTCGATTGACCATCAAACATTAGCAGCCATAGCTACAAAAAAAAAAAAAACCATTTAAGGATTGCATCAAAAACCGCTTAACAGAAATAATAGGGCGAAAGACAATGAGCATGATGCAATTTTGACCGTTCGTATTTTGCACAAATATAACCAGTTTCTCCCGTCAAATATAAATGATGTTATTAAAGTGAGAAAAATCTGTAAATTTATTCTTTTTTTTAAAAAAAAAAAAAAAAAGACAATAGGATGTGTTCAGAATTAAACCAAACTGAACAGACATCATACTAAATCAAGGCATTCAAGTTTGTACAATGATGCCGATTTGGCATCGCTTATTGCAACCATGACAAAGCTTGAGACTATCTCTCAAAGCAATACTGACCAAATATAGCAGAGAGCTTTTACTGAAAACGTATCTATAAGCATAAATATAATGACCCAAATGAGGATCGCATAAAATTGGGAAATCTGCTTCTTTTAATACAATGAATTTGTTGTAAAGATTTTCTATGTGGCTTGACCTGCTAACCACTAATAGTGCAAACCACCAGCATTTTCAGAAAGACTTGCAAATGACAACATATTTATTTTTGCTAATAATATTTTTTAAAAGTTTGAAATAAGACTGACAAGTTTAGATTTTAAAAGAGTGATTAGTCTCTTTTTTATTGTGTGTGTGTCTGTGTGTGTGTGTGTGTGTGTGTGTGTGTGTTTTGGGGGTGGATGTTATATTTACAATCTTGAATGTATTCAAATATATCTACTCAAAGAGTTCATTAAACGTAAGTAAAATTACATATCCACATGCATAAATGAAACATTATGGTCAAGGATCCATTATTTCATTTTGAAATAGGTCCTACTATGGTGAAACGCACACAGGCTCCTCCATCAACGCCATTCACGACCACAGTAATTACGACCGGACCTGTGGAATGGGAGAAGTTCAGGTAGTATTGAATGGGGTTGAATTTCGGACCCGTCACAACGACTACAAACTGGGCATGCCAGATACCATGTCAAAAATATACAACAAGATGGTGGACGTACCATTTCCGCCGGTTCCACCATCCATCCTCAGCAAACATAATGTAAGCGAACAGGTGACTGAAATGAGAGAGTACTTTAGAGCTTTCCAACAACAAGATACGCATATCAGAGACTGGGTGCCTTATTTTAAGCCGGTTTTGTGCTACATGGAAGCAGGATGGACAACAAATACCCAAACGCTTGATGAACCATTCAAGAGCGATCGTCATTTCATCGATGCAGCCAGCTGGATGGAGCTACAAGAAAAAATCAGATACACGGCATACACTGGCGGAAAGATCCAGTCCGAAAACCACTCAAACCTACCGACTACAATTATTAACGTAACCAAGGATGGTATCCCAGTATTTGCCCAGTGGAATTACAGAATCGCTTGCCATCCCATCAAACGATATCTTGGTCTTAAGCACCTCAGACTTGTAGACGATATCGGTGTTCGAATGGCGCAAAGACTCAACATGACACAGCTTGCAACTAATCGGGCTTCGAGATTCACTGTCAGCCCCATTGAAAACCCATCTTTTACGTGGCATGACGGATACGGTAATTTTAAAGACACAAGCTTTCGATACGGTCTTTTGGATCAGTTGATGTCGGAGATACCAGGAAAAGACAATTACCAGGCATATATTGAGGACAACACATTTGGTCTGGAACATTATGATGTCCAACACAAGAATAATACCAAACTGAACGCGGGGTACTATCACAGATGGTACAAAGTTGCAAAACCTGGTGGAATGGGAATAACCGTACGTCATCGTGGATTCTCGGACCAGAACATGTTCACAGCTCACACCACTCGGACAACCATTGCGGAAATGTCTGCAGAGGACTGTAACTATGACTCTCATCTCCTAAAAAGGGTCTGCCAAACTTACAAAAAGAGAGTCACTTACGCCATTCCTCTTGAGATCATCTGGCTAACACCCCTTAGCTCTTGGAATCCCTACGATCTAGAAATGAATGGACAGGACCCACACAAGATTGTAACGCAAGGCGGTCGCAGTGGTGGACTTACTGCAGATAAAGCATACAACGGCACGAGCTTGAGTAATTATTACCTAACACCTGCGGAGCTTTTCCAGGGTGGAGAAGTAGGACGAGATCCTGCCGACACGGCCAAGGATATAGTTGGTGTTCTGGATAAACACGGAGAGGTTTGTCACAAGCTAGTCAGGGATTCATAAAAAAAAAATCAAGACATGAAACTCAAGAGCTCATTTAATTCGCTAGATCTTGTATTTCATTACTCTCTTCATAACGGCCTTTCTGTTCTTCCTTACTCTGCACGCAATGTTAACAATCAGTGTCAGTGTTTGTTTATCGGATTTCAAGGAGAACAACAATAACAACAATACTACTACTACTAATTAATTAACTAATTCAGAATCAGTAGTAGAACATTTCCGTGGTCGGTTGAATCATCCAATTATATCCTTAATAGTAACATATTTGTTTCATCGTACTCAAGGTACTTGCGTTTTGCAGCCATATCTCTTCAGTCTTTAGTCCTTGTAAATAACACTATATCAACTTTAAACTTTAAGAAGCCAAATATTTTCTTTGAAATGAAGATGCCGCAGCAAGAAACTGGGAAAACTATTTACTGTTTCCGAATGAATAAATCGAGAGGAACAACCTGCCTTTAGACAGTACTATCCAGTAAATTCGTTGAACCAGACTCTCGCGTGACTTCGAGAGATGCATTGATCAGATCTCATACCTGATCTTTAGTAGGCTCGTTGTAAGAAAACAATTTGTTGCATATATCTTTTATTGACTATAGCATTGGTGTATATCTCTACAAGCTGCGCGACAGTCTGTGGAAATTGACCTTTTTAGAAATAACAATCAGCAAATATTCCATAAACATCAAAGCATGGCACGTGAGCGCGCGTGTGTGCGTTTCCACGTCCACATTCATGTACACACACACATACGAATTATTGCTGTGACATGCGACGGCCAAACGTTTGGTCCATTTATGATAACGATGGCCTATGTAACTACTGATTCTTAATACTGGGAAGTGCTTTACAAATAATAACAAAAAGTCCAAATGTAAGACGCTAGAAACACTAATGGAAACGCAACATTAAACGCTATCTCTTGAGCAAACGTCAAAATCTTTGGCAGTAAATTAATAATCAGCTGTCGTACACATAGATACAATTGTAAATCGTTGCGCTCCATGTAACACTGAAATATAAAGATGGCATATTTGGCAATAGTTTTTAAAAATGTCCTAGAATCCGTCCTGAGTGTACCATATCTTATAATTTGAAGACATTTATTATTATTTGTTCTGACACAATAAAGATGTTTTACTAGAGGCTTTTCAACAGCATTTATGTCCGCTGAAAGAAGACAACAGGTTCTCACATAATCTACAAACATTTTAAATTCTTTGGTTTCCTTTTTTTTTTTTTTTTTTTGTGTCTGGTTTCAATGTTTAACTTAACGTTTTAATTTTGTCATAAAATTTAGTGTTCTTATTATCATCGGTTGACTCTTTAACTGAGAATCTTGCATGTCACTACTTTTGTATTTGATACTTTTTACTTACAGACTAAACGTGTAGTGGCATCAGGCATAAGAATCTTTACGCCAGATATTCCGGGAGTTGGGAAAGTTCGACTTCGGTATCCGATTGTTCCGATCCACGCAGAGGGAAACTCAATGTACAAAGAGGTGGAAGCATTGAAGGCTTTGATGATGGATTTTGACCAGTATTCCTATATTCTTACCCACAAACCGGTTCTACCCGAATCGAACGGTCACGTGCCCATGATAACGCTAAGAGTCCCGTATACGTCGAAGACTCCCCCTGGCGGCCACTCCCATGATGTCCAACTCACTGCGGAAGACAAACATGCCCTGATGGCGTCTGAAAATAATACACTCCATGTGGTGACATCAGAGCAAAGAGGACATCGTCATGAGTTGCTGATCTCTTATGATCGTCACCGGTACAATTACAAAATAATATCTTGTGACCATAAACCACACTGTTCCGATGACCATCAGTTATTTATGTATGAGGTGCCTTACTGAGAAACACGTGGAACTAATAAAGAAGAAAATAAAACCTTGCTGATATCAAATCGTTGTTAAACTTTACTTTGGTTGAAAATATTTAGTATGACAAGAAGTAGCTGCTCAAATTATTACAGTTGCTCACCAATCCTTTATTATACTACTCTCTCTCTCTCTCTCTCTCTCTCTCTCTCTCTCTCTCTCTCTCTCTCTCTCTCTCTCATTTTGTTTATTCATCCTCCCTCTCTCTATCTATTTATATATCTATCTATCAAAGTACGTAAAAACGTTGGTAGGTAGGGAGATAAATAGGAAGGTAGTTAGTGATAAATTTTCCGACTTATTCTTCCACGAATCCATGCGTCTCATATATATATATATATATATATATATATATATATATATATATATATATATATATATATGTGTGTGTGTGTGTGTGTGTGTGTGTGTGTGTGTGTGTGTGTGTGTGTGTGTGTGTGTTAGACACACACACATTGAATAAACAAACAGGGATGAAAATGCTTTAGAATATTAACCTATGAATTGGATTTATTTTATCAATCCATAGTGCGAAAATTGGAATAAGGTATAACATTTAAGAATGAGAATCCCCGTAGTTTCCTGGAATAGTTTCAGCAAAACTATTTTGGTAATTTTCTAAGAAGAATCATTTGATCACATTTACGTTCTTTTCTAGTTTTTCCTTTCTGACGGTTGTGGTAACAAATTTTTTTATCTGAACTTACGTTTAATTTGAATCATTATGGCTAGTATTCATTACAGGTGATTTCAAAACTAGGTTCACTGTGATTTTTACACAGCGAGAAAGAATGGATAATGTAGGCACAAGTGCATGGCAGACTACAAAAGCGAGAAGTAACGACCTGAAAATAGACCAATACGTTTTTGGATCAAATCTTTCAAAACGCTTCTTAAGATAATTACGTAAATATTTCATATTTACCAATATGCTACTAAGAAATGTTTTAGGCTTCTGTGAAATTCTTTGCCAAATTTCAAGACCTTACCATAAGTATTCAATAAACTTTTGGCCAAATTACAAATCTGCAACTTGAGAGAGAGAGAGAGAGAGAGAGAGAGAGAGAGAGAGAGAGAGAGAGAGAGAGAGAGAGAGAGAGAAACACATAAATTAGAACATGGTGCGGTGGAAATAACAAAGTTACAATAAGTTTTGACCTGATGAGAAGTCTTCTTGGAGAACAATAAAGAACATGCACAAAGTCACACATAACTACAAGCGTAACATTCGTAGAAAAAATAAATGTTTACATTTTGGAACAGATCAGAAAACCATACAGAATAATGAAGAGGTCTACATGTCTAGAAAGGGATATATTATCTAGTTTGGATGTAAGATAGAGCACTATAGCGCTGTACTGCTTGGTGTTATCTACGTCACTGGAGGAGATCGTCTGCAATAATTTTCGCATCTAGCTTTTACATCACGGATATAATTTGCACTACAAGAAACAAAGCGAATAATATGAATGTATTTACATTACAAGGAAAGATGGTGGAAAGACGTAATAATAATAATAATAATAATAATAATAATAATAATAATAATAATAGCAATGATAATAATTAATGTCATTACAGGAGAGTGTATATATATATATATATATATATATATATATATATATATATATATATATATATATATATATATATATATATATATATATATATATATATTATAATATATAATGTAAGTAACTCCTGTTTTGATGTACTCTTGAAAAAGCTTCTCGGGCATTTGCTGCCACATTAAACAACGTCTGTCTTCACATCTATTCGTTTTTTTTTAAAATTCGTTTGTGCTTCTGTTCTATGGTTTGAGTTTGACGGGGTATGCACAAGATGGTATTTAAACTTTTTGAGTTGTTGCCTAGTGACCATAAATGCCTCCTTAAGACGTGCACAAGAGTCAATAAAGTGCCGGTGTCTCCGAACAATTTGCCCTGCTTTAGGGGCATCTGAGTGGTATGTTGCTACGAAAGGGATATTGTTGCTGGCAGTCTTACCTTTTTATCCCAGGAAACTGCTTCGGTATATGGCCTTAGCTTTTTCTATAGCACGATCTATAGTTTTGTTGTTGTATCCCCTGTTTCTCCTAGTTCGCCAGCAGCAGATATGTTTTATGTTTACACATAAGTCGAACGGACGTTTTTAATGATAGGGTTTGTATCACAGCTGGTATATAAAAGATATTGATGGGAATCGGTCGGTTTGCAATACAAGTCAGTTTGTATGTTCCCATCGTGTAATATGGATTGTGTAAAAAAAAAAATCTGATGACTCCAACGTGAATTTTATGGTGTGACGCAAATTGTCCACATAATTATCTGAGTTGCTCCTCTGTTCCTACCCATTTGAACTCCACGTCATCAATACATCAGCGTCAGCTGAGGGGTGTTTGATTCAGACGTTTTTCTCTAGCCTCCCATACAATATGTTGATATACATGAGTGAAAATTGAGTGTTCATAGCTGTACCATTGTCTTTAAGATAATGTGGTCATCAAACATAATACGGGGGAGGGGGGAGCAAGGATTCGTCCGTCCGTACCTTGCAAGCTTATATGCCCTGTTATGTGGTATGTTTGTACAGAGGGGTAAAACATCCATGTTGACAAGGGTTACATAATCTACGGTGCCATGCATATAAGACAGGAGTTGTTGTAATATATATATATATATATATATATATATATATATATATATATATATATATATATATATATATATATATATATATATATATATATATTCATTGAGGGTGAAGTTTCGAACTCAGCTCAATCAAGTTTTTGACTTAAGATTGTCGTGGTCATCATTGCATGACTTACAGATTAGTGTGCTATTTTTACCTAACTATGAGATAAATTACACACACTATCTATGTACAACTGTTATGTATACTGACAGGTACTGGCGAACCTTCAAGGTACACTCGTCCTGGTCTATAATATAAGAGTGTATTGAACACAAATAGTGTTGCCACGCAGCCGCAAAGAGACGCAAAACAGATGAAAATTTTCAAAGTCTTAAATACAGCTAATGTTTTGGTCAAAATATCGAGGAGTTATTTGAAATGGAGGTGCGATATTTTAAAATTTTAGGTAGGCATCACAATATTTCAGACTATTATATACGTGAAGCCTATTTATTGCAAAGTTTCTCGTCATTATTGTTTTATAATTTTACTCCGTGAATTCCTGACAATAATTAAATAGTGAATTATCGTCACGTGACAGCTGTCACAGCTACGCATGTTTCGTCGGGAACGAACTACTTAAATGTGGATTTTTTGTTTAAAAGCATGCCATCTGCATCAATAGCAAAACCTTATCGTATAACGTCACAGCGCGCACTTTGACCTTTCATTCATTATGACATTATGATTCATTCATATCTTTTATTAAACTATACATATCCCGTTTTTGCGGGAAACTAGACTATTACGGCATAAACGCCATGTTGCTCATTCATAAGGAATTCTTTTGAAGCCTTCTCAAGCAAGAATTATCTCCACTGGACATTCTTCATGACAAAGTTCATGCCAAAGAGACAGTGGCGGCGCGAGGGTTTGAGGCGCCGGGGGCAATGTTCTTTAGTGGCGCCCCTACCGAGGCGCCCAGAGAACAGTTTTTATGTCAGTTGCCAACCTCCAACCCCCTCTACGCCCCGGTTACAACTAAAAAAAAAAAAAAAAGTTCCCGACGGCGTTCCCTCCCCCCCTTTGCCTGGCGCCTGGGGCTAATTGCCCCCGACCCCCCCCCCGTCGCGCCCCCACTGCAAAGAGACACAGTGATCTGCACAAAAACAGATAACTGTTAATAATTTTGTTTCATTGATATGAAGACAAAAATGTATTCTCTGTTTTGAATTTTTGCAAGTAACGATTTCCTTTATTTTCTTTGAAAAGAATTGGCAAACTTACAACTGCTGCTATGTTGCTGTCCGTTGCCAGCCTTTTTGGTACCTAGTAATAGCTCAACCAAGGGTGTATAGGCTTTTATATACAACACTGACGTCGAATAATGAAACACGTTTCTTGCTTACGCAAAATCAGAGAAACTGATATTCACAAAACTACATACGTGTTTTGTTCGGAGTCGGTGAAAAGAATGAACTCGGATATACGTTGAGACTGTTAGAACGAACTTATTCTTACGCCAAATGAAACGAACCCATCATTAAGAAATACAGATTTTTGTTACATACTTATTTAATTTTCCATGGTTGATCTGGTGTACGATACGGATGTTCAATCCGTAATTTCGTATCGCACATCCAGACTGGAACAATTAAGCGGGTTTCACTGACGTCCGCGCGTCAATATGCTTAAATACACATAATAAAATTGTTATAAATCTCACTTTGTTTTGAATTCCATTCACACTGTATAACGGAAACCATTTTAAATGCCTAAAAGAGGAGGTTATGTGATAAATAAACAAAAATCGTTTGATATGGCGTATGAATACGTTTAGGTCTGATGACCTAGACGCATCCCTACGCCAGATCAAACATGTTTGTCCCTGAGCACTCGGAACAAAACAGGAAAGTAGTTTTTAGCATTATTGATTTTAATCCATTATCATAAAATGCTTTTGATGCATCTAAGCTCGGTCATCGGAGAAATATTTAACAAAGTCACAATAAGTGCGTAGTGCGATTGTATCCGCAATTCCGTTTCTTGGGGTTCAAAATAATGATGGAATTACTGCATTTTGTTTCTAAGACAAAATAAAATTACTAAATAAAATCGACAATTTCGTATGATATTTTTCGGCGTATATACCGTACTTGAAAACCACTAAGATATTTTGTTTCTCTTTCTTTTCCTTTTTTTTAAACAGGGACAGTTTTGCGACGACGAAGGTCACCGAAGCTAAATTTCAGTATTTGGACGTTGTCTGACGAGGCATTGTTTCCTTTCTTTATTTTCGTTTTGAATCCTTAATGTATTGCACATAACTTCCACAAAAAAGAATTTCGTTAGTAGATGAAAACTGCGTAAAGCAAAACAAAAGCCACTCTTTTCTTGATTGCTTGCAAATTTCATGCACTTAAAAGAGATGACTTGTTTTGCTTCTCAGAGATGTAAATTCACGAAGCAGCTGTCTTTTATTCTTGACTTGAATTTTTTAATGTTAAGAATCCATCGGTATAATTTAGGAATATCAACCAACCAAACAGATAAATTTCCAAATGCATCATGCATAGTGTTGCACCAATATGTCTGGCAATAGCTGCGTAGAGGATGACGAATTGCTAATCTCTCTCTCTCTCTCTCTCTCGAAGTCGTTAAAATGCCGTTCTAATATTTAATGTATTCCATGTATGTGTCATCATTCCTCATAAAAAAATAAAAAAATAATTGTATCAGATTTTATTATGGCTAGGTCATACGTTTCAAGCTATTGATAATTTTTAATAATGATATATGATCGTGTTCCTAGGGTCAGTCTGAATTCGTTTAGTCTGATGACGCTTGAACAGATTCCGAAATAAGATTGATTTAAGATGTAACTGATATTTTCTATCTAAACGGATATCCGTAATACAGCTCCCACAAAGAGTATTAGTTTCCGCTCACAGAACAAACAAACAAACAAACAAACAAACAACAACAAAACAAAAAACTTTCAAATAAGATAAAACCGTTAAAAACTCAAAATGTTTTCTCTCATTAATAAGTGTAATCAATTCCCAGGAAATGTACGTTCATTTTCATTTTTTTAAATTTCTCCCGTAACCTTGATGGTCGTAGGGGCGCCACTGTAACCTTGATGGTCGTAGGGGCGCCACTGATGACTTTGCGACAATGTCTCTCCATTTTTGCCTTGTTCTCCACTGCTCTTTGGGACTTTGCAAAGTCCATGCCTGTCCACTATTTGATATTGTCTTCCCATCTCTTCTTCTGTCTGTCTCGTTTTCTCTTTCCTCTCACTGTGCCCTGTAGGATTGTCTTTGACAGGCCAGTTGAGCGTGAGATGTGACCATACCATCTTAGTTTGCGTTTCTTTACAGTGGTGAGCAGATTATCATAAGGACCAGTTGATCCTTGGATTTTAGTGCGCACCTCCGCAATTTAGACGTGGTCTAAGTATGAGATTTTCAGGATCCTTCGCTAACATCTCATCTCCAAGGCATGGATTCTTCTCTCTAATTCTGCTGTTAGGGTCCATGTCTCACATGCATACAGGAATAGGAATAGGATTATTTAATTCAGAATACTCCTTTCTGCGAGTTCGCAAAGTATAACGTTTTCTAAAAATTAGATCAACATTGTTTGAAACATTTTTAAAGAAAATCTTGTGAAACGCTGATGGTGTGTAGACATGCATCTACACTCGACGTGAACTGAGATCTGAGGCTGAGAACAAGCTTACGTAAATGTGACGTCAGATGGGCATGAAAAAGGGGATTGACGTTGGGTCAGTAAAGCCTTAACTCCAGCTCAGGCTTCACTTGTGCGATCCGCGGCTTACATCCAGGGCGGGGTTAACCCATAGGCTAATAAGGCCATGGCCTTAGACCCTCGAAGGCCTTCCTTTAGGCCCTCCATTCCATATTGAAGTAACAGCTGTGCGACGGTAGCGCGGCCATCCACTCCTATTAGCCTAGGCCCCTCATAACCTTAATCCGGTCTTGCTTATATCGCGAACTCAGTTTCGGTGAAAAGCGAGCATTAGTATCTGACTAATAATCGTTGTCATGGTAATATTTTTAAATTACAACTTCACCTTCACCATTTAATTATTTGGGCACTGTTCTACATGCTGATATTCAAAATGGCTTTTTAAAAAAACAAACACCCTCCCCCCCCAAAAAAAAAACAAAAACTACCAGATTAAAAAGTGACTCTTGTCCATTGGATAAGAGTCAGTCGCGGTCCATACTTCTATGGCTAACTGCATATCCGTATCGCTTTTCATTTAATGGTGAAGGGGCTAATAACTCATGAAACTTCCAATCTGTGGGTCAGCCACTTTGGTTTCTGCCTCATAATCATAGTCACAATCTTTGGCTAAATTTTGTCAGTACATTACATTTATATTTCAAGTATGCCTTCATCCCGAAATTAATACTCGTCTTTAGTGCATTACTTTGTAACAAATAATAAATAAAATTATTATTATTATTATTATTATTATTATTATTATTATTATTATTATTATTATTATTATTATTATTATTTTACAATTAAATCATTTAAATACTTTGCTGCAGTATAACGGTGGCGCATGTTTCTTGAGTGGAGCCTTGCTAAGCAGATGGTGCTTAATGTAATCGATAAGGATGATCAACTTCCTATTTTCTTTACCTTACACACCTTCGAATAAAGCCAATATTACAGAACAGTGGCACAAAGATTGTTTGCTTCATTCATTCCATGGTTAGTGCAAAGTCGCAACTTAATGTAAAAGTCATGCGCTGACACGAATTGATCACGAGTCAGAAACTAAGTGTAAATCTCACGTGAGGTCTGACGATCTTCAGAGGTACCGGAATCGTGTCCGTTGAAGTTTAAGAAATAGAGAAATGAACTTCAGGACAGAAGAACGCGAGTACAGTATTATTGAGCGTGGAAAAATAACATTAAATCTCAGTTAATATGATGGTGCTTTACAGATCTATAATTCGGTTTAAAATACACAATCTGAATTTATAAAATATAAGTCATGCAATAGAAGTTTCAATCTGTCTCACGATGAAGTGTCACATGTAGGGGCATAACGTTTGAAGATGATGTAGACAGAGTAGAACTAAAAAGTGATTATTGCGACTGTTGTCGTTACTCAGACTCTAGCAATACAAACGTATAAACGTCGTTAGAATAAAATTATATGCATTAATTTGTACACTGATCTTAATAAAGACAGACGGACCCGCTGTATCATAAAAGTAAGATTTGTTTATAGATCTTACACTTAGAACTCCCCAACCCCAGGAAAAAATATTATACAAATGTCGTTTTCATGGAAAACATGCAACATTGGAGAAAATCATAAGATGAGGAATCCTTGATTGAGCGCACGCGCCGAAGTCATTCATACGTAAAGGAGCATGCTATATGGTTAGATTGTGCCAGATCATCAAAACGCTGGCCCTATAAATTATCTGAAGGATTTCCAAACATGGTGGTTTAATTTATCAAAAGTTATGTAGCGCTCAAAGTATGTAAACACAAAACAAAAATATCAGGACAGATTTTGAGTGAAAGAGAGAGGAGAAGCGCAGAGCTCCATGTTTGATACCTACAGTATTGTGCCGTCGCATAATGCGCCGGCAGATCAGGGTCTATGTTGTTTGTTCTACTGATTCGTCCTTACAAACTGCATATACCCAGATCTGCCGGCGCATTATGTGACAGCAGATCTGGGTCTATGCAGTTTGCATTTGGTATAGACTTATATGCGAGTACAGACGGTACTTTTCTTCAGAATCGTGAAGTCTCGGACCCTTCAGTTACCGCTTTGGCCAATATTTAGTGCTTGCGCTAGACTTACCATCTTAAGGATAAGCGGATATGTATAAGCATCTTATTTAAATGAGAATTACTCATACAAAACACAAATGTGTAACAATTAAACCATAATTGTCGGGGCTTATAAAAATGTTCTGGATAAATCTACACTCATTTAGTCGGAGAAGCATGGATAAATCTACACTCATTTAGTCGGAGAAGCATGTGTCACTGAGCTATGGTTGGTTCGGATTGTATGATATTTCGAAACCCAAAACTAAAAAGAGATTTTTTTTTTTTACACGGTGACATTTTCGTGAAAACTGAGATGGTAAGTGTTACCGAACTGCAGCCATAGGACGTTCTAGGAAGTTTTGTATTCATTGCATGGGTTCCTTTCATTCTTACCTTTATCGATTTTTCATTTCTTCCTCATTTCCTTCTTTCGATCGATAATAGTGTATTGGGTTGCTGGACTCGTAATGCAGAGGTTCTAAGAAAAATAAAATTTGTGGAGAACAAATTGTTTTTGTTCATTTATTTTGCTTTTCAGTGACTTAAACTAGAAACTTAACTATCACAAATACGATAATTTATTAAGTATCATTCCTCACTCTTGAGAGAATGACGAAAAGATGATAAAATCCTATTTTGGAAAAGCGGGAAAACTTTAAAGAATTCGAGCACGTAAGACCTATTGTCCATCGTTGGAATCGTTGGAATCTTGAAACCGGGACTTCTGTGGTGTAGTCTGTATTTCAAATTGGCTTACATGATTGGGACGTTAGACTTGACAATTTCTTTTTCATCGCTTCCGATTTTCTTTGTGTATATCATTTTTTCCCCACTTTTATTATTTTATTTTAAAATAACATTGTGCTGGTTCACTACCGCAGCTCTCCTCAGTTTCAATTCATAACACTACTGTTAATTTATCGGCGACGGTCTTGATACAGGCGAACAACAATGTCTTCAGTTATAGCTATTCTATGGCCACAGCAAGAAAAACATGTTGATCCGTAAAGTCTCTGAACCTCAGATTAGTCTTTTCTTTGTGTATTTCATACAAAAATTATTTTTTAATTAATTTTAAAACAGAAAGTGTTAACGCATATTAGATTCTGTCTTAGTTTCTGACTCCTATCGACGGTGTGCATGAACTGTAGAATAAGTTGCAACGTTGTCCTGACCGTAATATTGATGTACAGTCATTGTGTAACTGTAATAATTATTGACCTTAATAAATGATGCTGAATGCGTACGAGACAAAAACTTACCGGCTAATTGGATAGTAATACAACAATCACCAAATTGCACATAATCTTCAGGAAAGAATAAGTACCTATCAAATTGTGCCAGATCCTTACAACACAGGGCATGGTCTTGTCGATATATACACATAACTAAATAAAAAGGAGCTCAAATTTAACATGCGATGGGATATTTGAACAAAGCTTCGATACTCTCAGTTTTTTCATCTATTCAGATTTTCTAGTGTACATATTTTTCGCCATTTTAGATAAAATTTTGCATTTTCTACAGAGTTGATCCACTCCCGCCCCTTTCCTACGTTTCATCTCATAGCACTGCTTTTAATGTATATGCGACGGGCATCATGAATGTGAAAATAATGTCTTCAGTTGTATCTGTTCTATTGCCACAGCAAGAGAAAAAATGTGGACCACAGATTCTTCTATCCTCACATCAGCCTTTTCAACATTATTTTATACATTCATCTTGAACATAACTTTGTAACGCATTTTAGACACGGCCTTAGTTTCTGACTCCTATTTATCTTCGTCGGTGCATACACTTTGATTGGAGATATTTCAGGTGCATGTCCTGACCGTAAAATTGATACCAATCATGATGCAACTTTTCAAGATTTTGACCCTGTACGTTTAAAGTGTACAAGACTAAAACATGACGGGCTAATCAGACAAGAAAACAACGAGCACCAGTTGTAAAGAATCTTCGGGAAAGGATACGACCCTGTCTAATTGTGCCGATCCTTGCAACACATGGCATGGTCTTGTCGAGATATACCAATAATTATCAAGCAAAGCACTGACATTTATTACAAGATGGAACATAAGAACACAGCTTCGATACAACCTGATTTTTACACCCATGCAGCGTCGCCGGTTCATGACTTTTCGAATCAGAAATTGGGGTCTTTATCTCATATATATACATACATATATATATATATATATATATATATATATATATATATACACATACATATATATATATATATATATATATATATATATATATATATATATATATTTGTGTGTGTGCATATGTATGTATATGTGTATATGTGTGTGTATATATAATATATACCAGAGGAAGAAAAATTTAACATCCACAAAAGAAACGCCAAACACAAAAGCCAAGAAAAATTCTTGCCTCCTACATGTTTAAATGACGGGGAAATAAACAAACAAAGGATAAACAAAAGAAGAAGGAAAGAAGCCACAATTTAAAAAAGCGGGGTAAAACGTGTAAACTACACATCTATGTTATGCTGCCATCAGCCCAACAAAGTTGTGTACAAATAATTCAAAGTGTTTTTCGTGCAAATCTCGCAGAGGACCAAAGTGTTTTGGCCTAATTCCAGGCTTTGAACAAAAGACTGTCACCAAGCGCAGCGATAAATCAATGCTATCATCAAAATGTGTAAAGGAAATTATATCCCGGTAAAGTTATGCATGGTGGTATTAAGGAAGTATGTCAAGAGCATAGTATAGCGGGATAATGGACAAGAGTTCAAATAATAATAATAATAATAAGAAGAAGAAGAAGAAGAAGAAGAAGAGGAAAAAGAAGAAGAAGAAGATAATGATGATGATGAAGAAGAAGAAGATTGCCAATCGCTTTTCTTTGTTTTATATTTCAGAAGTGTTCCTCTATCGAAGAGTCTAGTTTTGTTAATAGCCTCCTCGATGTAGCTATTTCTGTATCCTCTCCTTCTAAGGTCTCCTTGAGCTCTCCGAGTCTTTTTTCAAAGGTAGCCGGATTATAGCATATGCGTTTGGTCCGAACACACATACCGTAAAAAAGATATTTCATTACGTGCTGGTGGTGGCGGCTGGTTAAGAGTAGATACTGGCGAGAGTCAGTTGGTTTAGAATACAGGTCAGTTTCTATGTTCCCCTCCAAGAAGGTAGATTGAGTACCCAAAAAGATGTTGGACCTGTTTGATGACTCTGACGTAAATTTAATTGTAGGATGGAAGTTATGGGCAAATTCAAGAAATATGTTTAAATTGTCGCCCGTTTCGATCATTTTGATTCTATGTCGTCAATAAATCTGCACCAGCTTAGAGGTCTATAGGGTGCCTCGTTGAGGAGCTTTTTTGCTCGAATCTTCCCATAAATACATTGGCACACGAAGGTGACATTTTAGTGCCCATTGAAGTTCCATTAATTTGTAGGAAGTGTTGGTTGTTGAATTCAAAATTGTTAAACTTAATAACATATGTTAAGAGTTTGACCAAATAGTATGTCGGTGGGGCAGGATCAGGTCGATCGTCTCATGCAGGCTGTGATACCTTCCTCGTGTGGGATGTTGTTGTATAAGGAACAGACATCCATAGTTACGAGGAGAGTGGTATCTAGAAGGTTAGTTTTCGGCAGTTTTTCCACGAAAGGCCGAAGGTGATAATCAACGAATTCAGAAATTATATATATATATATATATATATATATATATATATATATATATATATATATATATATATATATATATATATATATATATTTAAATGTTTGAACTATCAAAGAAAAGAGGGGGCTTTTTATACAAATCAAAACAATTTGTTTATGACTGCGGCAGATGAACCGAACGGAAATGCATTCTTTACTTTATTCATTCATTCTTTATTTTATTTTATTTTCAATTTATTTTGTATTGCTATTTTATAATATTGCATGTCTCATATGCAAATTCCATCAATATATTACTTCGTATAGTTATATTTATATGGGAATGTGTGGTTGGTAAGCCATGAATTTGAAGTTCTTTAAACAACTGACTTGCTGAGCTTGTAAGAGACGATATATTAATGAAACAGTTGTGTTTGTGTCTGTCTGGCATGATTTAGTTCCTTTCAGACATTGATTAATTGATATAATTGAGTTCTCACGTCGATTTTATCACTCCATTGTGTGCCTGTATCTACACACAAACAATAATTTTACTAAGAACTTAATGGCTTTACTCAGAGGCCGATATCTTCATACGCCATCCAAATGCCAATTACTATTAAAGAATGAAGCATATGATATACTAATGAGCGACGCCGAGGAACATAAGACAATAATGTAACAATTGATTCTGTTAAACAGTAAATAGCCAACGTAATCTTCACTAAATATCGCAGCTAGCATGCCCATGGCTGGGCCATCTTTACCGAAGAAATAAATATTAAAATCATTATTGTCTATGCGCATTTTAATATTTTACAATTGTAGCCTATTTCGCGCAGCCAGTGTCTCAGTCTGTGGCATTTGGTTACAAGGCACAGCCAGTGTCTCAGTCTGTGGCATTTGGTTATAAGGCACAGCCAGTGTCTAAGTTTGTGGCATTTGGTTATAAGGCACAGCTAGTGTCTAAGTCTGTGGCATTTGGTTATAAGGCACAGCCAGTGTCTAAGTTTGTGGCATTTGGTTATAAGGCACAGCCAGTGTCTAAGTTTGTGGCATTTGGTTACAAGGCACAGCCAGTGTCTAAGTCTGTGGCATTTGGTTATAAGGCACAGCCAGTGTTTAAGTTTGTGGCATTTGGTTATAAGGCACAGCCAGTGTCTAAGTTTGTGGCATTTGGTTATAAGGCACAGCCAGTGTCTCAGTCTGTGGCATTTGGTTATAAGGCACAGCCAGTGTCTAAGTCTGTGGCATTTGGTTATAAGGCACAGGGATTGAATACTCCCATTCATAAATTAAGACTGATTACAGTGAATTCAATATTTTTTCACGGGAAACAATTTTCGTGGATTTCGTGGTTGCTAAAAACCACGATTTTAAAGACCCAAACAAACAACAATCCTTCTGGTGAAACCATGCAACCTCTTCCCAAATCCACGAATAGGTACTGACGAAAATGTAATTTACACAAATCACACAAACTGAAGACCATGAAAATGATTTCAAATCAAACTGTAATACTCTGGTCCCACCCCTTAATCTTGGATGTCATGGTTTTACCCTTTAAACTCCAAAGATCTCAGTCATGGTAAGTCTAAAAATCACTTCAGATACAGCCCTAATTTTCGACTCATAATTATTGTCGCCTGCACATAATTCTTTGTATAAAGTTGCAACCTTGCCCTAACGCACGCAATATGTGTGCCTTTGTTCTATTTAATGACATTATTTAGGAATGTTTTAAGTACAATAGTACTGGCATTGTATTCAGGTGAGTGTTTAACACTTTCTTAATTAAGGAGTAGACAGAAACGAACTGCAATACATTTATACGACGATATCAGAATAGTCAATAACTATGCTTTGATTCTTTTTTCTTTTTCTTTCTTTCTCTTTTTCCTTCTTCTTTACTCCTTCCTTTCTTCACAAAATGGTTTTCTCGAAGGTTTCATTTTAAACCGAACTGTAGATCTGTACAGCTCCATCGTATTACTTTAAAATTCATTTTATTTTTCCACGCGTAATAATACTGTACTGGTTAATTTAAATATTCGGAAACTATTTTTTACAAAGGTGTTATCCAGACAGAATGTAATGTAAAATCAAAATGTTTTAATGCAGAACTATTTTTTTTTAAAGATTTTATCCAGACAGAATGGAATGTGAAATCAAAATATTTTAATGCAGAACTATTTTTCTTAAAGATTTTATCCAGACAGAATGTAATGTCAAATCAAAATATTTTAATGCAGAACTATTTGTTTAAAGATTTTATCCAGACAGAATGTAGTGTAAAATCAAAATATTTTAATGCAGAACTATTTTACAAAGGTTTTATGCAGTTAGAATGTATCATAAATCAAAATATTTTAATACATAACTAACAATATCAGGCAAATATTTTCAAAGAAGACATCGTACACTCTTTACAAGACCTGCGTCATGGCAAATAGCTAAGACCCTTCATTTCGGGGTAAACATTACAGGGCGCGGTAGTAGTCCCCCACCCCTCTCTCTCTATCTCTCTACGAGCGCTACTATGGTAACCTTGTTAAACTGAAATTTTATTGAAAACTATGATAAGCATGAAACACTAAAATGATGTTTTAGAGATAGAAAAAAAAAAGACCAATGAAATGACTTCGGCAGGGTGAATTCAATTTTGTCACTATTTTGAACTTAGATTTTTTGGGGGGTATTATTTTCAGAAAAGGAATGATTTCACTAATGATGCAATTTAAGTTGCCAATCTGTATTGTGGCCTTTAAGGAATGCCGTATAATAAAAGTATAATAAAAGTGAAAAACCAGTCTAATTTATATAGCGTTATATTTATTATGTCACCCAAACAGTTCATAAAGTGAAAAATAGTCTAATTTATATAGCGTTATATTTATTATGTCACCCAAACAGTTCATAAAGTGAAAATGGCACAAGTTTTGCCATGATAACATAACAGCAAAAATACGTCCTCATATTACGAGACGATCCCCATACGTCATGTTGGGCAGCGAAAGTAAAGTGTCTTGCTAAGGACACAACACGGCAGCTGACCCGGCCTGGTTTGGGAATCGAACCCGGTACTTCTGCGCAGGAGTCAAGAAATCTATCCACTGAGCGCCTCTTTAGCGGGGAGAATTCTTGAATTGATTGTCATTTTCATTTAATATGTAGAGTAACAAGAACCATTTGAACGCCTAGTGGCATGCTCAAAGGTAACTCATAAAAACAAACATGTTCCGTTTACTGAAGTGGGCTTTAAAATTAAAAAGGTATCATAAAAAAACTGAAATCGATTGATAGAGCTAAAAAAAAAACAATTGATGTGCCCACGCACCCACTCACTTTCTGTATTGAACTTTAACAGTGGTCATAATATATTACCAGACCAACTTCCACGAAAACAAATATATTATCAAGTTATGGAAGGTAAACAAAATCGACATTTCTAATAATGTTGGGATAGAGCAACATTTCCAAATTTTATCGTAATTATGCAAATACATTTAAGTAATTATATTTAACCTGAAGACATAAAATGATTCTCAAAATGTGTCGTTCATAGAGCGAAGAATTAGAAAAGACAATCCGTGCAACAACAAAAAAAGGGAAGTAATTCTGGGTAACATTTATACAGCCATTCATGTTCTTTAGATGTAGCCGACAAAAAGATCCACCTCCTCATAGTTTTGTTAAGAAATAAGTTTATTTGAAAGCTACACATATTACTTGAACTTGGCAAAAGATGGCACTATCAAGATCAAATAAGGACAGAAGAGTAATTAACACAGTTGCTTTCCTTAGAATCCTAACTGATGTCACTAAAACACCCTAAACCAGAATTTAATGGAATTTATATTTGGTACATCAAAAATGAAATGATCTGACCCAGCAGCACAGGCTACGTTTTCACTAAACATTTACAATTTTCTTCCTCCTAAAACAGATTTATAAATATTATTCTATCTGCTTAGTTGACGGCAAAGAATTATTTTTCTGAACGTTCATCAGACCTCAAGGATAAAGATATAGTCATAGTATCTTCATTTAGATATAAATTATTATTGTTTTGTCAGAGTATTTTTCACCAAAATTAGGGAATCCAAATATTGTCTGATGCCCCTTTAAAATAATAATGTTAAATCTTAATTTGGGGAGAAATTTGGACGAATTTAGTGAATCTGGGACCAGATCTCGAGAAAGAGTCAATGTTACTTGAAGGCATGTGCAAAATGATTTTACTTAAATATTGTGTGATACTACTTAAGGTGATTAGTTCCCTGCACTTTACGCCTGTGTTTAATCAAAAGATGATGTGAGCCATTGACAATTTGGGAATTAAAAGTAATAAAACAACAACACTAGGACTAACAATCTTGATTGTTTATTAAAACAAAGCTTAGAATGGTTGTTGATACAACAAACCACCATGTCCGTCCAAGCAATGAGGTTTATTGTCGCATGACACGTACTCAAATCGATGTGTACGTTGGTTGTACTGAATTTCCAGATCATGGCTGTGGCCATGATACTCTGAGGTGTATATGCGCAGTGTGTTATTTCCGCTCTTCAGAGCCGCCATATCCTCTGACATCAAGTACACGTCATGAGTGTGACGCTCTATGTTGTTTGAGCCATACTGTGTGGTGAAACGAGTAAGTGGGGTGTGTACGTCTGTCGCTGGGATGGCAGGCTTGTGCTCAAAGATGAAGGGGTATTGATTCATGTCCATCAACACGGTTTTCAAGGCCTCCAGCTCCTTAAAAGTTGGGCTACCCTCCACGTGGGTGGGTACGATAGGGTATCGCAGCCGAAGTTTCCCTACTCCCGGAATGTCTGGTGTGAAGATCCTCACTCCAGAGGCCACAAGCCTTCTAACCTGCCAACATAAACACGTAAAATACATATTTAATATATAAACTATTAACTTGCTTCGATTGTAAAGCAAGTACTCAGAACGTATACAGCGCGCTTTCAGCGGTTTACATTTTGGCGTGATGCCCTTCCACGTGCTGAAACACGGGTTGAGCCCTGAACTGCAGAGGTACAAAGCGAGAGCATTGTTGCTGAGTTATTTAATTTTGCATCACGTAAATATATGAAATTAAATTGCTTCATAAAGTCGGAATGATATTAAAATAATGGTCACATTCTATTCTTTTTTTTTTTTTTTTTATTTATATTTGTTTTTTTTTACTTATAGTTTATGGTACTCTTATCTTAGAAAACAAGATTGTCCAGTTTGTTAATTGTTCCTGAACAGGATCTATATGCACTCAGATTTTGCCATGAATGGAACTCACTCATCACTTCCTAGATAGCGTGAGCGTACAGGATATTTCTAAGACCAGTTCTCGGTTTCTGGAGGCTTTGCTAATGAACAAAAGTTCTGAAACAGTAAACCAAAATGACCGGTGGTAGACGTACGCCATCTGGAGGACTATGATGTGGGTGAATTCCATTGGGCAACATTGACCTAGCAACGTCAGTGTTTGGTAGCATTGTTTTCCTAGGCAACAGGACACGCTTTAACAACGATTATGCAGATATAACCTTATCATACTTTGTGGCGATGCTCGCGTAAAATCTCCTGCACAATATTTTCGCACATCTTAATCTTCACACGTGTCACATTTGCATGACACTCTTCAGTGTGTGTCATCATCCCATTACCATGTTAAAATTTTGGTCAGATCGTTTACAATCTATTGTCAAATAAAACCTCTATGAGTGACATTTGTGCAAAGACTTTACAAAACGATTTCGTCAAGAGAATCATAGAATTATCGAGTGCCTTTAGTAATGAAAAACAGCTACTTAGAGAATGCAGGATTAAAATGGGTTGTCTTCGCCAGCACGACAAACATACGAACAATTCCAATACCTCAAGACTTCTGAAAATCTCTACTGGACATACTACGACGTAATGATAAAAAGGAACAGTTGCCGGAAACTGGCTGTCGCTGAGAGTTCAGTCACATGTTAAAGAATACAATATAAAGTAGTTTTTAGCTAAAGAGCTTTAATAACTTTCTGAATCTCTTTGTATATCTTAAGTGAAAGAATTAAAAGTTGCAGGGAGAAATTAATGTCGTAACTGCCGGGAAGAATTATCCTAAGTTAATGACTGACAGTGATAAACTCATGATGTCCATAACATCACTCCGTAATTTATTTTCAATGGCGGTTGCTATAAATATATGTGAGTGTCTTCCGTTTATTGCAGGATGACTACACATATGGGCTTTTCTGCATTATACGAACTTTTTGTCGTATACGGATAGCACTAAAGTGCGGATATTTTTGCCAAGATCGAAATTAATTATTTTTCTTTTAAAATAACCATTTCTTTTCGAATTCCTACATATACTGGTTAACTTTTTCTTAACAATTTCTATGGTAGTGTAAAAATACACGCAATCTCAGGGATGGGTTTCGGAAATATACCGAGTAAATCATCGGTGCGTCGACTTCTGTGTTCTTTTATCAATTTCCTTAACGACTTCTTTTAAAGGTGGATTATCTTTAATAAATGCAAAAGCATGGATTTTTTTCAAAATCAGTAGAGTTGCTCTATTACTGGCGAAAAGTCCCGAGCGTGTTATGATGGGCAGAAAATTTAAATGCAATCTTTTCAGAACCGGTAATAAACTCATTCAAATCGTCCGCGTAATACTAATTATTTTCTTGCATAAAAGTTTTTTCTTCTCAATCTCTCCTCTCTTGGCCAAAATTATTTATCTACTTCTTTTAACAAGAAAATCTATATGTACCGTTCCATTCTTGTCCATTACTCCAACGACGTCTTTCGCCGTGTCGGCAGGATCTCGCCCAACCTCTCCTCCTTGAAAGAACTCTGTAGGTGTCAGGTAATAGTTAGCGAAGCTGGTACCATTGTAGGCCTTGTCTGCAGTAAGCCCTCCGTTGCGGCCACCTTGTGTTACGATTTTATGTGGGTCCTCCTTTTTCATTTCCAGATCGAGCGGATTCCACGAACTTAAGGGTGTGAGCCAGATAATTTCAAGAGGTATAGCATATGTGACTCTCTTTCTGTACGTGTCGCACACCTGCTTGTGGGCTTCGGAATTGTATTCACAGTTGTAAACAGACATTTCAGCAATTTCAGGGTGGGTAGTGTGAGCTGTAAACATGTATTGGTCAGAGTAACCCCTATGTCGCACAGTCAGTCCCATGGCACCAGGGTTCCCTACTTTGAACCACCTATGATAGAAGCCTGTATTTAGCAGCTTGTTTGTCTTTTCATGAACATCATAATGCTCCTGTCCGAAGGAGTTGTCAGTGATGTTTGCTAGATAATTGTCTTTACCAGGAATTTCATACATAATTTGGTCGAGGATATCATAACTCACATATTGATCACGGAACTGACCGTATCCGTCATGCCAATCAAAAGACGGGTTTTCAATGGGACTCACCGTGAACCTCGACGCTCGACTCCGGAAAAATTCAGACATGTTATTCTTCAGTGCCATTCGGGCGGACAAGTCATCAACGAGCCTCAAGTGTTTTAGACCCAGATACCTTTTGATGGGGTGGCATGCGATTCTGTAATTCCACTGAGCATATACTGGAACACCATCCTCTGTGACGTTAATAATCGTGGTAGGAAGGTATGCAAGATTTTCAAACTGATTTTTACCACCGGTGTACCCCATGTACCTGATCTTTTCTTGCAGCTCCATCCAGTTGGCAGCGTCAATGAAATGACGATCGCTCTTGAATGGCTCAACAAGAGTTTTTGTATTCATTGTCCATCCTCCTTCCATGTAGCACAATACCGGTTTAAAGTAAGGAACCCAGTCTCTTATATGCGTATCTTGGTGCTGAAAAGCTCTGAAGTACTCTCTCATTTCAGCGATCTGTTCGCTCATAGTATGTTTGTTGAGGACTGATGCTGGAACTGGAGGGAAAGGAATGTCTACCATTTTGTCGAATGTTTTTGAGTTAGGGTCCGGCATACTCAATTTGTAGTCGTTGTGACGGGTCCGGAACTCAACCCCATTAATTACAGCTTGGACTTCCCCCATTCCACAAGTCCGGTCGTAGTTACTGTGGTCGTGAATAGCGTTGACGGAATAGCCGGTATGAGTCACACCATAATAAGGTCGAGTTCCATCAGTGTTGTGCCGCAGTTGCTTGACGCCGGAGTACCCCTCGGCACGTATCCTCTCCTCGGCTGCTACCTGCTGCAGCATCAACTGGCGAGCGAGTGAAGCCACTGTTTTCTTGAGGACGTTGATACGCTGCATATTTACAGAAACAGGTTGAGTCGTGTGAGTCTGTGCATGTTTAGTAGTCTGGTGAGGCTGGGCATGGTTAGTCGTCGGGTGAGGCTGGACATGATTAGTAGTCAGGTGAGGCTGGGCATGAATGGTAGTCGGGTGAGGCTGGGAATGGTTAGTCGTCGGATGAGGCTGGATTTGATTAGAAGTCAGATGAGGCTGTACATAGTTGGTAGTTAGGTGATGATCGGCATGGGTAGTAGTCAGGTGAGGCTGAACATGGCTAGTAGTCGAGTGAGGTTCGACATGGTTAGTAGTCAGATGCGGTTCAGCATGACTAGTAGACAGGTGAGACTGGACATGGTTAGTAGTCGTGTGAGGTCCGACATGGCTAGTAGTCAGATGAGGTTCGACATGGATAGTAGTCAAGTGAGGCTCGACATAGTTGGTAGTCGGGTGAGACTCTACATGGCTAGTAGTCGGGTAAGGCTCAACGTGGTTGGTAGTCGTATGAATCTCGAGATGGGTAGTAGTCGGGTGCGGTTCGACATGGATAGTAGTCAGGTGAGGCTCAACGTGGCTGGTAGTCGGGTTGGACGCGACATGGCTGGTAGTCGAGTAAGGCTCGACGTGGTTAGTAGTCGTGTGAGCTTCGATATGGTTAGTAGTCGTGTGAATATCGACATGGTTACTAGTCGAGTATGGCTTAACGTGGTTGGTAGTCGTGTGAATCTCGACATGGGTAGTAGTCGGGTGCGGTTCGACATGGATAGTAGTCAGGTGAGGTTCGACATGGCTGGTAGTCGGGTTGGACTCAACATGGCTAGTAGTCGAGTAAGGCTCGACGTGGTTAGTAGTCGGGTGAATCTCGACATTGTTAGTAGTCTGCGTGCTCGCTCCTTGTAATCCAGCAATCAGCAAGAGGATTAGTACAAGACTCATTCCTGGTGTGCTGCCATGAAAAAAGATATAGCTGTATTACAATCTTTCTTAATTTTACTCAGTTAATTATGATGATATGTTTTCATAATACAATATGCAATCAAACTTGTATAGTGTTCTTCCCAGAAAAAAAGGAGAAAGAAGTACAAAAAACTACCAAATAAATGTACGAAAACCTTTGTATGCAAGTTGCCAGGGTAGGTAAGGAGGAAAGATGAATGGACAGGTGGATTTAAATGTGTAATCGTGCTATATGTATATTTGTTTGTCTTTCTGTTTTAATTCTGTCTGGCTGGCTGTTTCCATAGATGGATGGACTGATGGATGGATGGTACAATCAGCGGGGAAAAGAATACCTTTTGAGCTTCAGGGAAGAAAAGTACGTGTGGACTTTAGTATATGTCTACGCAAAACCATCGTCCCCCCCCCGCCTCCGCCCCCCCCCCCCCCCTCACAATGGTCATAAAAAGAAATAAACTTTAGCATAGAATTTTCGCAATTTCGCCGATGTACTAAGTTTGGAAAAAAATAGTGTACAATGCGAAAGTAAATAGACAATTAATAAATAAATACATCACATTCTCTGTTTGCTTCAACTCGAACATTCTGTGTTCTTTAATTCTTTGCAAATTGCACATTCTCAACATCAATATCATCTAATTTTGTAATCTGCGATACTTACCTCCAGTTCGTTCCGGTACGAAACAATAACTCAATGCTCCACACTTTGGTCAGTGCAGCGAAAAATATAAGTCTTTCTCCGCCAAAGGAAGGTACAAGAAACCAAACTAATCAAAGCGACGTCAGCAAGATAAGATTGTAAGGTACAACTCATTTAGTTACGGTCAACAACGAGTAAGCATGTCCCGATAGGGGGACAAATGCCTTGTGGGGGCAATATTTGAGAAAGAAAAAAAGTTCATCATCTGTTTCTAAATTTGTATATTCTTCATCGTCTTCGTCTTCTTCTTATTATTACTGTTGTTGTTGTTGATGATGATTATGATGATATTTTTATCATTATCATATTTATTATTCTTCTTATCATTATTTGAAGATAAATCTCTACAAAGACAGATTTGCATATAGTCATTGGAATCCTCGCGCCAAGGTCATCATTTTAAGGAAACTGCACGGTATTGTAAAGACAACTTCAGTTTTCTTCAACAGCCATTAATTTCCCTCGTTTAAAGCACTCAAATACTAAATTTGTAAGGGTAATCCCTGTTACATATCCTGACATAAATAGTATCGTGTACCAGTCATATTACCTTTTTGACCACAGTTCTAAATATTTGCGTGGTAAAAATGTACTTAAAACAATACAGCTGATTGTCAACTTACTAAAAAGTGGTATTCATTTTTGTGATGCAGGTAACTTTCTTAATTACAAATTCTTGTTACTGTCTCCAAAAAATACATATATAGTGAAGATTATTATTTTGACAGTTGTTCTGCTAAAGAGAATATATTTGTCTATTCAGACGGGGAATATGGTGTTCTTTGCTGTCTCAAAATATGGTGATATTAATATATAAAAAATTTATTATGTGGGGTGGGGGTGGTTTCAAAACTTTTAACATTTCACTAATGACCTGATAATGCGATGTAGTAATGATAATATAACGTGATTTACGCAGGCAAAATTTGTGATTGTTGCATGTATATTGTTTTCTTTGAGAAAAATCCTCTGATTAGTCAACAAAAATCTTTTTTTTTTTTCTTTGTTCTACAGAAATCAAAATTTCAAATCCACATATGCTAAGAAGAAAAAGATTATTCCCTAAATATCAGGTCACGGGTCTATTTGCATTCATTTGAAAGAAAATTTAGTTCTTTTACTTTTTATTGTTTATTATAATATTTAATTTTTAAACTTGTTTGTAATCACTTCAGTAACCTTAACCGAATTTTCTTTATCATGCGTACATCTGGAATCATGCGATTCTCTCACACCGTTCATTCCGCAACTGTACTTTCACTTCTGTTGACCGCCAAAGGACTATGACGCTATTTGACACAAGGAGCATCAACAGGTAAAGAACACTGTGGAAAGTGGTGACCTAGATACAGCCAGCGACTAGCATACACCGTGTTGCTTGTCGCAAGATGATGCGAATTACACAGCCACAAAATAGTTCATTGATTAATGAGTCAGATATATATTACAACAATTAAAAAATTAGGATTATGGCTTAAATAGTGATTGGGGAGGGTGAAATAAATCTGAAAGATCGGAAGTTATACATGTAAGTCATCTATCTTACATCTTGCAAAATTTTGACAATACATCGAGACATTGGCAGAGGTCAATATATGGCAGCTATGTTAACTCTGGATGAGAATGGAAACGTGATAGATGACGTTGAAAGCCCGAGATTTTGACAGAGTTAAATATAGACTATCGCAATGAACTCGGAGAGAGATGGAAACGTGTTGGATGCCACAGGTGACACTAACCCGATGCTTCTGATAAAGGCCAGAAAGCAAGACTGTACGAAGACGGTATTGGGGTGATTTTTAGAACTGAGACAAGACGGCATCAATCGTAAGGTAGGTTGGAGTCATCTTTATTCGGGTATCAATTATTGTAGATCGTATTAAACATCATTTAATTTGGCTAGAATATTTCACTAAATGTTTTCAGCAGGAAAACATCAAATTATTTACTGTAGTCAACAAATAATATTATACTGTCAGTGTTAACATAATAACTAAATTTATATTATTTTATGTTATTCTTTTTTTGTGTAATATTTCAGCGAATTTCTTGTTCTAAAAACAAGCTGTTTAAATTTCTGAATTCTGAGCTTGCTGCAAATTTCTTTCTTTATGGATGAAAACACTATTTCCCGCTAATAAACGCTCATGAAAAACGATGAAATCTTAGCCACGGGTGATAAAGGAGCATAGCGGATTCTCGCCCGTCACTTGCGACGATGTGCATCATCATGTGTTTTGATAGACACTCTTTACCAAGTATCAGCATGCACACAAAAAATAGAAGTTTGTATCTGACAAAATGGATACCCATAAAACAAGCTGAAGACTTGAGCAGTAGTTTATAAGAGCTTGAATGTCCTTAAGAGTACTTATTATACTCCCACTTCAAAGCCGTCTCTCGAAGCGGGCGGCACACATACATGACGAGCTTCAAATGTTTCGGTGTTTTTACAAAACCGATCACTTCCAATTAGGCATTATGGGATTACAGACTACTTGCAAGAAGTACTTACCTCTTAAATTGAAGAGTTTGACACATTGCAGGAACTACATATCTCCGAAACTGAAGAGTTTGACAACGGAAGTGTTCCAGCGATAATGGGAAATTTTACGTTGCACAAAACACGTTTAACATAAGTTAGGAATAATTCTATTTAGTTCAAATTACAATCAAGATATATATCAGTATGACTTTAGTACAACAAACAATTGTGATTATGGATGTATTTTCGGATAAAAGTGAGAAGTACAACAAAATTGGGTAATTGTGACCTACTTTTCAGGGTTAATTTAACATTGCGTAAAAATCGTGTCAGGGCTCAATTTTCAATACATGTTCTGCTTTTGCCATTGAAGTTATAATGTGAGTGCATCACCGGATGAAGGTATGTTGCGGACCTAAACTAGCCTACTGATACTTACTTCTTGAATATATTCACATCACCTCAGAATCAAATCCGGGTTTTGCTTTTTCTCCAATACCAACTCCCACTCCATTAATACTCTTTTGTTCTACGGGCCTTACAGAAGCGGTGGTAGCTTGTGAAAGTAGTGAGCTCAGTACATACATACATACATACTAGTCCGAGTTTCCTCTGACCCTTCACACCCCATTTTTGATATTTGGACATTTATGTTGGGGTGTGGGGTCTGAGCCCATTGCCTATCGAAAAGTTGGAATTCGCCGCCACCGCGCGGTAGCGGCATAGGGTAGCTGCTTACTACCGGGCCTAGCGAACTTAAACGACCTTACATCGAGCCATACCTGCATGAAATCGATAGGAATATGATTTATCTTCTCAGAAATTACGAGTATGACATACGTTTTGTCTTTAATCCGCTGACAGACGAGACGAAACTGCAGCGTTGATGAAATTTGACCTGGTACACGCCATTAACAATGCTAGTCACGTGACTACCCTAGTCTCGCAACCTACATGTCCAGGACATCAGAGGTCAAATAGTCACATGATATCAACAATAAACCCCTTTCCAATGTTGTTGTAGAAAAAATTCGAAAACATTAAATGAAAGTCACGTAATGTTTGTAAAAAAACAAAAGGACACACAATTCTCAACATATTTATTCCGAGAACAACTACCAGAAACCTGTCGCTCTCACAGTAACCTGGAGAAAGCCAGATTCATCAAGCACAGAGCACATATCAATGATGTTTTATGTTTGCATCACGTGACTACCACGTTGACAATGTGCTCTGTGCTTGATGAATCTGGCTTTCTCCAGGTTACTGCGACAGCGACAGGTTTCTGGTAGTTGTTCTCGGAATAAATATGTTGAGAATTGTGTGTCCTTTCGTTTTTTTGCAAACATTACGTGACTTTCATTTAATGTTTCCGAATTTTTTGTACAACAACATTGGAAAGGGTTTTTTTGTTGATATCACGTGACTATTTGACCTCTGATGTCCTGGACATGTAGGTTGCGAGACTAGGGTAGTCACGTGACTAGCAATGCTAATGGCGTGTACCAGGTCAAATTTCATCAACGCTGCAGTTTCGTCTCGTCTGTCAGCGGATTAAAGACAAATCGAATGTCATACTCGCAATTTCTGAGAAGATAAATCATATTCCTATCGATTTCATGTAGGTATGGCTCGATGTAAGGTCGTTTAAGTTCGCTAGGCCCGGTAGTAAGCAGCTACTCTATGCCGCTACCGCGCGGTGGCGGCGAATTCCAACTTTTCGATAGGCAATGGGCTCTGACCCCACACCCCAACATAAATGTCCAAATATCAAAAATGGGGTGTGAAGGGTCAGAGGAAACTCGGACTAACATACATACATACATACATACATACATACATACATACACTCACGCATGCACATACATACACTCACGCACGCACGCACGCACATACATACATACATACATACATACATACATACATACATACATACATACATACATACATACATACATACATACATAGAATGTCATATGAATTAGAAAATCATTTAAAATGCCAGATCTTCCTTTTGTATGTATGTAAGCCAGATAAGAGAGCACTATCTTTTTATGTTTTGTATCGGTTTGTATGGCTACACTACCAACTGACCACAATTTTTTTTTTTTTTTTAATTTTTTTTCCTTGTCGTGGTTTACTTATCGATCGATAAAACGGGCACATTCACTGCTGTATTGAATATTGGTACACTGTATTGTTGATGACGTATTTTTGTTTACAACCTTTACCCTTGAACCGTTTTCAGGGGTTTAGGAACCACTAGTCGCAGAAATGAAGCAGAAAACTACCATGTTCCCATACTTATCACTGGGACTATTGTTTCTTTCTGCGTTTACCGTTGTTGTGACCGCGGATGATTTGTCCGTCCTGGAAAACACCATGCGCTCTCTCTCCAGACAGACGATGCTACAGCAACTTGCTAGCGAGGAAAGACTCCGGGCGGAGGGATATTCCGGGATTAAACAGGTAAATCAAACATCACAATATAGTGGAATCCATTCATAACGAACTACGAGGATCACCTGGAATTTGTTTGTTAAATTTTTTTTTTTAAACAAACGAATAAAAGCGTAAAATATTCAGTGAAACTAGTCTGTAAATAAAGTTTGAGGGAGGGCAATTTACCCTTAAAGACAGGTGTCCTACAAGTGGAAGTGTCGTAACTCGTATAGATTAAATAAGTTTATGACAGATGTTTTAATACTCGTATGGATTGTTTGGCGGACCCGAGGACATTAATGAGGAAATAGTTCCTACGCACTCCTACACGCAAACCGAGTTTCATCTGTCTTAATTATTCACCATTTATTATATACGGTTATTTCTGGGCGAATTTTTAAGACAGAGCGACCAGCAGAACTTACGAGCGGTAATAGTTCTGAATGACTCCAGTTTTGATGGCAAATATTTTATACGGCTTACAAACTGCAAGTGTCACAGAAGTGCAAAACAAAATTAACTTGGCAATCCGTCAAAATCGTACATAAAAACGTGGATATTCCCCTACCACCTTATATAAGACAACCGACCAGAATGACCAGACGCATGCACGCTCTTTTCTTAGTGTAAATTATACTACGTACAGTTATTATAAATATTTATCTTTTCCCCTTGGTCATCGTACACTGAGACATACTCTCACAGAATATTTCTCTTTTGCTGGGTCTAGCTTGTTTAAACCAGCAGTTCGCGCAATTTATCCTTTTATGCCCTGAAATTACTGTTTATTGTTTGTTTGTTTTTTTATAGCTATTATTTTATTGTAACACTCAACGCTATCATAGTTCAACTCTCATTAGTCTGCCTTTACTCTTTCTTCTCTTACTAATATGCACAGACGTGCAACTGCACGAAATGAGAGAGAGAGAGAGAGAGGTGGGGCAGCAGTATCGATAGATCGATTTACTTTTTGTATTTATGGTGCAAAACATGAAATCTCTGGTCGAATTGGGAATCAAAACTTCATTTTTAGGCATGTTTCTTTAGAATAAAATCTTTATTTCTTTTCCACATCGCTTTTTTGATCACATACTCAGTGGTCTGCCTCTTTTCTTTGAAATTTGGCGTATCTTGAGCCTTATACTGAAATTTGTTGACTTCCGATCTCGCGTCACAGCTCATACGGGTCATTCCATTCCATATTCACGTTATTTACTAAAAAAAACCTGTACAAATAATAGTTTTATAGTAAATGAAATCTAATATGGAATTCAGCTTTATTTTCTTGTAAAACTAGTAGTAAATATCGTTGAAATTTCAGGTCAGAAATAACTTCGATGGAACAAGGCCATACTTTGGAGCCACTCACGCCGGAGACTCCGTCGCAGATATCCACGATCACCCAAACTACGATAGCACGGTCGGCATGGGGCAGTTTGAAGCCGTTTTAAACGGTATCCAATTCAGGACGCGTCATAATGACTACAAATTAAAAATGCCCGATCCACATAGTATGACATATAACAAAATGGTTGACGTACCATTTCCCGCGGTACCAGCCGATGTATTGCAGGCACACAACGTTTCGGATCAACTTAAGCTGATGAAATTGTACTTCAAAGCATTTCACCGTCAGGATGCGTCCATAAAGAACTACACTTCCTTCTTCAAGCCTGTCATGTGCTATTTGGAAGGTGGTTGGACAACTGATGTAAACCATTTTTCCGAGCCATTCGAGAGCGACACTTATTCCGTTGATGCCTCGACATGGGAGGACTTACAGGAGAAAAATGTGTTTGCTGCCTACACTGGAGATGGAATCAAGTCTGACGAATTACCATACCTACCAAAAACTATAATAAATGTGACCGAAGATGGAACTCCGGTTTATGCTCACTGGAATTACCGCATAGCATGCCACCCCATCAAGTCGACGCTCCGTTTACAAAATTTTCGGCTGATTCATGATTTGTCAACCCAACTCAGTCATAAAAAGAACCCGGTAGAGTTTGCACGTGACTATGGAGCACGATTCTCCATTAGTCCAACGGAAAACAACGCTTTCAGCAATTTGGAGGAAGGTTATGGAGCATGGTCTGATAGGAACTACTATTATTCCCTCCTCGACGCGATAATGTATGAGATACCCGGAAAGGATAACTACCCGGCCCATATCCTGGACAATTCTTTCAATATGATGCACTACGACATTCATTACAAAAATAACACCGACTTGAACACCGGATACTACCATCGCTGGTTCAAGGTTAGCGAGCCGGGAGCCATGGGTATAACTACAAGGCATAGGGGTTACTCCGACGAATTTCTCTTTACAGCTCATACCACTAACCCTATGATAGCCGAGTTGTCCGTGATAGATAGCCAAACTGACCCGAACACACACCAGATGAAGCATTACACATACAAAAAGAGGGTGACCTACGCTATCCCTCTGGAGGTTATCTGGATGACGCCCCTCCAGTCCTGGAATCCATACAATTTGAGTTTCCATGGATCTGATCCACATGATATCGTCACAGCAGGTGCACGACGGAATGGCGGACTAACACCAGAAACAGCATTTAATGGGACGAGTTCTAAACACTTCTACCTGACGCCTGCCGAATTATTCAGTGACGATGTCTCCTCAGAGTTGGTTGGTGTTCTAGATAACAATGGACAGGTGAGTTTAGAAAACAAGCTTAGCCTCGATCTTACAAAGAAAACTAGCCGCTTTTCAGAAAATATCTAAGTAGTTGAAGATTGTATATTCTTCTCTGCAACGAAGTGTCACGTACCAAGTCTATGATCAACACAATTTTAAACTCGACCTTACGACCCACAGATTACATTCGGTGCTTATTGGAGACTCCAAATTCATATTGAATTATGGGAATAACCGCCTGTGTCTATATATCCATCTTCTAACAATGTTTGAATATCATACTTATAAAATGGTTCCTTTTTTTTCCTTTGTCTTTTTGATTCAAGATTGGTGTTGACCAGAGCTCAGACACAAACATGAGATGCCAATCAAGCTTATTTCTGCAGATTTTTGTTGTTCATTCCGTATTGTTCATTCTTTTTGTTAAAGGATATTTTTTTATTGAGCATTAGTTGTCGCAATTTTACATGGTCCCCTACATCACCACCTGACCTGGTGTATGGGACATTACCTTAAAATGTTTTGCATCCTGATCTTTACATATGTTCCCTTACTTAGACACAACACGCACACATACAGACACATACATTCACAAATATTGTACACAAAAACACACTCGCACACAAACACCAAGGTGTTTTAAATTGCCTGTTTGTTTGTTGTTTTTTTTATAAGTTTGTTTTTAAAGTAATATTATTTTCTTCGAGCACTCCCAAATGAAAGTAAACAAATGTAAAAAACAGCTTTTAAAAAAATCATGTGCCAAACGCTGACAGCGGGGTCCACTCTTTCTTAAACTCATCACTTCTGTTATTCTTTTTGAAGACATATTTTTCCAGTGTTTTATATGATAAAAAAACCCAATTTTTATAATAGCTGAGATTTTGGATTTTTGATGCACAACGTGATCTGTATATAACGTTTTGCAAGCAAAATTAGTGACTTAATAAGATCATCAAAGTTGTTATTTCCCATAAAGACATCTTTTCGTGTAATCCTAAATTTTGGATCGTAAGTTTAGATCCATTCCACAAATAATTTCCAAAAGTGTTCAGTAGCTGAACAGTCATAAAATAAGTGCTCAATTTGTTCTATTCCCTCCTTACAAAAAGTGCATTTTTCATTATCACTTAAATTAATCTTTTTCAAAAACTGGTTTATGGCAATATTTCTATGCAGAAATCTAAAATTAAAGCTAGTCAGTTTTGTGTATTTTGTATAAAGTTTGTTCAAAACAAAAGAGTTGGTCCATTCATCTGCACCAATTGCACACTCTAGCTGCCTGGACCAAGTTTATGTTTACCATTTGGCTTTTGTATCTTGGTTCTTATCAGGTCTTTATAAATAAATTTATTCTTTGCTCTTACCCTAAGGAGTGAAGTTTTGTCGACAACTAGATGAAAACTATTTCCACTTTCAAACAAACTTTTAATTTTCTTTTTCCACTTCACTTATATCTTTGAGATAAGAGCAAAGTACTATATGAAATTATTAGTTTGTGTTTTTTGTTTTATTTCATCAAAACTTAATAGAGATCCTTTTGCATCAAAAAGATGTTGAATAAGTACAACACACTTTTTGTTGTCCACCTTGTGTATTATTTAAAATTATCTATAGTAACTAAATTAAGAATTTCTTGAGACAAGTATTCATGAACAGTAGATGGTTCATTTTTCCACTGTCATAAGGCATAACTAACATCACGCAAAAATATAATTTGAATTGTTTTAAAAATTTCTTTCAGTTTAGTTTTTCCTAATTTAAATAACAGTGTACTTCCAATTTTTCAAATATTTGTTCAAAAACCAGTATTTTCCATAAACCATCGTCGATTAGTGAAAGACGCCTAATCCAGGAGAGTTTTATATAACTCACAAATGGGTACAAGTGAATGATATTTAATCCCCTTCCTTAAAAGAAGCTATAAGAGTGTCTCTTTTAACCCTCTCAGTTTTACAGCCCCAAATGAACTGGAAAAATAATGTATTAAGTTTTTTTTATGGGGTGGAGGATTTAGTACAGCTGTAAAAAGATGAACGAATTTAGGCACATTCAAGGTAATTTTTCCAATAAGGGATACATCTCTTCTGCTCCACCAGCCAAGCAGTTTCTTTATTTCTTTCAACTTCGTCGAATAATTAAGTTCTACCATATCCTCCAAGTTCAAAGAGAAATCTACTCCCAGTAATCTAAAATAGGACATTGACCAGTTAATATCAATTTCTGGACATATTTTTTTATTATAATTTTTTTTTCCAATCCAAATAGCATTTGATTTAAAAACATTGCAGTAATGATCTGATACCAAGATAAAGTCATTTAAAAAATGTACCTGGTTGTCTTCAAGGACAAATGAGAACCATCTAATAATAGAAAAGCATCAATCGCGTTCTGCTCTAGTTTGAACTCCATTTCATTATAGAAAATGCCTGTAATATTGTGTTCTTTTTTTAGTTCTACTGCAAGAAGTTCAATTCCTATTATAAATAAACAAAACTTTCACAGAGCTTATATAAATATGCATCACACAACCTGTATCATGAAAAACACCTACATAGACTTTGGGATACACTCTCACACACACAACCACGAGATGCTTAAAAAAACGATAAGTGTAGTTACAATGTCATGCACCACTGGGTACATATATGATGTTGCCCAATATAGGGATACATGAGGTCTGTTCTACACTGGAGTGATATCTTCCACTATTCTTACATTAAATTTGCTCTTAAAATCCCTTTTCTTCTTGGCGATGTTGACTTTGGATTTTGGATTCCGGAATTTCACAATTAGTGGTTTAGGGGCACCATTCTTCCCAAGGATCCGATGTATGGCGAGAACATCCCTCTCATCTACGTCATGACCAGTAACATTCTTCACCATCTCTGCAAACTTTGCTCTGACATTTTCGTTTTGTGATTCAGGCAAGTTGAAAATGTTGATCTTATTTTTTCTTGAGTATTGTTCATTATGGTTTGCAAATTTGTTATTTTCAAAGTTAACTGACTCAATTCTGTCTTCCAACTCTTTGTTCTGTTTACAATTTGCCTGTCTACTACCTTCATCAGTTCGACTTTAAGTTTCTCAAACAGCTGGGATACAATGTCAGAAACTTAACCACCTAATTCCTCTCTGGTCACTAATAAATTAACACCAGTTTTTGATTTCAAGTAGATCCCTCTGGATTAGGACAACACTACTCACATCTTCATTATCAACCATCAAATCCGGAGACTGAGAGCTTGTAGCTGACCTCGTTAGTGGCTTGCTGCTTTCCTTCCTAGCACTCTGAAAACTATTGTTCAGGGTAGACGGAACAATTTTCTTTTGATTGTTCATTTTGTCACACAGCTTATTGTGATGCTCAAGTGTCTCAGTGAAATTGTGGAGCAAGTAGTGTAATTTGTGCAATTTGATTAGCATGGGGTTCTTCTGAAAAAGCTGTAAATTGACACAAGGGTACACATACAAGAGAAAGAAATGTCACTTTCAAAATTCCAAAAGCCACAAATTTTGCAACAGACACATAATCCATAGATGTACTGAAACAATGTATCGAAGGATAAAAGCTTCACATAGACACTAGTTCAAAAATTAATCCCTACATCACACTGCAAACTATGTAAATATCACCAACATTTGAGAGAGATTTTGCTAACTACTCGCCCTAGTTGCCATCTTGCTCACTCAGGATCTTGAATCATGAAAGCGCGCATACGGTTATGGAAACTACAAAATATGGCTGGATACAATATAGGGACCTTATACATCAATGTGATATCTTGCATCAATTGCCCATGCGCTCCTTTATTGTGCATAGTATTTACAAATGCCTTACCTGTTTGTTTGTTTACTTTTGTCTTTTCTTTCAAATTCAAAAAACTTGTATATTGTTGATATTGTGTCTTTTCAGGTCAGAAAGATGGTCGCCTCCGGAATTCGCACGATCCTTCCTCTCATTATGGATGCCAACAGGATTCGAATACGGTACCCGGTGATGCCAATTCATGTAGAGGGAAGCCCCATCTACAAAGAATTGGATGCACTAAAGGACATCTTGATGGACACCCTAGGTAACGTCAAAATGTTTGAACACCTGGGTCACATCGACATTAATTTCAATCACGCACCAGAGACACTGTTCCATATGTCCAATATCGAGGACCAAAGCGGCAAGCTGAGAAAGCACATTCACGAGGTTTACTTAACACCAGATGAAATGGATCTTCTGAAGAACGGAAACCACACGGTGGAGTCATTCAGTACAGAGGTGGAGGGGCACATGCATCACCTGGAAATTCAATACGACAAGAGTCACGATAAATACATCTACGTTTCTTGCGACGGAAAGACCCACTGTTGGGATGGCCACGGAACCACGTTGTCCAAAGTGCACTGATCTGTTTCATATCAGAAATACACCTTATAATCTAAAGAGACATGTATTGTTTGTTTTTCAAAAAACAGAGCGGAATAGATAAGGGGTTGCGGGACTGGGTAATTTTAAAAGGGATAGCTGCTCGACCAAACACCTGAACGTGTTTTAGTGCTAACCATTGGGGATAACCTAGTTTACCACTATTTATTATGCCCCTTTTGGTGTTTAAGGGGAATTGCCACTTGTCAAACTTACAGAAATGACAGTCGATATAAAATATATTATATTAGAACTTACGATGATAAACATAATTAATAAATATATAAACATGCCATTATCTGGAGATTCTATTAAAATCAATGTTTTTATAGTTTTTCCTCATATTAATGATCAGTTTACTATAAAAGTTCAAAAACACAATTGATGATAAGAGGAAGATCGGGAGCCCGTTAACTTAACGATGAAATACCACGTGACCAGGTTCATTCGGAATACCTCAGTTTTAACTTCGGTTCCAATGTCGTTTGTCCAAAATATTTCGAATGATAATATTCTTGGCTGATGCCAAGATAGCTGCCACTCGGATAGCTTCGATTTTCTCGTTAAGTCATATGATATTCGGAAATCTCAGCTCTTTCCTTAAGTAATATGATATTCGGACGCTTCGGCTTACTCGTTAAGGTGGCACTCTACAGATATTACGTACTTCTGAGAGAGTGACAGGTGTAAGATGAATTTGTTTGCATTTGCAACATGCACAATGGATAGAATGTTGTCATACCTCTATGCTACTTTCATGTACTGAAGCTGAAATTTCTTTATATTATTGTACTTGTGGAAATTGTACATTATCTAAGCACACAGCTGACCAAAATGACTGCTCCCTTGTGCTCGAAAAATCAGCCTGAATTAGTACAATGTACACTAACTTTAACAGTTATTAAAATTGGGAAAATGAATTTTGCCAGAGTAGGCAATACCATCTTCTGAAAGTGCAATAAATGTTTAATAAAATATATAAAAGAAAAAAAAAGTTATCGGCTCGTTTTATTTTACAATTTACCTTTGAAGTCCAGGAAGTGAAAATGACCAAGCGGAGCTAGCAGTTTTTTGTGTACATGCACATCTGATGTAAGACCAAGCTGTGTACGCTATAACCCAAACTATACCCATCAATCATACACAACAAAAAAAAGAAAAGAAAAAAGGGAATTAAAAGCTCTTTTAACTGTACCTAAGATATACAAGATCTTTTCTAAATAGCCAGGATAACCTGTGAGGAAAACCTGATAAATTCTTTTTCTTTAAAGATTGAACCTATGCAAATTACGAAACTATAGAGCGCCACCTAAGTTATATGATATGTGGAATACTTCTATTTTGAACGTGAAATTTAATGTAAAATTCGGAATATATATACTTTTATCGAATTTGAAATACCTCGATTTTTTCCGTTAATAATATAGTCAAAATGTGTGACATCATATCCTGTTTTTTTATCATTGACAATTGCGATGTCAATCCTATGAGTCATACCTCGAATGTATGTCGATAACTGCATTCGGACCACCACCACGGCTATTTACAAAACAAGGGTTGACCGAGAAGTTGCGAATGCATTCAACTATTGTTTTCATTCGTAACTTCTCTATTAATCCTACAATTAATCCAATCAAAGAATAATAGCATGGGGACACCGAATAGATTGCGGTTTCTTTTTTTGCTGAGAAATTTCTGCGCCGACATACATCCGATGCATATTTTTCTCTCGCAGAAATAACCGAGGACGTTTCCGATTATTTCTTGATTTTATTTTAGTGTAAATTATTAGACATTGTTGACTGGTAAATAATTTGTTAGTTTGAAAACTTTAATGCCAAGGAAACGGGTTCCTGATTTTGATTTTTTTTTTTTTTGGGGGGGATGGGGGGGCAGTTTTTTTTTTACATTGTTTTATTGGAAAAATAAAAAGCGTTGTAAAATGAAAATAACATTTAGCTTATCTTCTTATTTTTTTTTTTTGTGTTTAAAGTAAAGCAAAGAATTTCCGTTTTAAGGTGAATAAAGAAATGAAAGAGGAGTTATCTCCCCTAAAGGGGATCCAGAGGGCACCATATCCCCTACAAAAGGAGGAGGCGGGTAGGGGGTTATAAAAGTTTGAAATAAAATAAAACTTATAAAATAAAATTAAAAAAATCATTGTTTGAAAAACAAATATGGCCTGTATAGCAAAAACGAAACTTAACATGATTTTCCAAGACACTAAAAAAAACTCGGAAGAAAAAAATATAAACCAGTTTCGCAGTTTGCATCGGGTTTGAATTTAAAAGAAAAAGAATTTTCCAGGTTTTCCTCACTGATTATCCAGTTTTTTAATACAGACCTGTGTATCTTAGGTATTGTTAAAATAACTTTTAATTCCCTTTATTTTGGTGTATGATTCATCGGTGTAATTTAGGTTGAAGGGTATACAGCTTGACATTACTTTAGATGTGCGCCTCACAAAATGATGTATTCATTGCACTTTCAGAAGCTGATATTGTCTAATCTGGCAAAATTAATTTTCCCTATTTTCATAACTGCTAAAATTGTTGTACTTTAGATTAGTTCGAGCACATGGGAGCAGCAATTTTATTAGCTGTCTGCTTTAGATAGTGCATAGTTTCCATAATGACCACGTGTAAATAAATTTCAGTCACAATACATGAAAGTAGCATAGAGGTATGCCAATATTCTCTCCATAGTGCATGTTGCCAATGCAAACAACTTCACCTTATACCGGTCCCTCTCTCAGAAGCACGTACTAACTGTAGTGTTCAAACGAAGGAAGAGTTATCTCCTCTTCTTCTCCAAGGGATTCAGGTCCCTGAATATTTCCTTTGGGTTGTAAAAAAAAGGTGAAAAATTAAAAAAAAGCGCCCCCCCCCCCTTCGAAATTACTTGAAAAAAAAACTATACAAATAAATTGAAATTTTTAAAATTTAAATAAAAATAAATAAAAGAATTGAAAAAGAGATAATTATAAATTAATTAAAAATAAATAAAATTAAACTAAGATTAAATTAAAGTAAATAAAATAAATAAAAATCAAATAAAATTATTTGAAAAGAAAAATAATTAAAAATTATTAATTAATTAAAATTACATTACAACTTTAAATAAAATAAAATAATTGAAATGAAATAAAACTTTAAAGATTAAACTTAAATTAAAAAACTAAAAAACGTATGATTAAGAGTTACCTCCCTTACCTTCAAAGATATTTAAAATTGCTACCTCCCTTTTTTCATGTACTTGAGACTTTTTTCTGCTTTGGAAAACGAAAGTGGGATTAAAAACAGTTTCATCCTTTCTAGAAAATATTGTATTAATTTTTTTTCTTTTTTTTTTCTTTACTTGTAATGAAACTTTTATTATTATTAAAACTCTTTTAATTGCACGCTACAAATCACAGTAAACGATCGTATTTTAATTATGCAGAAATAATAAAGTGATATTTTGGATTTGATTTTTGCAATGTTTCTGTAAAATTAAAAAGGAGCAGTTTTTCTAAAAATGCATGTTTTCTCATAATAAAACATTTTTATTACTGTTAAAAATCTTTTACTTGTACACAACAAATCACAATAAAATATCATATTTTAATGCTGCAGAAGTATCACAATTATATTATAATTTTGATTTTTGTAATATTTAAACAATATATATTTCGATTTTTCAAAAATGAAGGATTTATTTAAATAAAACGTTTATTACTGATAAAAATCTATCCTTTCCAAACTATAAATCATAGTAAACTACCATTTTTAATGATGTAAAAATATAAAGATAATATTTTTTTGGTAAAATTAAATATAATACGTTTTGTCTACAGATATTTTGTTTACGCCTATTTTGTCTATGGTTATTTTGTCTACGGCAAGTCATTATCCGTTTGAAGAGTAAAAATTCCCATTTTACTTATAATAAAACATGTATTACTGTTCAAAATTTATTGATTCTAGACTACAAATCACAGGAAAAATATTTTATAGGCGTTCTGTTATATCAAAATAATATTTTGATTTTGATTCTAATAAATTAAAAGTATTTATCTTGTGTACGACAGGTCAAGAATATAATACAGCGGACATGTTACTATCACACCTTCATTTCCACTGGTCATGAACAGCTGCAAACAGCAATTTTCTCCTATTTTTCCAAATGATTCGTCATCGTCTCTGCAACGACTCGCTTCAGAAGGAAGCACCGTTCACTTTTAATCTCGATTTTTTGTTCCTTTTTATTTACTTTTTTTTTTTTTTTTTTTTGTCCCTCATCTTCCTTTTCTCCCAATTTTCTCAACTTTCTACCCAATGCTTGGCACATTTTAATTAACAATTTCTCCTTGTAACTTCTTTCTTTTCTTCATCCTCGTCTTTCACCTACTCCCTAGTTGTTCATCCTCCTGCTTTATATACCTTGGTTAAATGCTAGTGTTTAACCAAGAGACTCTTCACTTTGACTATTAAATAATTTAGTTTTTTTGTCATTAAAGCTTAATATCCTCCTCCATATATTCAAATATATTTAAAAATTTTGTATCGTAAAAGGATAAGAACATTATAAGCCATTGGCTTTCGTTCTAATCTTTTACCTTCTATATTGTACCTCTTGTAATCTCCAACTACAAATTTATGAAATAAAATGTTTTAACTAATACTCTTTTGTCGGATAGGTTTGTAATAATTCCCGTTTGACTCGTAATACAATGTGTATTACTGTCAAAATTCTCTTGATTCTAGACTACAAATCACAGTAAAAAATAAAAAAATAAAAAAAATAATGATGCAGAAATATCAAAATTATATATATAAATTAAAAAAATCCCATGAAAATTACCGTTTGCATTTTTCCACTTCAGACATCCTGGAATTTACGATACAAGAAATCTTTATATAAATTTTTCAGATGATTCTGGTTTGAACCGGTGTCAGGGAAGATAAAGTGTTACAGTTTTGAGATTAAATTTAGTAAGTTGATGCTAAATCTAGTAATAAGAACTTATATTTTGGACGAGAGATAAGTAAAACAGATTTTATGTGTGTTTGCTCCACTTAAATCATAGAAGAACATTATTGTTTTCATTTGAGTAGCTATAACTTATTCATATATAATACGTACAATGGAGTACTAGCAACGGTTAGAATAAATGGTAACTTATTTTATTCAATGTATATACTCTACAACGATTTCTTGTAGGATTTCCCGTCCTTTTATGTAAACATTTCAGTATCCTTTCTTGATTAGTTTTCTATTTGCGTCCATCCCGTCGCCTTTACGTAAAGATCCTTTCTTTAATAAATATAGACTGCGCAATCATTAGATTCTCATAGTTTTTAAATATACATCTGATAAAAAAAAAAAAAAATCTGTAAAGAGATTACCTCAGAAATTTGCGTAAAGAGATCCACTCGGACATTTTGCGTAAAGAGATTCACTCGGACATTTTGCGTAAAGAGATTCACTCGGACATTTTGCGTAAAGAGATTCACTCGGACATTTTGCGTAAAGAGATTCACTCGGACATTTTCTGTACAGATTCCCCTCTGAGAGTATTAAATGCGCATGCGTATGTGGTGAATTCAATACCTGAAGGTATTCCCTCTACTTTTTATGTAAATATTTCTCTTTACATCTACTTTTTATGTAAATATTTCTCTTTACATCTACTTTTTATGTAAATATTTCTCTTTACATCTACTTTTTATGTAAATATTTCTCTTTAGATCTACTTTTTATGTAAATATTTTTCTTTACATCTACTTTTTATGTAAATATTTCTCATTACATCTACTTTTTATGTAAATATTTCTCTTTACATCTACTTTTTATGTAAATATTTCTCTTTACATCTACTTTTTTATGTAAATATTTCTCTTTACATCTACTTTTTATGTAAATATTTCTCTTTACATCTACTTTTTATGTAAATATTTCTCTTTAGATCTACTTTTTATGTAAATATTTCTCTTTAGATCTACTTTTTATGTAAATATTTCTCTTTACATCTTCTTTTTATGTAAATATTTCTCTTTAGATCTACTTTTTATGTAAATATTTCTCTTTACATCTACTTTTTATGTAAATATTTCTCTTTACATCTACTTTTTATGTAAATATTTCTCTTTACATCTACTTTTTATGTAAATATTTCTCTTTACATCCTTAGACGTTTTTGAATAAATATAGACTGCGCGATCACGTCGGTAAAAAGCTCATTAGAGCTTATGTTGAACTGTTGTTTTAAATCATGCCGACTTTAAATAAATCTTATCTTATCGCTGGATTCTCTCAGTCTTTAGATCTACACTGAAAACAATTACCATCAAGTTTATACTACAGTATATGTTAACGTGATCATATTAATTTGTATTGGCTTAATAATTGACACTTCAGTTATTATTACAAAACTTCTAGACGAAAATTATTTATCTCTATGCACTTTTACAATGGCACTCTGATGCTAAAAAAGACCATCCCATAAGCTCTTCTCGACTCGCGGTACTAATTCAACTACCATAGTAAACCTGTGGAAACACCATGATATTAAAAATTCAATAACTTTAAATTTCTGAATGCTCATGATCAAACCTATATTTCTCAGTATAGACCCATCCTTGATGTAAGCTTCTGTGTAGAGAAAAGCATATATGCCGCTACATGTTTTTAGATCAGCATGTGTTTGAAAACATGTGTTTTCAATTCCGCACCTAAAGAATCAGATGCTAATTTCAGTAATGAGTGTTCCAAACTCAAAGTCTGTAAAAGGACTAAAATTCCGTCAATAAAACATTGTATCTATTCTTTTTAGTTACAACTCGGATAAACTCTCAAAAGATTCCTTTTACTAGAATGTTACTTTTCATTATCAACCAATCATGGCCCTCCAAACCCAAATATACTCTATTTTATGTTCACACATTTCTAGACTGGTTACCATTTTCCCATATAACTAGTACCACGAGTCCTTCTGTTCTATATCCAGTAGAATTAAAAATTAATATACAGTCTAATATTTTGCACTAAAATAAAGCCGGATATGACGTCATGAACTTTATTATATTTAACGATAAAAATCGTGGTATTTCAAATTTTATTTTACAATACAAATAGAGGAAATCTGAATTTTACATTAAAATTTACAAAAATAAAGGTATTCAAAAATAATGACTTAATAACAAAATAGATATATTCCAAACATATATTTTAACGATAAAAATCGAGATTTCCAAATATAATATAACTTGAGGATAAAAACCGAACTTTTTCGAATAGCAAATGACTTTACGACAAAAGTCGAGATTCCGAATATCATATGTTTTCACGTTAAGGGTGCGAGGGACAGTTTTTATGCACAAATTTGATGCCGCATAAACCTGCCCAATTAAAAAAATTAGTAAAAAATAAAATATAAGAATATAATTCACTTCACCCGACAAGTCAATGGAAGCTCTTAGCAAAATATGTTTTTGCACCACAGCCCCAAATTCATACATGCATTTTTCATATCCGAAGGTCATTTTTGATACAAAGTGATGCTCAAAGTGCAAATGCAAGCCATTTCCCTCTGTGATAATTTTGAAACATATTGTGTACTAGACAGCTTGGTGCAATTCAAAATAGTTGACATCCAGGTCGTTTTGTAGATATTCTACTTGCCTTGAACACAAATGTCTACTGCTAAGGGTGGCTAGCTCTGCTTCATAGCCGACAATTGGTATTTCACTGTCTAGATGCTGTGAAGTAACTATGGGAAGTGTACACACCGCACATTAGTTTCAAGAACAACACAAGCCTGAAACACTAAAATTCACAAATATATCCATATCTTTAATAAATATTAAACAATAATAGCTGAAAAAGTCACATTATAGCCTTAAGTTAAGAAAATTAGCATGGGGCAATTTACGCAACTATCCCCTGCTACTTAAAAAACAAGTTTATGATTCGGAAATTTTGGGTTAAAATACATTAGACCAAAGGTTAATTCCGAGGTATCCGATGGAATCTGGTCACATGGTATTTCAACGTCGAGTTAACGGGCTCCCGATCTACCTCGTATCATCACACAATAATCACTAAAAACTGGAAATACTAAAGTACTGCTCAGTTAAGCAGATTTTATTCGACAATATAAGTCCTTAAGTTTTCATTACTAAAGACATATTTAGGGGAAAATTAGACAGTACATGCATGATTTGTAAGAAATATCATGTTAATAGAGTTAATTTCGAACCTAACAAAATCCGCACTCTTGCATTATCCGTCTGTATCGTCTACCCATCTAACTTCCTTCTTATCCTTGAACTGTGCGCCATGTTTCTCGCGACCTAACGCGCTTGTTTCGAGATAATGACGTCTTCAACCGGGTCACCAGCGTTCTTCAAGGGTGACAGCAAGTATTTAACAAGTAAAATCAGACAAAATGAGGTTAAAATAGGTAATTTCATGCAATTAAAAAAAATCAGAATGAAAATCTATATTTTGATTAATGCCTTATTTGTGCCATATATTTTCGCCTTGAATTTTGTATTATATGCTAAAGATAGGTCCGCTGATCACATATTGGCTTTGATTACATTTCTTGAACAGGAAAATCCACTTTTGGAAATTTATACAACGGCAAAGCCAATGCAAATATTTAGTTTTAATCATGTGGGGTTCTTATATAACGTAAGACAAATTTACACTGGAAATGTATATTCATTATGAACTTTTTCGTTTCAGTTTTATTTCATAATAAACATATATTCTACATCAAAATACATTGAATTTATTATAATAAAATGTGTATCCATTCACCAGTGTCTATTTTTAAATTTCTCTCTCCCTCTGTCTCTCTGTCTGTCTGTCTCTCTCTGTCTGTCTGTCTGTCTGTCTCTCTCTCGCTCTCTCTCTCTCTCTCTCTCTCTCTCTCTCTCTCTCTCTCTCTCTCTCTCTCTATATATATATATATATATATATATATATATATATATATATTGATTCATGTATTTATATTGTAAAGAACAAACAAGCAGTAATGTAAGTGCAAAAACTGCATATAGAATTAAGCGAGAGAAAAAAAATTTCATTTTTAAATTTTATTTTGTTATTTCAAAAACTAATAATATCCATTCATTTTTCATTCGCATTTCTCCCGTAACCTTGCTGGTCGTAGGGGCGCCACTGATGACTTTGCGACAATCTCTCTCCATTTCGCTCTGTTTTCCACTGCTCTTTGGGACTTTGCAAAGTCCATGCCTGTCTACTCTTTGATATTGTCTTCCCATCTCTTCTTCTGTGTGCCTCGTTTTCTCTGTCCTCTCACTGTGCCCTGTAGGATTGTCTTGGACAGGCCAGTTGAGCGTGAGACGTGACCATACCATCTTAGTTTGCGTTTCTTTACAGTGGTGAGCAGATCTTCATAAGGTCCAATTGCACCTTGGATTTTAGTGCGCACCTCCGTATTAGAGACGTGGTCTAAGTATGAGATTTTCAGGATCCTTCGATAACATCTCATCTCCAAGGCATGGATTCTTCTCTCTAATTCAGCTGTTAGGGTCCATGTCTCACATCCATATAGGAATATGGACATGACGAGGGAGCGCATAAGCTTGATCTTGGACCCAAGCGTGATGTTGCTGTCTTTCCAAATATCCTTCAGCCTAGCCAGAGCAGCTGTTGTCTGCGCAATCCTGGAAAGAACCTCAGGTTTTGAACCTTCATCAGAGGCGATAGCACCTAGGTACTTGAAGCTTGTTACTGTGCCCAGCTTCTGTCCATTCACTCTTATTTCCTTTTGGATGCCACTCGGGTTCTTTGTCATTAGCTTTGTCTTTTCAGCGTTGATCTCCATCCCATTTCTTAGTGATGCTTGATTGAGACGGTTCACTAAAGTTTCCATTTCTTCTTCATCTCCTGCTAAGCCATCAATATCATCAGCGAAGCGCAGGTTGGTGATTGTTCTGCCTCCAACACTAACACTGCCCTCATGGTCTTCCAAGGCGTCGGACATGATCCTTTCCAGGTAGATGTTGAAGAGAGTGGGTGAGAGAAGACACCCCTGTCTGACTCCGACTGTGGTTCTGAACCAGTCTCCTATGTTGCCATTGACGAGAACTGTACTAGTCGCTTTATCATACAGGGTTTCTATAGTGCGGATTAGTTTTGCGTTTATGTTGTATATCCGCATGGTGGCCCACAAGGCTGCATGCCATACCTTGTCGAAAGCCTTCTTGAAGTCAATGAAGACATGATAGAGGTTCTGTTGATGCTGGAGATATTTATCACAGAGGATTCTAAGATTGAAGATCTGTTCTGTAGTGTTACGTCCTGCTCTGAAACCTGCCTGTTCTTCCGCAATGATGTGCTCTGCTTGGGGTTTCCGTCTATTGAGGATGATCTTAAGCATAACCTTGCTTGGATGACTGATGAGACTGATTGTTCGATAGTTCTGGCACAGTTGTAGATTCCTTTTTTAATTAAGAGTCACGATCAGAGACTGGGTCCATGGGGTGGGCCATTCTCCTGTTTGCCAGATTTGTTTGCAGATTGTTGTGAGGACATCTATCATGGAAGTTCCTCCTGCTTTAACAAGTTCTGCTGGTATATTGTCTACCCCAGCTGACTTCCCCTTCTTTAGCGCCTTTACTGCAGCCTCTACTTCGTCCGTGAGGATCGGGTGGTCAACTTCTGTTGTGGTCATTGGTACGTTTAGTACAGCTTGGTCTCCAGAAGTCTCCTGGTTGTAAAGCTCCGAACAGTATTCCGTCCATCTGTTAAGAATGTCTTGGTTTTCTGTCAGGCTCTTACCAGCCTTGTCCTGAATCGTATTAGATCTCCCCTGTTTCTCTGTTGTCAGGTCTTTCACCAACTGGTATGCCCTTTTACTGTCATTCTGGTTCAGACTTTTCTCGACTTCTTTGCATTGGTCCTCTAACCAGCTTTCTTTTGCTTTCTTTATGCTCTTCTTAATCCTGTTGTTAATCACCCTGTATTTTATTTTTGTTGCTCCTTCATGGTCTCATCGCTTACTCTTCAGTTTTCTCCTCACATCGCAGAGGTCGAGGATATCTGCTGTGACCCAAGGCTTCTTTATTATACGATGCTTGCCAAGGATCTCTCCGGCTGTGTCTATTACTGCCTTGTTGAAGGTGATGATCAAGGAGTCTATGTTTATTTCTTCATGTCCCAGAATTGTGAGTGGTGCAAATTTGCCGCCTATTGATGCTTCAAATGCTTGTGCCACGCTTGGATCTCTAAGTTTTTCAAGGTCGAACCTGATCCTAACTTGTCGTGGCTTATTGGTCTTCCTCAGGCGATGTTTGATAGTCATCATCAGCAAGTCATGGTCGCTTCCTATATCAGCTCCTGATAAGCTACGTATTCTGGCAATGTTTACGCTAGACCGGAAGCGCTTTCTCACCAAGATGTAATCAATCTGATTGTGATGTTTTCCGTCTGGGCTGTGCCAAGTCCATCTTCTGGATAGTTTGTGGGGGCCAAGGGTGTTCGTTAGCACTAGGTTATTGTATGTGACGAAGTCCAGGAGCTTGAGACCTCTCTCATTGGTCTGCTTGTTACAGTATGGACCACAGACTTCTCGCCAGTCTGCTTGTGCGTCTTCTCCTACCTTAGCATTCCAGTCTCCTTGAATAACCAGAATATCCTTCTTGGGTGTCTGGTCTATGAGAGTTTGAAGCTGGTCGTAGAACTCATCCAGTTCCTCGTCATCATGGTCAGATGTTGGGGCATATACCTGTATGATAGTGATGTTAAAAGGAGATGCCCTCACGCGGATTGTAATCATCCTGTTAGACACTGGTCGACAACCCATGACAGCACTCACAATGTCCTTGTGTACCATAAACCCAACTCCATGTTCATGCTTGTTCTCATGCCCACTGAAGTAGATCCTGTGTCCGTCATCTGTTGATCTCTCTCCGAAATTTTTCCAGCGCATCTCGCAGAGTCCAAGGATGTGCCATTGATATCTTCCCATCTCATGGGTTAGCTCCTTGAGTTTTCCTGCTGGTCTTAATGTCCTGACATTCCATGTTCCAATGGTGATGTTATCTCTTGCCCGTACTTTGATGGTAGTTGCACCAGTAGCATACTTGTCACCTCCGTCCTGGTGTCCAGCGGATGGCGCGGTCATTGGTAACCCGGGCTGCGACCGACCCGGTATGTGAAATCTATTTATTGTCATTTCGTCATCATTGGCGTATAATGGGCCGTTTCAACCTGGCGGCGCCCATCCCTCTCCAGGCTGTAGACCACAGCCGATATCCATGTTACTATATGGTTCGCCATGGTCTCGAACATGTGGCCGTTAAGTTCATCTTTGGAACCCTTCCGCCCTGACCGTTGACTTCAACTTGGAAGACTTCCGCCCAGTGATGTCATGTTACCACCACCCTATTTCTCCCATAGGTAGGAAGACTCGTGGAGGCGGGATATCCATACCTTGGCCTAACTGGCACATTACAGTCATATGTCACGTGACTTTTTAGTCAGTGGCACGAACCATGGAGAGTAAACTTACACATGCTCCGAAAAACGGTAATTCTGAACTAATGTACATGAATGCCAACTGTTTTTAACGATAATTAAAAGAAGTAGATATAGTTGAACACTTTCTATGGTTATTTTAATAGATTCTCAATATTATAACGAACGCGTTAAAATTCACGTTAATGGCACGAAATATGGAGGTTCGAGGATATTTTCGCAACTACATGTATTACAAAAACTCCACATACGTGAACATCCTGGTAATACACATTTGCAAACTTATTGAATTAGTTTAGGAATAGTTTTCGAATAAGAATTTAGGTGATTTAAATAACAAATTTAATTCTTAAAATTTCAACATTAAATCAGACGGATCGGTTTAAAATATTACAGAACACTTTTTAAATGTTGCACTTAAATTAGGTTTACTTGACCTTGCAGATTGGACCCCAAATGTATTATGTGACACACCTGCTAATGATTTTTTATATATACGTATACAATATTTGATCTTAACCTCAGATGGCTTGTAAATTATAGAGAGGATGAGAAAGTGTGATAAAAAAAAAATTAAAATACTGACCCATTAGCATTTACTTGAAAATATGGCCTCCATTGTCGTACATGAGACACTTATTAATGATAATTTATAAGAATACAAAGTTTCATTCCAAAAGCTGAAAGGGCCCTAAGGTTATAAAGCGGAATGGAAAGGGTGATATAAAACTTACGATATTGACCTGTGATCTTGATCTTCAAGATGGAACTACTAATTTAGTACACACAATACATCTTGTGATGATGATATATAAGTACACAAAGTTTCATCCCTTAATCTCTAAATGTTCTGATGCTTTAACACCGCTTAGGTATACAGTCATTCCGTCCTTTGGTCAAGACTGATCGAGAGAGTCCCAAATGTCAAGAACATCACGAATGTGATCTGATGTAGATTTGATTCATGTAGTCTTTTGCATGGATTTACTTGTTTGCCATATATTCTAAAAAATATTGGGATCCATGGTCTGTGATGGCCAGGGTAAGGATGCATTGTGTTATTGTTTCCACTATGTTGTCCTCCCAGAAATATGGATCAGGCAGTTATCCCCCATTCTCCGATTGGAAACTCTTTTGCAAAATGTCCGAAAATTTTCATTAAAGAATTCTTATACACTTGTCAGTCAAGTTTTCCCTGAAGGTAATTCACCCCCTAAATCATGGCTGAAATATTCTTTAATGGCAAGCGTGCACTGTACAGACCTAAACACTCTGGCTCCCATTTTCTTCAGGTTTTCTCCAAACATAAACTGTCAATCTTTGCCTAAAACAAATTAGCTTCATTGCTAAAATTACTTTTAACTACCACTTTTCAATGTATCTCTTTAAACCATAAAATACGCTATGCACTATTCTGCTGAGAAATCGTAGTTTGCTTCCTTACAGTGCATCTCCTGAATCCTAAACTTTTTAATCTTCTGTTGACGGTGCTTTCAAAAGCATGAACACTGACAGACTTATTGAACGCTATGGTCAAGTCCTGCAAAGATTGTCTACGTTTGTTAAAAATTGCAATGAACAAGATGAGGAAGTACATGATCACCCTCTTTTGCTCACGAGTTTTGGTCTCCCGCTTATTTCTCAATTTCTATGGACCCCCTTTTGTTAAACCTTTTCAAAAGTTTATAAATTGTAGAAAGTGATATTTCAGATATTTTTTCTACCACTAGAATCTTTTTCAACTAACTGAGTTGTCGTCTGCCTCTGATAGTCTGTCAATTCCTTACCATGAGGCACCATGTTTTGTTGACATGACTTGGGAAGTCTAAAAATAGTACTTGCTACAAATTTACAATTTCAAACTACAATCGAGATGTTTCTTAGTGTACACATATAAAATCAAGCTTGCAGAATAATTCTTATCCGTGCAGTGACCATCTGAAATCATACTTCACTAAATGACAGACTTTTCTCACTCAGGTGGCTACTCACTTTTGACCTGGCACTGTATATATTTTAGTATATACACCTAATAATTGATCATGTATATTTTTTAATATGTACACCTAGTAATTTGATCATGTATATATTTTAATATATACACCTTGTAATTGATCATGTAAATATTTTAATATATACACCTAGTAATTGATCATGTATATATTTTAATGTGTACGCCTGGTAATTGATCACGTATATATTGTAATGTGTACACCGAGTAATTGATCATGTATATATTTTAATGTGAACACCTAATAATTGATCATGTATATATTTTAGTATATACACCTAGTAATTGATCATATATATATTTTAATATATTCACCCAGTAATTGATCATGTATATATTTTAATATATAATGCAAAATTAAACATTCCCAAAAAGCGTTCAGATTTTGATTCTAATCTTGACCCCATTATGCAGTACACTTAAAACAAGTAGGTATAATTCATGCACACCAAGAAGTCAGTGAAAACAACTTTATGCTCTGATTTTAATATACCATATATACTAGCTTATAAGTCGAGTCCAACTGCAAACAAGATAAACCCTGACCTGTTGTTAAATTATGCAACAACATATCAGGGTCTAGGCTATTAGTAGATGGGTGCCTGTTGTACACCAGCAAATAATGATCAGTACTGTGTTCTCTCTTTATAATGCTGTTCATTGTAGCCACAAATGATCCATGTTATAAGTGAGGGAACCTTATACTGAGGGATGATCCTACATGGCTGTGTCATAAACGGGTAAAAAAACACAAAATAAGGTTATCTAATGATGTGAAATCTCATCATAATTGATTCTCATTAGCCAATAACTAAATTTTGCAAAATAATTTTAATGGTGATGATAAAACTAAAATATTTTTCATGGGATCCATAAGCATACCTGCAATATAAGGAAGGCAGCTGTATAATGGGGGGCTTATAGTGAGGGACTAGTGTATGTCAGTTATCACTCTTTTTTATCAATAAGTTTGCTCATAGATTAGTAAATGACTATATATCACATAAAACATTTTCAAGTTGAATTTTAAATTTAAATTAAGGTAGGGATACATAAGTGTCTGATCATGTAGTTGATGGCACTGCGTGATTTGAAAAAGTGTGTTGCCGAAGGCAATGAACAGGCAAGTTATTATTTTAAAACTTCCTTAAAACTGCCATAAAACTCTGTAAAACACACATAAACTGTAAACATTCTTGTTTTTTCATCAATCCTATTTTTCTATCTTTGTGTCAACATTTAATTCAAAATGGAACCAATTAAACATTTTTGCCTATTATTTACCTATAATTAATATTTACATTTCAAATGATTGATACAGAGAAATCAAATCAGACTAAATTCCTCAACATGAGTCAGCAAGTATTAAATCAATTTGCAAGCAGAAATATTCCATGATAATTTCACATTTCTTCCTGAAAAATACTAAAATGAACTCGAATGACATAAGATATTACCAGTTTGGTCATTGAGTGTTAACAACTCTGTGATGACATTTGAATACAGAGATCACACATGGTTTGCTGTGTTCAAACATTTAAGTGTTAACAACTCTATGATGACATCTGAATATAGAGATCACACATGGTTTGCTGTGTTCAAACATTTAAGTGTTAACAACTCTATGATGACATCTGAATATAGAGATCACACATGGTTTGCTGTGTTCAAAAACATCTGAGTGTTAACAACTCTATGATGACATTTGAATACACAGATCACACATGGTTTGGTGTGTTCAAACATTTAAGTGTTAACAACTCTATGATGATCTTTGAATATAGAGATCATACATGGTTTGCTGTGTTCAAACATTTAAGTGTTAACAACTCTATGATGACATTTTAATACAGAGTTCACACATGGTTTACTGTTGTCAAACACTCGAGTCTTATCTCTATTATGTGGTCCTACTAAACACCGCAAAGACGCGCAAATACGGGCAAAGACACGCAAAGACGGTCAAAGACGCGCAAAGACAGGCAAAGACGGACAAAGACAGGGCAAAGACATACTAAGACGGCACATAGACATTTTAAAATGACAAGAGTGTAAAATACTGAATGTTGATACAAAATTTATAAAAATAAATATATAAGAATTAGAAATTTTTGCTTTGTCTATGTGTTGGACCGTCCTTATCTTTAAATAATTAAATATTTTTACATATGGAAGTTACTTCTACTCTCTCTTTTTCTTATTGACCATGAAATGTCCTCGTGTAAATTTCTAAAATTATTTAATTATGGTAAGTATTGAGAGAAGGAATAAGACACGCAAAGACAGGGTAAATACTTACAATATTGGAAAATATTTACTGTTGATGCAAAATGTATATAAATAAATATATAAGAATTAGAAATTTTTGCTTTGTCTATGTTTTCATCGTTTTTTCTTTACTATCTATTTAACTCAATTAACATAGCGGCAGTACAAGGACAGAGACGTTTTTAAACTTACAATACTGGAAAATATTTACTGTTGATATCAAATGTACGGTACATGGTAGTGAAGTGCTACTGTAATCCGATTAATACGTATCAACGCGTGTTACAATCATAATCAGCAGAGTAGACACGCGCTACCTTTAACTCATTTAACATAGCGGCAGTACAAGGACAGTTCAAACTTCTCGGTACTGAACCAATACACGAGAGAGATAATTATCCAATTAATTGTATACAGGTTTTCACAGCTCAGGATAGCCATAGTTTAATATATAATGATTAAAGGGGCGTGGCCGTCAAATTAAATCGGCTAAACAACTGATCAATACTAATAATGTTAAAAGTTCGATAATCCGTTGCTAATTACGTCGGCAAAGGAGATGATCTAATACTCATCGTCTACAAACTTCGGAACTCTTTGATAATCGCGATCAGACATTCATTAATTTGTGCCCTATATTAACTGACCCTTCATAGACACGTTATACATGCTTTCGAAGTAATATTTGTCAGTTGTTGTATTGTTTCCAGCTCGTATTCTTTATTGATATATGGACTATATATTTTTACATAATTTTGGAAATAATTTTTATAGTTTTTCCTGATTGTAAAGATAAAAAGGCTATTATAAAGTTATGTAAGCATAATCATCCCGGGCCGAGTCCGTAAAAAGGACAGGGTTGAATCATGGCCATGTGAAGTTTGTTTCGAAAATTGCGTGTTAGGTTCCGTACAATGTGATGTATGTAAGAAATGGATGCACGCTTCATGTAATGTCCTATTTTTGAATGGTGAACTAACAAATTTAATACATGTTAAACCAATAGGTAATTATTAAATTCCGTGTAAACGATGCATAATTTCAACGATATTTGATACGTTTAATTCAGTATCTTGATATGTTAACATTTGAATTCAAACAAAACAACAATTTAAATACTTATGTTTTGGACAATTTTGGCTTGAGAAATTCACAAGTATGCAATTAGCATACACAAAATTAAAAATTATGGGATTTAAAAAGCAGGGTCCACGTCCCAAGTCAAGGGCACATATCTGTGCTGCTCTATACAGACAAATGTGTAGCAAATGGTTAATAACTATACTAGAGAAAATAGCACAGTAAAATACTATCCAAGAACGTTTTTGAACTCTTTTTGCGTGTCTTTGCCCGTCTTTGCATACATATTTCTTATATTTCTTTAGATGAAACATGTACCAATAACAGGAAATTTTCAGTTAAGTAAAGTTTTAAAATGTCTTTGCGCGCTTCTCTTTTCCCAGTACTTGCCACATGTATATTAAAAATATAAACTCCTCACAGAATTTACCGCATCATTATTAAATGAGATAAAATACGTTACAAATAATGATAAGAAGATTCCATTTTTGTTTACAAAAGACATTTTGGAATATTTACGATAATTCATTACAACTGTGAGTGCAAACAGACATTTTAAAAAAAAACAGCAACATATAGACAATAGAAACATTTCTATTTTTATAAAATTAGAATCAACATTCAGTATTATCCACTCTTGTCATTTTAAAATGTCTATGTGACGTCTTTGCCATGTCTTTGCGTGTCTTTGCCCTGTCTTAGCGCGTCTTTGCCCGTCTTTGCGGTGTTTAGTAGGACCCTTATTATGAAACTGGAACAATTATGGTGGCACTCTCCAGTTTTGTACTTTGCATAGGGGTTCGATTTTTAAAGAAAAAGAATTACCCAGGTTTTCCTCACTGGCTGTCCTGGCTGTTTGAAAAAGACCTTGTATATCTTAGGTACTGTTAAAAGAACTTGGAATTCCCTTTATTTTGGTGTATGATTGATGGGTGAAATTTGGGTTATAGAGTATACAGCTTGGTCCTACTTAAGATGTGCACCTCAAAAAACTGCTACCTCCGCTTGGTCGTTTTCACTTCCTGGACTTCAAAGGTAAATAATAAAAAAGCAGAGACGATAACTTCTTTTACTTTTTAGATATTTTGTAATTCATTCATAGTACTTTCTGAGGCTGGTATTGTCTGCTCTGGCAAAATTCGTTTCCCTATTTTAATAAATGCGGAATATAGTGTACTTTTGACTAATTCAGGCTGATTTTTCGAGTACTTCGGAGCGGCCATTTCTGTCTGCTGTGTGCTTAGATCATTTCCAGTTTCCACAAGTACAATATGTAAAGAAATTTCAGCCACAGTACATGAAAGTAACATAGAGGTATGCCAACATTCTCTCCATTGTGCATGTTGCAAATGCAAAATACTTCATCTTACACCTGTCACTCACTCAGAAGCATGTATTATCTGTAGAACGCCCCCAATATAGATCACATATGGTTTGATGTGTTCAAACATTTGAGTCTTAACAAGTCTATGATGACATTTGACACTTCAGGGGACACTTCATTGTATGGAATACAATGCATATCCAGGGGACACTTCATTGTATGGAATACAATGCATATCCAGGGGACACTTCATTGTATGGAATAAAATGCATATCCAGGGGACACTTCATTGTATGGAATACAATGCATATCAAGGATATGCTTCAATGGTCCACATTATCAGAATGTTCAGAAAAGTGGCATCCACATAATCGTCATTTTATTGTATGCACTTTCTTATCACAAGGCATTCATTAGAATTAATCTTAATACTCATACTGCATTCAATATATTAAGCACCCTGGGCACCTGGAAAATTAATTTTGAAGGTAATTACTTGAAACAAAATGTCGTTTGAATTTGTGTTCTCCATTGTGTCCCATTTAATAATTATCATCAGTGTGCTGTGTTTGATAATTGGTTGGGAATCAAGATTGCAGTGAGCTCTTTCTATGTTCGGTTTATATTGCAAAAAATTCATTTTGCTGACACTTATCATTCCCATTTTATTGAAGCATCATAATTAGTGTACGTAAAGAAAATGTAAAAAATAAATCAAAACCCGTAAAAGTGTTAAATAGTATGTAAAAGTCTGCAAAACTCCATATACACACTGCATAGTGAAATGCAGATGGAGTAAAATGAATGGGGAGGCATAATTGATTGGTACATACCAGATCTTTTTCAAATATCTTATTGGCTTGTCATGACAATGTTTATAGTCATCCACAGATGTTTAGTGCTTAAGATAGTAATTTTAATCCAAGATTTGATAATGGGTCCAACATAATAGTCACTATTCCATTTAAGATATTCAGCTGGTTTAAATTTTTCAAGTACCGGGAATGCTATGCAAATCTTGGTAGTACATACAAAGTGAGGACACAAACCTGTGCACATCTGATAGTAAGTACATACAAAGCGAGGACAAAAACCTGTGCACATCTGATAGTAAGTACATAGTGGGAACATTGTTTCCAGCATACACAACTTGAATGGCATCACAAGTCTCTGAACTAGGCTTATCTATCAATCATTGGGTTGACATTTTCTATGTTTGGGCAAGGTCTGTCACTTCAAGGAGACCAGCTCCAGCTTCAAAATACAAGCAAGGAAGCTGATTCCTTTAGTGTATATATTGGCAAAATCATTCTACATGAAAAACCAACGAAGGGAAAACTTGAAAAATCTATAAGGAATTTTCACCAGCATTTTTTTTTTTTGAAAAACAAATATTTTGAATAAACAATTGTGCAAATGGAATGAAAAGTTTAAAATAAAGGGGCGTGTGCACTTATAACTGGAAGGGAGTTTAATATGTCAAATATGATATAAAATGAATAGGTGTGCATATGAACTTGTGAATAGCATATCTACTCTATAATGACAAAAAATGAACTTGATACATTAAAGTATTTTATTGAAAACTTTATACAATATAATGCAATGTATTTTTTAACATTGATACAACCTGTATATATGCATTTCTGTGTGGAAGACACCTGTTTCATATTGATATATTAACAGCAAAAAATATATTTACTGAAGAAAAAAACACCCCAAGCTCATAAATGATGCAGCCTATGTGTCAAATGTTCTTTGAGGTCCCTTCATTCGTGAAGTGTGGATCAGAATATAAGTTGTATTTGAAATGTGTTGAGTACTTGAACTATTTTTAATGTATGATACCTTTTTCAACTTTAAAATTGTTTGGCTATGGGTACAATAATAGAAGTTACAAACTAGACAGGAATTTTTATCTCTCTCTGGCATCCTACCAGTTCTCATCATCAACCAGTTATCATCATGGTTTCCAAAACACACTGACATTTTTATTACTTCGGTGTTCTCTATGTCTTCAGTAGTGTTTTAGAGTGAGTTCTATGAGCAACAATCAACATCAATTTTAAATGTGTTTATTGAAAGTGCAAAAGTGAATCCTAATGAATCAATCATGTTTACATTGCCTTGCAGAGTGAAGCATGCACCGAGTTCACACTTGGGCAACAGGAGACCAATAAAGGGAAATAATCACAGACCATTATTTTATTAGATGTACATGTCACTGATAGCTAAATAAATATATGTAAGATATGTTTTGAGGATTTTATATGTGTTACCTTTATCCTTTATTTTATGTGCATTTTACAGAATTTTAATATCTTTACCTTTTAAATTTTTTTCTTAATGTACTTCATGTTTACTTTTATTTGGAAGGTTTATCTTCCTAAATTTGTATGCAATCTATTTCTACATATTTCTCACATTACCTTTAGTTGGCACCATCTAGCCACAATTGTGCTGAGATGCCGTAAAACGCTACTACATACATACATACACATTTAAGAATTAAATGAGATATAAATTATGTATAGCAATTACATTAATTTTATTCCATGAATAACATTGACTTAATGTTATTTTTTGATCCAACTTATTGGGAAAATATGGACAGTCATTGCAAGTTGTGATGTAATTTCTATTTCAACAGCGCATCTTTAAATGATTATTACAGCCAAGATATTTTATTATTATAAAAAAGTAAACAGAAATGTGCATTTCTGAAATAAAACAAATCACTCAAATAAATATATTAAGCGCTGTGAAGGTGGATGCCAAGAACTAGTTCAGTATGGTGAGGACTTCTACTCCAATTACATGTAATTTGTTTTTCGAGAGACAGCCTAAAAGGCAAGCTGTTGCTGATGGAACAATCTACATGATATTTTAATTTAAATAAAGTAAACTAATTTAATGTTAAACATATTAAAATATGCTGAATGCTCATTTTAAGAAATAAAATATTTGAATTATTTACTAGAACTGGTAGGATGCCAGTAATTCTTATTTGCTGGAAAAGAGAAAATTGCTGTACCACTTTTGAACTGTATGATATCTCATCTCTATAAGAAACAATCTTATGTTGGTTTTGGTGACCAAACAAAAACATAAAATGTATGCAGATAGTTCTAATTAAATATTCTCAGTTCAGACAAATGTCACAAAGACCCAGTAATGACATATAAAAAAAGACATTCACAAAAATGCACTAAGAGAATGCCAGTGTGCTGAAGATGGAAAATAATCCAAACCTAGATTCAATATGGATAAACATGTAATTTACACCTATGCAGTCAGAGATTCAATCCCAAATTAGAGCATGATCCAGGGTTAGTGGCCAAGAAGATGGGTGATTTCCTCCCAGTTCTTTGATTTCCTTCATCCTGACGGTCAAACAAGGATCCCTCTTTTTAATAACTTCCACAGGTGCCATAACAGTGTATTGTTTTATTGGAAATGCCACCTTATACTGGGAAAAATCATAAATGATGCTATGTTATAATGAGTACATGTATATACTTGCTTATAAGTTAAGTTCAACTGAAAACTGCACAGACCCAGATCTGCCATTGCATAATGTGTTGGTAGATCTGGGTCTATGCAGTTTGTTAGATATAATCAGTAGAATAAACAACATAGACCCTGGTCTGCCAGCACATGATGCAACAGTAGATCAGGATCTATGTTGTTTTCAGTTGGACTTGACTAATAAGTGAGTATATATGGTACACTATTTTATGCAAAACCACGTTAGTGAGTTAAAATCAACAACAAACTAGATTTAAGTGAAATAAGTTGAGTAGCAATTTCATAAATGAAATTACTTAAATAAATATGATGGGATCAATGATTCTACTAGCTTTATAAAAGAGAATGTTTTATTCTGAGGACCTTGATAGTGAGAAGCAACTGTATTTACACCAGCATCCTGGCCATTAAGAGTACTTGTTGTTGGAAGTTTGTTGTATGAACAATGTAAAAGAAACTAGAGCTATTAGTGATGGGTGCATTGCCAGGAACCAAATTTCCATTAAATCTAAGAAACCTTGGTAAAGTTATGCTGTGGAAACCAAAAGTAAGGAGGGTAGGGAATCAAAGGGCATAACTTCTGTAAATGATGCTGTGGAAAGTGGAGCAATGAACTCCTTCGAGATCTTGGCAATAAATTATTGCATTTCAAATTTAGCTGAAATGCAACACACCTTGGTAAATTTATGCTGTGAAAAGCAAAGTCAGTAGGACAGACAATCTGGGGAAGTAACTCTTGTAAATGAAGTTGTGCAAAGCTGGAAATTGAACTCATTCAAGGTCCCATGAATATTAAGCCACATACCAAATTTTGGCTGAAATCCATCAATCCTTCGTAAAGTTAAGCTGTAGAAACAAAAGTTAGTACAGATAATCAGTGGGCCATAATTCCTCTAAATGACGTAGGAGGCTGGAGATTAAACTTGTTCAAGGTCACATCAATATAGAATTGCATACAAAATTTGGTTAATTTTCAACAATTACCAGTAAAGTTATCTTGAACAAACCAAACTGTTGATGGACTGACATGATTTAGGGCTTCACCAACTTCATCAAGCCAGGCCCTAATTAAGTCATATTTACTTTCAATTCAAATCAAAAATAAGTATGCACTGACAAACATATTTAGATCTACCTCTGAAGTTTGATAAAACCCTGTCAATTTTCAATATAGGTAAATTGTGCTTGCTGTAGAAAAAATTTAGAAGAAAAGCTGTGAAATATTGTCAAAAATTTCATGTCATTCCATTTCTCACAAACACACACACACACACATGCATGCACACACACACACACACACACGACATCCATCAATTCATCATTAATCAATGTATGCATTTATGCATGCATATTTCAACCAATGGAATAATTATGTACCGTATCTACATGTACAAAAATATTATCATATATAAATATATACAATTATCTGTAACTTCAGAATCATGCTAAAACAAGAGGCATAAGTGGATCTGAAGTTGGTCACTTGGCTTACATAACTTAACAACTTACAATTTAACTAAGCAGACTTCTGTAGTAATGTAAGAACACAACCTATGTAAACTATCTTCCAAACTTTAAATCATGTTAGTTTTACCTATTTTGCTATAGGCTGATAACAATTATTTCCAAAGATAAGGGCATAATTAATATGCATAATCTCTTGTTTATAACTGAAGTTGTTCAAGATCTTTAAAAGTTAAGTTTACAGACATTTAATTTGTGGTCAACAGAGTTATATGTCTTTCACAAAACTTGAAATTATAATGCACAGTTGTTGCTATTTTTAAGCTCATGGGTTTCTTTCACTTGGTAATTAAATTTGGAAGTGTTTGAAGAGAAAGCCTATTGGGGGTATTTTTTATATCTGCATTTCAAGTAATTCATGAGTAATGGCACTGAATATGTGAAATACCATACAAAATAATGCACAAAACATGTGATAACATATAACATATAAATGACAAATATTTCAGGCACTTTAATATGGCACTTCTATCAACTGTCAAACTCTATTTCACCAATTATATCAAAGTTGCTCCCAAATCTTTAAGAACTTCAATGTGGTAAAGTTTTTAGAAATAATTTTCTGCAAATAAATGTATAATCTTAGAAATGGCTTTACAACATGTGTTCTTATTGGAGCAAAATCAATATTAGAAACAAAGCAACCACCTGCAAATATGTATCTATAACTGTGTAAAGAAATTCTCATTCTTAATTACAACACTGGACATAGCTTATGCTAGCCTTCAATTGTAAATTGTATCTAACATCAATGCAACTAATTTTTTTCCGCTCACAATAAATCATTATAATACTGTCTCAAGATTGTAATGATTCATGATTTACAAACTCAGTTTTAGAGCCAATTATTTTCTATGCTTGAAGTTTTACTTGTTATATTTCTATTTTATACTTTTTCTTCAGTTATAAATTACGCATTGTTCAATATATAAATGGTTCTATTGTGTTCTAAAATTTTCTTTTTTATTATCTCATTTGCATTTTTGGGCAATTGATGAACTCTGTGTAACTCCAAGCATGAGATTCTCCATATCAAGGGTTACTTCCGTAGCCTTCCTTTAGTTACAGCAGAAAGGTATGTTTAAATGGAAATCAAATTGATTACACAACAAATGAACTGAGAACTATTTCTAATTGCATTGAATTTCATTTATATGTGCAGATGTTGCTTATAATATCACTCGATATCTTGACGATATACACCTATTTACAAAACTTAATAAAAATCAGATCATAAATAGTCACTAAAGTGTTGACAAGCTGAGCCTATCACATACATTATCACCTCATCAAAATGCATACTTGTACCCATCTAAGATCTTCATGATATGAGTACTTACCAAAATATTCAAAATCAGATCAGAAATACAGTCTCTAGAGTGGTAGCAAGATCACCTCATCAATATCCATGGATCTTGCACATTATCAAACTATTCTGAGATCTTGATGATATAAGCCCATATTCCAAGTTTGATTAAAATCAGATCAGAAATATGGCTTCCAGAATGGTATCAAGGTCAGTCAGTCAGATAAAAGATCACCCCATTAGTATGAGTCTATCTTGATCATTATTGAACTCATCCAAGATCTTGACAATGTAGGCATATATTCCAAGCTTGATCAAAATCAGATCAGTAATATGGCCTCAAGAGTGGTAACAAGATTATCCAATCAGATGCAAGATCACCTTATTAATATGCATGGATCTTGTTCATTATCACACTTGTGATTATATAAGCCCATATTCCAAGTTTGATCAAAACTTGTTCAGAGATATGGATTCCAGAGTGGTAACAAGCAATGAGAGATCGTAGTCAGTAGCATCCCTTGAATTCAATAGGTGGCAGCATGAAACAAAGTGGTCCAATATTACTTCTGGTTTACTTCCTGCTTTACAAACAAAGAATCAATAGCATCTTCATCTTGCTTTAAAAATGTCTTAATCTTATGGATCATGGATGTTATCGTCGCTCAGAGAGGAGTTTTTAAAAACTGGGAGGCTAAGTAATCTGGGCAAAAAAGGGAATTAATTGATCAGTAAGCAAATATTAAGCATAATCATTATTGAAAATGGAAAATCACATATTCTCATATCTGCATAAAAAATGGAACACGCATTATTTTCAAACAATTATCAATTTGATTCTTTTCTATAATTATTTTTATTAACAGACGCATTTCCCTAAAATTACATAATCCATGTACCATTCAATCTTTGTTATGACGAACTCTTTAGATATTTAGTGAGCGTGGCAAATTAGTCTTAAAACATGCCTTAATTCTCATGAAACTATTCATTTTCAATCAAACGTTTTTCTTTTTTTTTGTTACAGTATCTTTGTCTCTAATGTATCAAACATAATGTATCAAACATTGATAAAAGTGAAATAGTAATAGTTTGCTCTTTACTACATATTAAAACGAAGAAGTTGTGATTGCTTCAATATACTTTGTGCAAACAGACAAGCATTCACATTTCTTTCTTTTTTTTTTACTAGACCAACTGGAAAACTGTAATGAATGGTTAGTTTTATTGTAGAAATTATTTTTTTAATACTATAAATATTCAGAATAAATAAAATGTGTGTACTGTCAGATTTGATAGTTGGACTTTTAATTATTTCAGATCCCAATAAATGTTTGCGTTGCCTGTTCAAATATGTTATTTTATGATGAGATAAGCAAACAGTATTTAAAAATATTTGACATAAGAACGAGGAATTTCATCAAGACTTTAAATAATAAAAAAGATGTGTACTTTGTACAGAGAATTTTTTTACTTATTGATTATTGAATTTTATATTGTTACAGGAGGCATAACTTTAATTGAGATTTTGAAAATAATTTTGGTTTAAGACTATCAGAGTGTTATTAACTTTATTATGAAGACCCATGTCTTCTTATTTAAAATGGGATTGATATATTAAGCCCATACATGTATGATCTTACTAAATGTTATTTTGATTTGATTCAACAGTCTTTCAACACATTCGAGGTTATATAGAACGGTTTCCCAGTGAGAGGTTAAGGTGGAATCTGGGACTTCCCTACCATTAATAAAAATTGCTGATAAGAAAATAAAGTTAATAGCATTAAATTTTTATATATACTGTATATACTCGTCTATGAGCCGGGTCCAAATGCAAACAACATAGACCCTGATCTGCCATTGCATAATGGGCCGGCAGATCAGGGTCTATGTTGTTTGTTCTACTGATTAGTCCTTACAAACTACATTGACCCAGATCTGCCAGCACATTATGCGACGGCAGATCTGGGTCTATGCAGTTTTGCAGTTGGTATCGGATTATATGTGAGTATATATGGTACTAGGTTGGCACTAAAGTCTGAACAGAAGGAGTCCAAAATTATTGCAATATACTGTTTTAATTAACTAAAAAAAAGAAGCCAAATGGCAATTTTAGTGTCTTCTAGTGCTAACATAGTATATCTTTTGATTCACTTCAAAATAAAATAAGACATTTGTTTTCATTGATACATGTATTATGAATCATGCATTTTTAGGGTTAGTACAAGATCTAAAATTTGTTATGGTTTTACGTTAATATCCAAGGAGGGACCAAAAATCTGGACCGTGTTTTTCTGTGTCACCACCTATTGGGAAGATAACTGGCTATGATCCCTCAATGTTGACAGGCAGATGTCAGATGACAGATGATGCACAACAGTTGCAGGGCCATGAGAACTAAAAACATAAACATAAACAAAGATACAACCAGATCTGTCAGTAAGTGAGTACTTACGGGAAAAAAAAAAAACCCCCACTGTTAATGTAATCATCAGACAAAGCCTTTTCTTATATGCAGTATAAACTCATGTTATGATACAAATCCATACCAAGTTTCATGACAATATCTCGAACAGTTCTGTGGATATTACTGTCAAACATGTAATGGATAGACAGATGGACACTATTTTTTAAGAAAAAAGAGGGAATAACTCACAAGACACATTGTCTAACCATGATACAAGAGCACACCAAGTTGCATGACGATACCTCAAATGGTTATGGAGATATAAAGTGTAATACAATTTTCAACCAATAAGAGATAACTCTAAAAGCACTAATCTGACAAAGACAAATCTTGCATGCGACAAACTCTTGTCATGATACAAATGCATACCAAGTATCATGAAATAGTTCAGGAGATATGAACCAGAGAAGAGTATGACAGATGGATGGAGAGACACGATGTGTAATAATACAAATGGGAACAACTCGTATAATCCTGATCAAATAGACTCCATTGTTTACAGGACACAATGTTCAGTCATGATACTAGAGCATTCCAGGTTTCACCAAGATATCTCAAAGGGGTTCAGGAGATATTAAATAAATATTAGTATGACTGACGGACAAGCTAACTTCAGAATACTATACCATCCCCCCCCCCCCAAAAAAAAAAATTTGTTTGCAGTGGGTACAAAAACAGACTTTGAAACTGCAACAGTTTCTTTTCCATTTTATGCCAAGTCTCAGTAAAAATTAGGCACTTGTGAAAGTTGACACTTCAAGTTCCAGTCTAGGATGAATAAAAACTTGATGACTCTATTAATTAACCAGTCTACAAGACAATTAGTTCATCATCATCATCATCATCATCACTTAGATTCATGTAATGAGGTTGTCGTAAATGACCCATAATATCCTCTTCCTCTGGCTCAGCCAGGCTTTGTCTGCAATAAAGGAACTTACATGGTTAGTACAATGGAACATGGTTAATACCATGGAACATGTCTAAAATGGTCCCTGAGTATTGTAAAATCCATTAACTAATTTAGATCCACGATATAACAGCCAAAAGATCTTATAAACTGTAAACTTTCAATGATGGATTTGTTACTGAGTACTGTTATACTTTCTTATAGGCCAAGTTCAAATGCAAACTACACAGACCCAGATCTGCCATTCCATAATTCACTGGCAGATCTGGGTCTATGCAATATGTTGGGAGTAATCAGTAGAGCAAACAATGCAGACCCTGATCTGCCGGTACATTATGTGACAGCAGATTATGATCTATGTTGTTTGCAGTTGAACTTGACTTATAAGCGAGTACATATGGTATTGCAGCTCACTACTCTTTATTAAGCCTTAATTCTTCATCCATTTCCCTGCCAGATGACACAGCTTTCACTGTAGTTTTAAAACTGTATTAAAAAGCATACTCTTATATCACATCATAAAGGGATGATTAAGAATCATTTGGTAGATTCTATTTAGTAGACATAGGAATGTGTAACACTGCAAATTACAGATTCAATTTTTCTTTATGTACTCACAAATTCAAGTAGTAGTAACAAGGTTTCATTAAGTTGCTTTCTTTTAAAAAAAATTGAAATACCTAAAATCTTGAAAACATTTGGTAAGATTTCAGAGGCATATTTACAAGAACATCTTATTTTCAAGTGTCATATTTTCTAGTGCCTATCAGCAGTGAAGAAATTTGAGTTGTGTCCCTTCCCAGTTCATTGACAGCAGTGTTTTTACATTGTAAACAAAACTTAGGCAGTAAATGGTAGTCAGATTGAGGTCACTCTGTAGGCGATTTATCCAAAATTGTTTGGTTAATTTGAGGGTCACTTAATTATACATGATGTATGCCTGATTTATGATTTTATTCACTTGCATATAGATTAGGTTTTTGCTAGTTGGTACAATGGAAGCTAGCCTGTGAAATAAATGTCTATTACAAAGCCCAAAACCCGTGTCTTCCAAGAGGAGCTGTACAATGAACTGAAGTTAAAAGTTGTGAAATATTTTCAAGATATAAAATGTGACAATGTTAAAAATGGGTGAATAAAACAGCCAATCATTCAACATTGAAAAGACTAATATTTGACTACCGGTATTTACATTTTGAACTTGCATCTTTCATTAAATATAGTAATTGGAAATATTTTAACATTTAATAAAATACATGTAATTTTAGATCTGTTTTGTTGTTGTCTATATGCACAAAATGTGCAACCATATAGAGCATCATATTTTCAAGATTTTTGGGTATATAAAAGTGTATCCATGATAAATTATGTTTGTCAGCAATGTACTGTGTAAATTGTTGCATAATGCATGGCAAACAATTGACCACCAATGCCTATTCATTCAACTGGCA